>OU343044.1:7352479-7911353 GCA_910593735.2 Ectemnius lituratus
AGCGGGTCGATGTGGATTTAATAGATCGATGCATTGCCACCCCTATAATACTCGCTCGCCCGCCCCGAGAGCAGCTCGCCGAGCTCGAGTAGCCCGCGTAATGCTCCTCGGATCTTCCCTATCGATATCCAAGCCCTTCTCTTTATCTTCCATTGCACACGATCCCCTGCTCGCCCGGAACACAGCTCCTCTTGCCCGTTCACAGGCCGCTGCAACGTTCGGAGAACTTTTAATTTGCCGTCCCGTAGTTTTAGCTCAACGGTAGATTGAATATTTGTAATGCCCGTGGATCCCACGGAGTTTTACGATTGCGTGAACCATGGCGCGAAACTCGACGCTGTAATCGTTGGCTCTATGCCGCGTTCGTTTTCCATTATTAAATGAGACTGTAGGAGGACACGGTGTGATATCGTCGTCGCTTACTTGCAATTATCCGTCCGCTTCAATTAAGGCTTTAATCAGTTATCGGGAATCGCGAAGCGAGTTGTTTCCCACCCTCTTTCTCTCGCTCACCGGCTCGCTCGCTCGCGCGGCCCTCGATAATGACGCTCGGTTGGCAGGTCAGGAAGACCAGGCTTTTTCCGTGTCATTACCAACGCGTTCTCGAGGTTGGCACGTTAATTACGGACATTTCGGCGACCTCCCCTTTAATCTGTAACACGCGTGCTGCCCTTTTTGAACCCTTTTGCCAACGGCGCACTGCACTGCACCTGAGATATGAGACACGCCGCCACTTGCCGAGAGAGACAGTTTTAACGAGACTTGTTCGCCACTTGTTTCAGTAATTATACGCAAATAGGGGCTACTGGAAGGGTAGCCGGGGAAGTCGAGTGTGGCTCGAGTGTAATTCCGCAGCACACCTGTTACGAATATCTTAGCGGGATTGAAAGCGGCGGCCTCCTTTGAAAGTAATCTCAAGGAATCCGGCGGCGCGTCCCATTTTTTTTGCCCTCCCTTTGAATCCATGGATGCTGCCGGATGGTAATCACTGGGAAAATACGTTCTCAAGGACACTCCGAGGTAGCGAGCAGCGCACTGCGGCCGGTGATTATTTATTGAGGGGATCAGAGAACCGCCAGTTGTCGGGGATTAGCACGCGTGACAACACTCATCAAATAGTTAGCTGCCGCGTTGGGTAGTCGCTTAAAATACCTTGCCATTAACCGGAGCGGTCATGCGCTTGCCAACTGGAAAGTCCGTGACGCCATTATCGCGTAATGTTATTTGACAATTATCGCTGTGCAATATTTAAGCGCATGTCGCCAGGCATTAGATATCTAAATGTGAGCTCGCATCACGGTCATCAAACATTCAATATTTCATGAGTGTATGTACATGCCTGCCTACCAAGGCATTATTAACCAACGCAGCAGCTCATTCGGCTCGAAAAAGCAAGTGCAGGGATACTTGCACTCGGAGTAATCGGCAAACATGGGGCTAATGAGGTTTGATTCGCTCGAACATTGCCTCGTTTATTCAGTTAGATTTTACCGGCAAAGCCTCTTGAGAACTTTTTAACCCCGTCAATTGAGAGTGCTGGCGCAATACGACGTGTCTCTTGATCGATCGTCCGCCGAGTGTTTCATAAATTCAGCGTAAAAACGAAACGAAACTAAAGAAAAAGGCCGCCGCCGGCGAAAAGTGGGTGGAGCGAAAGTGAGCGTGGAAAGACCCGGCTAGAGAACGCCCGGTATGCTTTTTTCCCTTTATCTTTTTATCCCGATGATAAATCTCAACGGACTTGCCGCCACCTTGGTGCGCGCTCCCGGCAGATGTAGCATGCTCGAGAAGAAATTCGGCACGTTTAGCAAGGGGTCACCGATGCACACCGTGGCCTCGTGTATGTATCGAACCAGGACGCTCTTGTCCTTTCTAGGAAAAAGCTCGCCTTGCAAGGATATGCGCTTCACGACACATAAGAACGTCCCTTATCGTATCGTATACCATAAAATCCCCACCCCTTCTCTTGCAATATACAACGTGGTGTTTTTTTCACGAGGTCCAGTAGGTAGTAAGACATGGTCGAGTTAAAGTGTACCTGTATCGATATGATATACTTAAACATACATACATTACTGATAGTTAGAATGGAATACTTAAAAGCGGTCGTCTAGTGATCGCGCGTCTTTTGTAGCTACGATTTTACTCGGTTAATCGGTTAGTACGTGACAGAACATCGTTTGCCCTTTGCCCGTGCTTTTATTTCGAACATAAAATCTCGCTTCAGTGACAAGCGCGCTCGCGTGACGTGTTTCATCCTGGAATCGCTGGACATTTATCTCTGATATTTCCCGGTGAATATCAGCGTTCCATTAGTGTGGGTATTCGCGGTGTGTACGTGTATGTACCGCGATTTCATGTTGCTCTAGCGTGCGATAAAAAGTGGGTTAGGCCGTGAACCAGTGGTACTCCGATCAAGTAGAATGACTCAAGTTGTCTCTGGGCGCTCGTTAACAAATGTGCCTGATTCTACGTACGTGTAACGTGGCGCTCGGCCGCTAACGGAAAGTTTTAATTAGCTCGAGGGGGCGCGGCTTCATTTCGCATTGCCGGTACGAGATTACGACTGCAAAGCCTGCCATTTTCACGTGGAAGGCGATACAGCACGCTCTCTCGTTACGGTAACCGGAAGCGAGATTGAGTACGATAGTTTCGTGCAGGGCTTTCCCTAGCCACCAGCTCATCGAGCTCTACTCCGTTTTTGCGACCAATTTCCTTACTGTCTACCCGCTTAACACTGCTTATTTATCCAACAACCCTTGCACACTCTTTCCCTTCATCTCTCTACCCTGTAATCCCATCGTCCCTTGACCCAGTAGAAGCGTACAGAAATCAGGTCGCAAGCTCGAATTAGTTTTTGAGTCTCATCGGGGAAAATGTGGGGTTGAAAGGCGAGATGATTGGCTGGAGTAGTGATATTCCCGAGAGTGGCTTTTTCAACATCCTTTCAAGCTTAATTGTCAGGAGACGGAGGACGCTATCGGTAATTGCGGCTTGGCGATGTGTATGCGCATGTTTCCAGAGGGGTGTCAAAGCAAAAAGCCCTGGCGGCGGGAAGTGTCCTCAGAGCTGGTAGTTCCTCCTCGTACACGCGGCCCTCCGGTTTCCAGCGGTCAACAATGCTCGAAGTCAGTGGTAGGCGAGCAGCTTCCCTGGCCCAACGGTTGCACCTCCTCAAAGAGAGGCGGCTCTCTGTGTCGCCGGAAATACTAGGCCAGCGCAAACCTCGCTTTTAGCCGTCTCAATGCCGCCACCGTGTCGTACGGCGAAAGTCACACAAAGCTTTGGCACACGTCATTAAGCGCATCAGCGGTGTCGAGGTTTTATTGCGGAGAGGCGCGGTAAAAACTCGAGAGTGTGACTCTTCATTCGCCAGATAGCCGACGGATCGTCATCATACGGAAGCAGCAAGCAACTCCTACCGCGCTTGACATTTGTGGAATTGCGACAAACTTCTTCTGCTTGGAGTTTGTGTAACTTTGGCAATTACTGTGCTACGGCCAAGCGAATTTTTGTTTTTTATATAGTTTTGTTGAGGGAGATTCACCAGGGATTTATTTTTCCCATTTAGTAACATGCCTTTCATTCGTAAAGTAATGCGGGATGTTACGCGGAAGCGTTTCGAGGAAGCTTAGAACCAGCTAATTAGGAGAAGGATGTGTTGCCGTCGAATGAGAGACTTGCCGACATAAGCGTTCCAGCTTCGAGGAGGATGGGTAGAGGGTTTCAGAACCAACGTGATTATTAGAATCTCTGTTGGAGTAGCAAGGAGCTCGATATCATACTGGGAACTAATGCTCCCAGTCTCCGCAATCTAGTGTGTTTTCGTCGCGAGAGAAATTTGAGGGAATTTCACCTAACATTGGAAACTTGGTGTTAAGTTGTTCCTGATTTTACAAACAGCGCTTCTTGTTTACCATCTTTTATTACAGTAATTTACATAAGAATTTCTAGAATAGTAATATCCACTAGAATGAAAAGATAGATTTTTTCCAGGGCGTTTCCTTTTGAAATTAAATGACGCCAGGCGTATTTTGGCGATTAATTTCTGTGCTTCATGAGCCATAAACTGACACGGTGTCGAAGGCGTAGTAGGGAGCGGCAGTGTGAACCAGCAGTCAAGTCGTTGGAAGGAAGCGACGACACAGGCAGATGACTAGATCGTTTCCAAGAGAGCCTGGAGCCACGAAGTCGTCTCGGATAAAGAGGAAGTTGCCAGAGCTTCCAAGCACAAGTTGGATCTCGGTACTCTCTCTCTCTCCCTCTCTCTTCCTTCTCGCAGTCATGCCCAATTCTCCGCTTTATCTCAGTCGCTCCTGCTTGATTTCGAGTTCCTCCTGTTCCTCCTCGCCGCTGCTAACGTTGCTTCCTACTAGCAAGCACAGACTCCTTGTTTCCTTGCTGTCTCTTTTCCGCGTTGTACAGGGCTCCCAGGCAGACTTGGGCTAGTTCGCCGCCTTGTTCCCTGGCAGAAGCAAGCAGCAAGCTCTCCGTAGCCGGCTCAAGTACTAGAAACTACAAGTTATAATTACGTCACTAGATAACTCCCAGGCTCGATGTGCTCTTGTAAAGTGGCCACGTACGCGTGCACTATGCACCGCCCTTCACTGCACCCTGCACTTGTTAACATATACGTACATTGAAGCTCCTCGTGAATGACGCCTTTCGAGATTTATGGCTCACTTAAAGTAGAGTTTTATAGGCAAGAACAGGACGGTTTTAGAGGCATCATTGTTTCAGTGCTTTTTATTTTTAAAACTGTCGTAATCAAATCGGTCACGCGGTCGCTCTCCATTCTCACGATCATTATCTGAGTGAGTGGAGCATCCGGTCAGATTTGAACAGTGTATCAGTATCAATGGCAGTCGTAAAAAGTTGGCCGATTTCGGGATTAACGGTGCGAGTAACGAGCGGAATGGTCACGATATTGGGAGTCAGATTTTTATGGCTGATCGTTAGGATTGTCAGGTTACCCGGAAACATGACCTGTTTACGGGAACGTCACTCGCGGTTCGGGTCAGTTTTGACATCGAATACCTGGTCGGATGTTTTCATTCATCCTTCTTCACTATTCCGACTCTCTTCATATTTTTTTAGTGTTTGGTTACAATTTTCATCAGTATTACGTCCGTTTCATACACATCCCGCAGAACTTGGAAGTACAAAGGTACATTGGAAGTAAACCTACATACGCCTTCCACTATATTAAATCGTCTTAGCAGATCTACACTATGCCAGGCTGTACTTTGGAGCTGAAACTCTTCCGATCGGAAAACTTCGCGCAATCCGATTTAGGATAATAGTTGTTCGTGTTGGAAGCACAACTGTACAGAACGGGAAGTAGATGCCGCCTGTGTCCCGACCAGCAGCCGTGACCTATTGTACGTGTACAAAGAGATCTGTGTCGATGGATTAAGCGATTAAGTTCGGCTTAAACGTTTTCCCTAGGGAGTTTGAGTCTTACTCAGTTCGGATTATTCGCGCACGACCTTCTCCAAAAGCTCGTAAGATATCGGCTCTAACTTGATCCACGACATTACCCTAGTCCCTCAACAACTATATGGAACGAAAGGTACACTTGCTAGTTTCAAGTGAATATTCCCAAGAATCCCTAAGTGTTCGCACAAGGAAGCCATGCAGATTATAATTCAGCAGGAAAATCAGTGTTTCACTGAAGTTCTCATATGCAAGGAAACGCATCGATATACGTCTCCCTGTCTGACCACGCGCTGACTTATACTACTGCGCCCACTGTTATCCTACTTGACAAGCGATCCACTGTCGCCAGCGAGAAATTGTATGTGGAAGGAATACAGGGTGGTTTGCGGCTGTAATGTTAGCAACAGTTCACAGCTGCTCGCAAGTCACTTCATAGTAGTTATAAAGTTGGAGTTGAGTGCGGGGAGAAGCAAGCAAGCATTATGTGGCGTGCGATGCTACCCGGAAGCAGCTCGACTCGATCGCCACTAGGCTAGCATCCTTTTGTGGCAGCGTGTAGCTGCCGGTAACCCAATCGATCCGATACTCTTTTCGACGCTGACACGGAGACACGTATTGGCACGCGTGCGTAGTGGTAGTAGATGGTGTAGTGGTGGTAGTAGAGGAGCCTTTGACACTGGCGTGTACACAGCGGGCGCCTATTGTTCGAGGATTTCGTGGGTGAGTTGATAGCAGAGAGGAGATAGTCAGAGAGAAAGAGAGGAGCAGGGAAGGAGGAGGTGGGTGGCAGAGAGAACACACTGTCACTCAGTGCGTGAACACTGACGGTGTCTGGTGTATTTGAAATTTGAAGTAGATTCCAGGAGAGTAACTCGTGCGCCTCTTGCATACTCTCTCACATCATCCGGCCCTTCTTCTTGTTATTATGCATGAGGGATTTCTTTGAGAATTCACGACGCACTACTGCGCCCCCGATCATTTTAACGGGATTGAGAGTTATAAGAATAAATGACGAGTACGAGAATATATCGCGTGACGAACTGCTTGGGTTTTGTAGACATTCTCAGAGCGCCGAGAGGGTGGAGGCATTACACGTTCTTCTGCGCGCCGAAGAAGGAGTACCTGTTACTCGGAGCGCGCGGTCTGGAATTCGAATTAATGGGGCCACATACATCAACGGGCTTTTCTGAAATTATCGGCCTACCCTTACTTCGCACCTCGGGATCCCGGCGGCCCCACTGAATAAGTCTCGGCATTTGTACTATCAGTGGTCGCCCTAAATCTTGACGCGGAGAGAGAGAGAGTCGTTGCTCTTGCCCGTGAATTTCTCAATTCTTGGATTCTTTGTTGAATCCTCTTTGCTTGAGAGTAAAGAGTGAATTTCATTAGGAGATTCTCGGTCATTGTTTATTCGGGCGTGTTGACCCCCCAATTTCTCTCGCTCGGTTGCTCCCGTCTCGACGGAGCCTCTTTTGGCTTTTACGAATCTCCTTTTGAGTATTCGCTTTTCCTTTACTACCGGGCAATCGGTTCTTCGAATATTTACATTTATCGCCGCTCGAGAACAGGAACGTGAAAGGGGAGCGCGCTCCTTTGACTCTTTTTGCCAAGAAAGCAGTATCGTCGATGTTCCGTCAGGTGTGCTGTGCTCGAAGAGAGCTAGTTCGACTTTTAGCACTCTCCCGCTATTCTCCCTTGTCCCATTGTCACGTTACATAAAGTTTCAGAGTGTCGCGGAATGAATTTCAAGCGCACATATTTAGTTTCAGTCTGGCAGCTGCGGTAGTGAAGCTTCAGATTTTAGTGTTCGTACGTCCTCTCGACCGGAGACTGACGTGCTCGGCAATCCAATTGTTTAGTCGTCAGGCCAAGAGCGAACTATTTCCGATCCTTGATAAGTGACCTATATAACTTGAAATCGGGAGAGTAGAAGTACTAAGTAGAAGTACGTTGGCCAGCGCACACTCGTATGGAATAACCAGTATTGTGAGCGATCGAGAGCTTAGATTCAATAAGGAGAGCTAGGTATAAGCGGGCCAGAAGAAGGAAGGGTATTACTGCTCTCTTTAAGTGATTTCGAATAGGAGGCTTTTCAGATCACCCGAGATCGATGGGTCGACGTGACGTATTCCAAGGCTTGATGAAAGACATTTATATACGGGCTCGAAGGTATAAACGTCTGGCCGAAGTATATTCCATCATAGCAAGCTGCAGGAGATCTCGTAGCGTGCGCGCGCGCGGGTTTCGTTTGCCAGATATATCAGCCAGGCGAACACGTACGCTTTCGCTCGACCCTGCGCTCGCGCGCGCTTCTGCAGCCTGCATTTTCAGTTCGTATAATGGGTATTTTGCATAGAATCTATTGCATAGCGTACGAGGCCATTCCGGAGCAACACACCTTTTGCGCGCACTCGCCTCTATTCCTTGTTCATAATACTCCGGCGATATGCAGATATTTTTCATCCTTGCCTCTTTGCAGATTTCTCGCGAAGAAGCCCGCAAATTCGCCACGCGCCATTTGAAATTCAGATAGCCGGAGGCGGCCGGGCGTGCTATTCTTTAAAAATTGCGGCGAGCCCCCCAAGAAAAATTCGCCAAAGACGCGCGTGCACTCCGCATACGTAACAGAGGGTTTCGCTGAGCGCAAGTGTGCGGCTTGGTGGACCTGCTGCATTATTAATGCGTGACTCAGCGAGCACATAGCCGGTAAATATTCGATGCACCGCCCTGTAATTTACACGGGACGGCCTTGTCAAGTGCACCCTCTCTTTTTTCCCCGTCGTCGTAGATGTGAGAACTATGGGAACCCAAGCGACTTCACTACGGATGAACGCTATTCTCCTGATCTATCCTTTCCTCACAGTCCCGATAGTAAAACTACTCTTGCACACTTACTACACTCTACGAGTCATATATAACTGTGTATGTGTGTGCCCGGGTGATCGCACGTTGCTAGAGACCCAGAGAGAACGACCTACATGCGTGGAGCTTCATAATTCCCGTAAACTCGGCGCGAAGCACCTGGAATTATGGCGGGCAGAACTAGGCCGGAACACGTTGTTACACGATACTACATTTTAGCCTCTCGTACTTACAAAGGTAGCAAGTACATTCATCGAGTTTCACGGGCCTCCCGGCAATGCTCGGCCCACACTGCTCTCTCACGTGTTTTCGGTCTTTCACACCCCCTTCCAAAGTCTCCCACTCTTCCAGCATCCCCCTCTTTCTAGTATACGTCATGGATAAATAGGAAAGCGGCAACATTATTACCCTCTTTATACTAGTATGTCTGCCGGATGTTCGGCGTATTTGTGGCTCGCACGGGGAACAGGACGCAATGACGACCGATGGCCTGGTGGCGCTAGCGTCCCCGTCGACTTATTAAGCCGCAATTAGTACGCGTCACTCGCGTTAATAGCGTGCGAAATGCGCGCACCGAATTCCTCTCGTGCCTGGCTGGCTGGTTGCACTGCCATCCCCTAGGATAATACGATCGCGCAGTTTTGAGTGCAGTAGTGCACTCGCGCGCCGGAATTATGCACGCTGTGCCGCGTGCTTGCAGTCCCGATTATTTCGCAATGGACTCTCTGTACGCGAGCCGCGCGCTCTTCGTGGCCTATGCTTGCCTTTCAGGTACTCTTCCACCATTGCATTTGGAATTGAGTCGAGTTCGGTGCGTAGCCTGTTTTACAAGCCCGAACTGATTACATCCGGTAACACTTGTGCACTTAACACTCTTGCTTTCCTCTCCTCGAATTTGTCAGTCTCTGTGGCAAGTTTCCTCCCTCGGTTAACTAAGTTTACCTTTATGTAGAGTAGGTGTACTATTTAATAGGCTACCGTGACTTAGAAAACAATTAGCTAACCTTTCGATCGCCATTGGTCGAATGTTTGGCATTCGTGAGAGTCTAGGGCTTTGGGGCAGAGGTTTCGTAGGTGCTTCGGGAGTTTCAGTTTTCATCGATGACGAGGGAATATCGGCCAAGAACTTAGCTCTTTCCCCTTGGGGTGCTGTTGCGCTGAAGAGGCGCCAGGGGAGCAATATATGTATGTAGGTGGATGGTTAGGTATCCTGGCGCGAGAACGGCACGTGGACATGGAAGGTGTGAGGAGAATCAGGGTAAAAAGGGTGGACGGGTAAAAGGACGGAGGTTCGGCGAACAGGAACAAACAGTCGTAAACAGAGGGTGAAAGAGGGAGCAGTAGCTGTCCATCGAGCGTGTAACAGGACCTTCGGACCCCCTGCATACGCCCTATCACTTTTACTCTCTCTCTCTCTCTCTCTCTCTCTCTCTCTCTCTCTCTCTCTCTCTCTCTCTCTCTTTCTCTTTCTCTCTCTCTCTTTACCCTCTTGTCAGAGTTGGCGTGCTTCGAGCTATTCAGTAAATTGCTCATGAAAGGCTAAGTAACACCAGCTTGTGGCCGCGCGATTTTAAAAGGATACACTTCTTCTCATTACCGAGTGTATATAAGATCTGCAATTAGAGTCGGTCCCGCGGCGCGGCTGCCACGCTAATACGTCTTTATGGGCTACGCCCGCTCCAGCTTTACGCTCTCTACCCTTTAGCGAGTCCTCTCTCCCCTCGCGTCCGCTGTCTTCCTGCTGTTTCACTCTTAACTAGTCAAGTGGGCCTCGCTATTTTTCCGAAACACTTGTAGAAGGCATTTGCGAACACATTTGCGATACTCTCTCGGCGAGCGAGCTAGTCTTCCGCAATAAACAGGCGCTCGCTCGTTCCCCTGGAGGGCAGGATTCCAACCTCCTAAGAGTTAAAGGGCGTGAAGAGAGCAGGCGTGCACACGGGAAGACAGTGACATGACTCGGTAGTGGCTTGTTGCTGGTAGGATGGAAAGTGCTCGTGTCACGTATTAAAGCTGGGATAGTGAAGCAACGAGGAGGAATAAGAGAGTCGATGCTGCTGCTGCTGCTGCTGCTTGCCTGATACATATTTTACGGGCAATCACTGGCGACCTTTATCTACAGTTTACGCGACGCTTTTTTCTCTTGTACTCTCAGAACAGAACTAGAAAGTGACGTTTTAGATCGCTCGGACGCTGCAGTGCCATTACTAATGAATATCCCAGAGCAATTCACTCTCACAGATCGGTGTCTAATAAAGAATGAATTGTGGCAGGGAATCCAGAGTAATGGAGATTAATTAAATTTTGTCAGTAAAGAGAACAAATGGAAAGGCCAAGTGTGGAAGCCAGACATATGAATACACTGTGTGAGAGTAACACTGGTAAAACACATATTCCGAGCGGAGAACCAATCTGCGTCACCGAATCTGCATTCCCCCGGGCGGAGGAGCACCGGCGAATATTGCAGCACATTTGCGACAAAGGAATCGTCTTTGTCCTTACATTGGCCTCCTTTCTACTCGCGGCATCTTGCCCTCGCCTTCTTCCGTAGTCTCCGGAGCATCATAGAATCATATCTCCGACCTTCCACGCGTACTATTGTCGTGAAAATTCGGCCCAACGAAATGGCCAGCTGGCAATGCTTGCCAAATTCTTACGCCCGGCTATATCGCCCGGGGAAATTCTCAGCCGCGAATAGGGAAAGTTTCCAATGGCGCGGCATGTTACTGCTTAATGCAGATGGCGTACTGGCTTACTCTTTGATGCGAGCGAGTATCGTTATCGGGAGACTGAAGTTAATTCGTGACTGGAAGTGCATCGGGGTAATTAGAAGTCGAACCAGGTAGGGAAACAATTGGGCCAGTGGTATCAGTGATTCGGTAGTGCTCGCTCGTTGATGGAGAGCGTTATTCCTGTTTCATTCGAGACAGCTTGATAGTAACCCGAGCGCAGCTTGCACCCGGTGTACTCGGTTTATGCGTAATCTTAAGCTCTCCACGCTGGCAGTAACGAGAACGCGTGTTGAGGGGCTCGGCTCTACGTACGTAGAGCCCGAGGCAAGAAGGCACGTCTTCCTGAGTGGTGCAGTTCCTCAAATTAATTCGGCATCTACTCCGGCTAAGTGCAGTTGTAGTTAAACAGAGGAATTAGAGACGGTCGCCCGGTTGAGTCAACTCGAACTCAAACTCAATTAACCCGCCGGGATTATTTCTGCTAGCGAGTAATCAAGAAGACGTAGTACAGTCTTCAAGGTGGCAGCCTTGGTTTCAGTCCCAGTCACTCGCACACTATCCTGTGGCTAGGTCATCCTCTAGCTGTTTCTTCGCGCAAAGAACTCGGCCAACTTTCTCCACTAATTCGTGTGCAGTGCACTGCTAGCTTCTTTATAAGTAACTACCTCGTTCCGGAGTAACAAATGCGAGGTACGTATGGATAAGACGCACTCGGCTAAAGATCGTGCGCCTCTGGTTCTGGTAATGAATGCCACATTTACATAACGCCCAGCATAATTGTAAAGGGCAACCGACAACGTCATTATAATTTTTCTTACGTGCTTGCCTCTTGCCGCACGTTTGCGCTCTTGCCTTTGTCAGGGGACGTGCATTATATTCCACTTATTACATTCCTCACGTAAGCCCTGGCTCGTAAAAGCGGGCCGTGATACGGCCCCCGCTCCTCCGGGGATTTCCTTCGTTACATTTTCATCCTCGCTCTGTGCATGGTGCTCTCCTCGCTGTTCCAACAGGGCCATTCGTAATGCCCGCGGAGTAATTATGAGGAGAGTCTCTCTCTCCTACTTTCTCTCTGGGCAAGTATCCCGGGGGTATGGACGGAGGAGTCTTGCGGCCAATTGGCTATGACTAGGAAATCGGTGCAGTAAAAGGTGCGGAAGAGCTTTCTGACCGTTGATAAGCGAAGCTCTTTCGAAAGGCAGAGTCAGGTTGGCCCGGTGTACATGTAGCACGCTGGATCCCCGATGGCTCTGTGGACCGGCAGGTGGTGGGCATGTAAAATGCATGAGAGTCTCGTGTGTACGTCGTGTGTATACGTGGGCTTGGTCGTCGTCGCCGGGCCGGCTAACGGGGAGCCCTGAATGCGGGAATTAAAACGCAATTTCCTGCACAAAGGGGACAGTTTATGCCGACCCCTTCTTTTCCACCCTCCACTTCTCTCCTCGGTCTACTCGCCCCGCACCACTCTTGCTCTCTTGTTCTTGCCCTCGCGCCACTCGACATCGTCCCCTCTCCTCCACCTGCCTCTCTTCTCATACTCTCTTTCTCTTCCTCCATCATTGTATCCCTCTCTTGCTTGGCCTCTTTTCTCCCTCTTTCTTTCGAGCAGGCATCCTCTACTCGCCACTCGCTAGGCAGAGCGACCTAAGCCAGGTATCCTCCCCACTCTCGAACACAGACTCTCTCGCGTCCGTTTAATGAAGCTTTCCCGCGAGAGCTTTCTTTTTGTTTACTCACGCGCGCCGTCTACACGTTACACGCCGTTGTCCTATTGCGGTTCGCGGCCGCCCGGTGTCCTGTTCTCCTGACAGTATCCCTTCCCCATGTATATGTATGTGTGTGTAATGTCCCGCCCATCCCGACTACGCCAACTTCTCTTACTGTAGCTTGCGGGAACTTACCACCCGCTTTCTCCTTCGTTCTGCCCTTAGAATAACTATCGCCGCGGGCAAAGTTCCGCCGGCCAGTTTTCCCTTCCGCTGGAAACCCTCAGCCTAGCTTTTTTGATCCTTTTCTTCGTCAGCATATCGTCGGCGCGTCGGTGGACGCCGGGGCGTCGGACTTTGCTGGCATTGAACGCGCGCAACCCTCTCTTTACCCCTTTTATCGCGGCGGCAGCAGCAGCGGTCACGGCGATCGGAGCTGTACGCTCTTTTACTCTTTCTTGACTTGACGGCGTTCTCTTGCTTAACGGGGGCTTGCTTTTTCCCTCTTTTGAGACTCGCCAGTTAAAAGGATTCTCTATTTCACTCTTTTCTTGCGGCCATTGCACGCCCGTCGCCCTCTTTGCCGCTTCTTTCCCACGCGGGAAGTATTTCATTCTACTTTTTCTCTTAGCCTCTTTGCCTTGCGTATCTCGCAATCGACCCGTCCAGATTTCCACGTAAGTCTCCTTAAGGAACATTTAGGACGCACGTGAGCGTCGGGGAATAGTGGCGAAGCGTCTCTCGCGCAAATACCTGTAAGCGAGATCCGATCGTTGGAATAAAGAGCGGTGTGTTCACAGCTGCGAGTTCTATGTGATTCGAGCCGACAGCGTAGGGCCGCTACTCGAAAAGAATCGAGTGAGAATGGCACGTGCGAAGTGGAGTGGCTTGTAGTGAAAGAAAGAAAGATGAGGGCGGACCCGTTGAAGGGCTGCTATGGCATCCGCAGCTCCTTGAAAGGGCCGCGCACACGTTAGTAGTGGTAGTAGTTGCGAGCCCGGCAGGATGATTTCCCCAAGAATTCAAGCGTGCGCGATTGTCTCCCGAGAGAGCGAGCGAGCTAGCAAAAGTGGAGCACATGAGCCGGCTTTATACACGGATATCCGTATGTACACATCATACCATCATGTCAAAGTAATGCGCAACCCAGAGCGTCGAATGGGAAATCTTTCGTTGCAGTTGAAACTTTCGAGTTGACGGTATGCTTCATATAAACGCTCTCGTCTCCTTCTCTCTCTCTCTCTCTCTCTCTTGGGTTCTTCTTAAGTTTGTCAAGATATTGTCGAGGGAGCAGTCTAACTGTGCTCGTTTCGTCCGATGCTTCTTGTTTCCCTGTTAAAGTCGCAAATGAATTTATTCGGGGATTCGGCCGACTGCACTTGAAAAACTACCGCTTGCCCAGTGAATCCCGCCAAGATCTTGAAAGAGTAACTCGGGTGTGTGTAAGTACGTGCACGTATTGCTAAGTGTTTCATAGTAGCGGTATTGCGCGACGGGTATTTACGCTGGAAAAGCGTAAGAGGGACGTAAATCTCAGGGTGGACATAAATTCCTTTATCGCGGCCCGTCTTGCCGTGCTAGCGGACTGCCTGCTGCGGCTAGTTCTTACTTTTCCTCTTAGAAGCAGCTCCTATATACGCTTCTTACTAGCTCGGCGACATGCATTCCTGGATAACTGACTTCCCCGCAGTCTGCCAGCTCCATGCCAGACAGATCCTGGCCAATAAATACTGGAAACGTTATCGATTCGCACACATTTCCTCTTGCCGAGTTGCCAGCGGCAATCTTCGGCCCTTTCGCATTGATCCCACTCTCCCTTCACTCTCGCGCCATTTCATACCCCTTGTCGCGCGCATCCCTCCTTCTGAATCTGGCCCGTGCCACTCGGCCGCATCGAGAGCCTGTCATCCACTTTTTCCAGGATATAGTTCCCACTTTCTATTCGCCGGTGAAGGTGTGAGAATAGGGATGGGTTGGTTGGTAGGTGGCGGAATGCAAGGCCTCTGCCAATTAGCAGTTCGCGGACATCTCGCTCGGCCGGCAATCGAGACAACGAGGTAAGAGGAAACCAATTATCCGACGGAACGAGTGGCCGCCCGCCAACGCAGTTGTTTCCTAATTGCAGCCCCCAAACCCGAACCCTCGCTCGTGTCGCGTTCCACATAGAGCTTTACTGAAAGTAGCAGATCAACCCCTTTCCCGGTCGAACCAGATGAACTTTTGGCCAATTTTGGCGCAAACCCACTTCCGGCCCAGTTCCTGTTTACCCTGTGGAATAGTCGAGTTTCACTCGTTGTCAAGTGTGCCCAATGTTATTCGACGTGTCATTGTTCGCACTTTCTAATGTGAAGTTGGTAATAAAGTATTTTGGGACTGATCCAATAAATGTAATCGATTTTCTTTCTTATCATGACTATTAAAAAGTTCAATAACTGGAAAGCTTGCTTTCAAAGAGGAATCTAGAGTCTTCGGCACTTTGAGATAAAATTCTTTCGACATCAAAAGCGTATCGACAATAGAGAAAGATTCCAGTGACCAACTGACACGTCTTGCAAGCAGAGCTTTTCCGTCACTCTATAATCTTCTGAAATTTCTTTCGTCTCTCCTCGCTTTTTAGCATTCCAGCACGCCGGCAATATTGACTGTGCGATGTACATACGCGCGTGAGTGAGCACACTCGCATTAAATTGTCGATATCAATTTCCCCGGTGACGCACGCCAAATGTTTATCTCACGAGAATATCAATAGGCTTTATTCCAGCCTGATTCATTATGCGCCCGGTGATATTCCCTGTTATCATGTGGCGCTCGATCGTCGAAAGTTACAGGAGTCGTTCCTACAAATTCATTATTGCACAAGTTGTACCAGCTGTTTACAGTGTACATCGTCCATTAGAGCTTCGGTCATTAGTGACATAGTCCATAGAGAATTTACTTCCACGATTTCTACCTTTGCCAGTGGAAGAGTAATACTTTAAAGCTCTACGGTCGTCAGTAAAACGTGGGACTGGGCCGTGGTACACTGGAATCGTAAACGAAATAAATAGAGTGCAGAGGTAATCGAATTTCATCATTTTTGGTGCGGCGGTCCGCTGGGTGGGTCGAGGGTTCCCTTTGTACTATAATCAAGTTACACCAAGTCGCATTCGCAGCGTTGGCGACCTGGCCAGTGTAATAAACGTGCGACGAGGTACGTACGAGAGCGTTTCCTACTCTCGTGCACACCGATAACCATAGCAACCCGTCCAGCAGAGAAAGAGAGAATAAGGCTCGATATCGCGATTGCACGTGGCGGTATTAGTAACAAAGGGTGGCATTCACTGCTCGTTTCTATTCGCATAGGGTCTAGATACACAGGTAAGGTATCATACGGTATCCAGAACAATATGTCCTTGCACCAGCCGCAGGGGTGGGTCAGGTTAAAATAGAATAGGAAAGTGAGAGATGCGGCCATATCTCAAGACAAAGTGAAAGAGAAAGAGAGAGGGAGACTAGAAAAGGGGAATCGAGAATGCCGGACGTAAAACAGAGCTGGTGAAGGGTGTGGGAGTCAAGTCTCGTTGATACGGGCTACTGGTGAATTTATGAGGGCCGCTGGGATAAGAATAAGGAGGGCCAGCGCCTCCCCGCCTTTACGTCTCCGTTTTACTGGGCGTTTCGCTGCCATTTGCATAACGCCAAGCTTACACCCCTGTGCAGCCTTCGTTGTTCTTCCACGGTAACCACACCCGTCTTAACCCGCACCTGCTGAGACCTGCAGTCAGTAGCAGCTCTACCAGCGGCTAAGCATCTACCCTTCAAACAAAGTCGAAGTTACTCATAATAATAATATGGCTAACCAAAGTGACTTCATCCGTCGGCCGCGTACCATCTCGATGACGCCCCGGAATTCTTAAGAGCCGCGGGAACCTTTCATGGAAAATTAATTAGCATCGATCGAACCGAGTGGGGCTTGGAGCGGGCAGGAGTGCGGGCTGCTTCTTTCAGGAAACTCTTGCGGCGGCTACTTCTTCAAAGGATAGCGTAATTAGTCCGAATGCGTTTTCTTCTCTATGAATTACTTTGCCTCGTTTCGTTTCTTGCCGCTTGCCCCACCCACTACTTCGTCGCTGTACAGCCTTATGAGTTCGAGGGTATTTCCGCTCCTTTTGATGCTCCCTCTTACTCCTTTAGCCTTCTGCCTCCTTCGTGAATTTCATTTCTTATGTTTCCTGCGTATATTTTACTTGCAGTGATGCAGCAATCGTATACACAGTACTTGAAGTTTTCGGATTGATTTTAATTGGGGTAATACGATCTTAGACACCATTAATAAAGTCTCATGATAGCTTTACAGGTATGAGATATTATCTGGTGTAGCGGATCAACAGGGGAACTTCTACCGAAAGCTCGAACTACATCATCAGGAAAACACGCATCATGAGCAACAGTTAGATAGTGTTTAATGAAGTAAAATAATACTTGCATTGTTTTATTGTAATTACATGAAACTAGTTATTTACATATGTAATTGTAACGTTAGTAATTGTGGTATTATAATGACACTCATTTAAATAAAGCGGATTCGAGAATAATAATATTTTACACTTGAACAATAAGTTTTATGTGAGGATGCAGAAGTCTTGAGGTACAGCTGATAAGATGATATTCCATAAACTATTGGCCAGTGTTTGGTATCTGTAACATATTATTAAATTATGAAATGATTGTATCGATGGAGAAGCAGATCAAATATGTTTTGGCATTGGTTGGAGTGCGCTATGTGTGTCGCGTGAAAGAAAGCGGACGAGCGGCAATGCAAATCGAGCAGCATTTTCCGGGAAATACAGGGCCAGTTAAGCCGTGGAAAGAACGAGCGCAGTCCCGCAAATCCGAGGTTGTATCGTGCGAAATCGGGCGCGGTGTTTTGGGATCACGGAATTGAACATCGGGGAAAAGTCCATTTTCGGAATCGGAAAACAACACGCTTCGCTCTTGCCGTCCGCTTTGCACAGGGTTTGGCAGAAGAATACCGGAGGAGTACGATCCACTTCTAATTAAAGGATCATGGAAAGTCTTCGAAAGCAAATTGGCGAAACCCGTTCTCATTCCCGGCGCGGCGCGGTTCGTTGACTTTAATTTCGACGTCGAGATCTCCGGAGCAGGGATATCTCCTTCCTGCCTCCTCTGATTCCGCTAGCCCTCGCTAGTTATACTGTCCCGCTGATCCAAGATCGGATCACGACGATCCTTGCACCGGGATCTCTCTAATTAGATCATCCTGCTTTATCGGCGATGGAATTAACTCTTTCGAACGTGACTGCCTCTACGCTCTCTCTATCTCTCTGTCGATTTTCCACAGTGTCGAGCCCTGTCAAAGACACGTTTGGCCTTGACGGTGGATCACGAAACCATAGGGTATCAGAGTTATGCCTTCGCAATGCCGGATATTTATGGTCGCACCGCTCCCTTTGAGAGCAGACGCATATGGAATTCCGTCGGATTCCGGGAAACAATACAAAGCAAAGCCACGGAAACTGAGGGAGCGATGGCGTGTGCATATGAAACGCCACGTAATCACGCGTTTTCAGTGCTCGAGCTGGTGCCGGATAGTAGCAGGTATAGGGACTTTTCGACTTTGCAGCCTCTCTAGCCAGTCCTCTTGCCTCGTTAAATGAAGCATAGAAAGCAGAGGTTTACGAGGGCAAGGCTCTCAGCATGCTCTAACGTCGAGTATGTGGCATACCCATGAATTCTCTATCACGCTTGCTAGTATGTCGCTTCACTTCTCTTCTAAGTATATTCCTCGAGCTCAGTCTATGATGAAATTATGAAACCTATCACATCGAAGCCCGCGCTTCGTAATACTCTACAACCCTTAATAGACTTTTGGAAGTTCTTCCTAAATGAATCGTGATTCTAATATGAAATGAAGACTTGGGGAAATGATCGGTGTAAGAGACACGTCACCAGTTGCGGATACGGTAATATCCGGCTGGTGCTCGACGGCAGTTCCTGTTTTTCCGAACTTGTTCTCTATTAAAGTTTCGCGGAGTGGGCGCCTCGAATGAGGCAGGGTTTGTAGGTCACCAAATAGAGCTGAGGGAAGCCGAGCCGGTTGCACGATTGCAAGCAGCAAGTGAAGGACGAAGGCGAGCCTGGTGTCGGAAGCGGGAACTGTGGGGAAAGTAGAGGAAGAGGAGGAGGAGGAGGGAGAAGGAGATTTCTCGAAGAGAGGGAGAGGAGAGGAGAGGATAGGGAGCGTGATTGTAAATTAGAATCTCTGTACCATAAAGCAGAGCAGCCGCCTGTGCAGCCGAGGGCGGCGGATGCCAGCGGTTCTGAGTTTTGAGAAAGCTTCGGCGGGGGTAGAAGGGGTTGGTTGGCAGGGCGAGAGTGGTTTGGGGTGTCTCTAACAACACAGATTGTTAGTGGACATTCAGAACTTCCCACTCGCGGGTATTGCTTCGCCTTCGAAGTTTTCTCGATGTTTTCAGCCGGCGCGTCTAGATGGGAAGCAAGCCGAACCACTTGTCCCATCGCTCCCTTTTTCTCTCTCCCTCCTTCTTTCCACCCTTGGCCACTCTTTCTACACTCTCGACCCACGCTATATTCCTCGACACGCACATACCTACGGATATCCAGTGGTGAAGGCGCACATACATGAAAGGGGGAAGCTCGACTCGACTACCTTTTCGACAGATAGGTAACGCCGTTCCAGACTCCTCTCGCAGACTTCCTCCTTCTGACGTGGATTTTTCCGCTTTCCAGCTATTCTCCAGTGGCAGTCCGCTTCTCCTCGTCTCCTTCCTCGAATCCGCAGCGGTCCAGCGAGAATTCCGATCCCTCCGCACGGCAAATACGCGAGATCGGCGGAATTTAATTAATTGGCTGGCTTAGCACACTCGACGGATCACGCGCGCACCGGATCCTACCCTACGAGAATCTATCCTCAACCAGTCTGTCTGTCTGCTTGCTTGCTTGCTTGCTTGCCTGCCTGCCTGGCTGTCTGCTTGCCTCGCTCACTCTCCTGTAAAAGGGGGAGGCGGCGATAAAATTTTTATCTTATACGAGACTTCAGTGAAGGGCGAGACTGCACTCTCGGCTCTCGGGATAAACTCCGATCGATCTGATACAGTGCCTTGTCAGTACAAGCGATAAAATCGCCAGGACAGCAAGTTACATCGAGGCGTACGGTTAGCCGAGGTTTATGCCTCCGTGTATTCTCATTTCACGTTGAACCTGCTGAGTGCTTCTGACTTTCCTTTCCTCTTCAACGAGACGCTGTCCATGTTAGACATTACACTTTACAAACAAGACTTTACGTGTCCAGTTTATTTTCTTATCCCGGACACGGATAATACATTGGTGTATCGATTCGTTCCAGTATGTACGCCAGCGCAATTTCCGAACTAATCTCTATCTGGATCAGTCATTTCGAGCGCATTGCAGGCCGGCGTGGCGGCCGGCTGGCGATGCAATGCAAATGTTATGCGACCGTTCTGTTGCGCGCATTGTTTAGCCGGCGCTATCAAATATTGGTGGATCGAATCACATAACGGGTTGTTTATCCCGGCGTACAGTATGCCAACATAAACTGCAATAAATGGTCGTTAAGCGAGTTCTAGTTGCGACCACGAAGTAGTTATATGGATTACGATTGTCCGTGCGCGCGCGTGTGTGCGTGTGTGTGTGTGTGCTCACGCGTTAATTGCCCTGGCGCGCACGCTTGCACGCTTATTATCTGAGCGCCTCTCGCGCTTTTGTCATTCGCGTCCAGCGTCACAGCAAGCTGGCTAATGCGTTTTTCGAATTTCCAGCTTTTTCGTAAATCCGTGTGTGTTCGGCTTTTTCGCTCTCGGAACGCGATTTGAAACCTTCGCTATTTCGGACCGCCTTATACTCATGGAGAGTACAGTGTACACAGCCGAGATTGGTCTTTTCCCAGCTTTAGAGATGAGTTTCGAATGGGTTTAGAGTAATTTCCTGTTTTTCCCGGAGTAGTGTATTTAATATCCCAAAGTTCTTGCTAACAAAACGAGAAAGTCTTCGACACTCCCGGGGAAACTTTTAAAAAATTATTATGGCACTGAAAAAGAAAGTAGTTTACGAGGAACTTTTTAAACCCCTTTTTAAATGAAACGGTTTCGTAGAAAAAATGTATTCCAAGGATTTTAATTAGTACACAGTAGCCAATATCATTATAAATTACAGTTTGCGTGTGCCAGCTCAAATAAATCTGTTCTTGTCGTTGTTGATTTCGGCTTTCTTGTACACTCCGTACACTTAGTCGATTGCTCCCCAAGGATTTACGACACGACAGGTTTGTCGCTGAAATATTTATGCCGTTGTCGCGGCTTTGGCCTGTTAGTGTCCGGTCGTTGCGGCGGCTGCCTGTGACGCTCGATCGCGACAATTCTATCGGCCACTGTCCACGCTTAATTCCGGACAAGTCCGCGTCTGCTGCTCGTCGGTTTGTAATTGAATCGTCGGGCACCGTGTAGGACCATTGATTACTTGCCGTGAACACCGAGCGAGTCACTCTGCACACAGGGCAGAGCAGCCAGGCCGAAATACATAGGTGTTTAACCGGTAGCAGTCAGCGTAACTCTACAACCCTCCGCATTCTAACCAGTTTCAATCGTCACCCGGCTCTTCAGCGACTAGGGTTTCATTACTTTTCCACAATGCCTGCAATATTGTACCCCTGACGTTTGACTCCTAGCTTGGAACAAGGTCGAGTTTTCCCTGCAATTACAATTTCAGCCAGTGAATCCGAGCCACGCGTTTGTCCCTTATTCCGTGGAGGTAGTTCGTTCTATAAAGATCTCATTGAAAGAAGCCGAGGCGCAGCTCTTGTCGGTCGAGCGACGTCGTACCACTGAATCGTGACATACTTTCAATGAGCCTTTTAGGAGAAGAAGGGTATCCTACATCTTGGCTTGCCGGCTCGTTCAGGTACAATGTTTTCCATTCGTATTATGAGAGACAGCGCGCGACAGTAAGGTCGAGGTGGAATGACAGGAAGAGCGAGAACAGGTTGGGTGGCGAAGTGGTCGGTCGCCGGAGTGTCTCGGGGTCGAGAAATGATAAGCAGATTATCCATCACCGAGTCTGTCAGGGCACACAGCGAACATCGGAGCTTGAAGTACCCCAAGGCAACCTGTCATAATATTAACGTCGCTTCGCGCCCTATTTACACGATAATCCTCCACCGGATGCTCGTCGTTCGCCTTTCCCTTCCGCCGCTTCTTTATTCTAATTAGATACGCTAGAGCGAACCCGCGTGTCTGGTGTCCCTCTTTCCTTCCGGCTGTGCTTCTCATGCGTTTAACATGACCGCTACATAAAGCTCGGCTCTGCCAGCGAGATGAAGAGAAAGTAGGGGGAATCGTGGCTTATTTTCAGGACGGTTTATCGCTCCGTAACAGGTGCCCCACCGCGGATGCGAGCTTGCGATTCTGATACTACTTCCGGTTTTCCGCCAAGCGGGATTTAAGGCAACGGACCACCATCTTGCGGTGGCTTTGTCCGTGTATTTCACTATGCACACCGGAGAGCACGTATCGTACCGGTTATTGTTTGAATACTGGCCTGTGTGCGTGTGTCTGTGTCTACGAGAGAGAGAGAGAGTATAAATCTTGGGCATAACACGAGTCACGTTACTTCCTTCGAGAACGGAGCGGCCAAGACCTCCAGGGGCCACCGAACAAATTCGTTGCTGAATTACTTGCCCTCCCGAATTCTCGAGTCGTGCATCCGACGCTCCCTTGCCTGCCTGCTAGCTCAGATAATTTATTTCACGTGGAATTCGTTGCATTCTCCACCAGTGATAAATTAAGAGGAGGTCAATAGTTTTTAGGTGGACAGAAGGGATCTTTCGACCCTTGTCAGCGTGAGGTCTATATGTTCGCGAGAGAGACACTCATCGACTAGTTCTCATTCGTTCCATCAAAATTTATAACCAACCACTGGGTAAGCAAAATACTGTGTAGTCTTTATTTTTCAACCATTAACGTCCTACGAAGATTAGAGTTTTATGAAATACGAGGTGAAGGCCGTGCGCGAGTAGGCGCTTCGAAATCGAATCACTAATTGCGCGCGAGTATGAATTAGATCGCGTGATTTATCGAGGATGAAGTTTGTGTATCAGATTCATTAGCGAGCCCATTATAATTAATTGTCCCTACAACGAATGGCGATCGGATAATGGAGCTATGGTCTCGCGCTTCTGTTTATGGAAGCCATGCTTCACAGCGAGGCAGCGAGCGAGCGAGCGCAATGGAAGAGTCTCGGCGGTGGAGAAATTGACTCAAACGAATGGAAACAAGTTGCAGACGCGTGTCATGTTGAACAACGCCCGCTCGACACGCTAATAAAAGAGCTCTCGTTGCGCGCGACATATTAAATACGAGCGGTGCGATGCGATGCGCGACAGGAAATCTGTCTAAAGCTTTCGCCGAGTGAAATGTGTGCTGCACACATATATAGCTGCGCACGCCATGACGAGTGTTTGATACTCATTAAAACATACGTCGGAAAATCCATTTCAATGGAATACCTATGATAGAGCCGTGTGTCTAGTTCAACTATTGCGTACACACACAGGTGGACGTGCACACACAGACTAGCGTACGACCGCCAAAACGAAGACAAACAAAACGAGTGTGTTCAAAGCCGAGAAAGGATTTATTGCGATAGATATTTGATATTCACCGTATGCCGAGCGCCCTAGAATTGTAGAGGCAGAGAGAGAGAGAGAGAGAGGGAAAGAGAGAGAGAGAGAGGGAAAGAGAGTATGCGCGCCCCCCGCAAGCCGAAATATATGGTCCGATCTGTTCAATATTAATTCGAGACTTCTCTGCGAAGCTGACTATAGGTATACTTTGATGCATACATGCGGTACGAGGCGGAATCCTTTGCAGGATATATCTCGGAAGCCCGCGTGACTCTCGAAAACGTTCTCGGGAAGAGAGAGAGGGCGATTGAGAAGGAGTAAGAGAGACGATGGTCGAAGGGAACTTCGGAATTTCCTACCTTTTCTCCCCCTGTGGCTCGAATATTTCCAGGCGAATATTGCCGGGTAACCATGGGGAGTGGAGCTTTCCGCGCGAGAATTCGCCGATATCTATGTGCTTCCGGGGAAAAAGCTCACTGCTGGACCAGCATCCGCTTTAATTCACAGCCAATGACACCGCCGCAAATCCTCTATTCCAAGCTATATACGATTAAATGATATTAATAATACGTGCACCACGTCTGCCACTTGAGAATGCGAAACACGGGACGAGGAGCGCATCCGGAAATACTAGAATGAAAATAAAGTTAGTACAGGAGAGACACGATTTCGGGATTCGCAGAGATGGTTGGCTAGTCACATACGAATTCTCTAATTCACGGAGAGAGTACCATCTTGTCCGTTGTCTCGTTGCAGACTGACCACTCGCCGACAGCGAGGCTTTTTGGCATTCAGTGCGAGCCACGCGTCAAGTCACCAATTATATCAGGAGAGCGAGAGTAATTCCGAGAACCTGAGTTCACAAGCACGTACTGCAGGTATGCAGCCGCATGCCCGTGCGTGCGTAATGTTCTCACGTCACAGGCTTTGCTATGGCATCTTCATTTGTCCCTCTTCCCTCGCTCCCCAAGGAAGTTGACCATCGCTCGTCCAAGAACGTCGTCTAGTAGTTTGTCTACCACGCTTTTTTTCTATACATCACCGAGATTTTGTCCAGGCATAGAAATGCAACAACAATGAAACTCGTCTCGTTGCATTGAAGTGCGAGTGGCGTAGGATCGAAATGCATACTGCGTACTGTGGAGATGGAGAATCCAGTTTAGGCTGTCCACTTGAAGAGACGAAACCGGAGGAAGGAAGCGAGGAGCGTTCATCCCAGAGTACACCGGCTCTAAACCGAACGAGAGCGATCGAGTGATCGAGCGAGAAAGGGACGCTGAGTGCCGAATACTGGATAGAGTGAGTGAGAGAGGGAGAGAGAGGGAGAGAGAGGGAGTGCGCGCGTGTACGGTCCGCTAAAGTTTCGAGGGGCGGAAGCAATTCGTGGCGGAAGCGATGAATGATCGGCAACAATGGGAGTCAATCAGGTGGGCGTATTCACGTGAGTGAATCGGTTCGATTATCCGGTACCAGGCGATCTCTTCACCGGGCGGCAGGCGCGCGTTGCATCAAAACCGCTTTTGCATTTGCGGCCCGGCCCGCCTGTTTCACCGAGTGGCTAGCCGCCGTTGCTGGTAGCTGCTGCTGTTCCATTGCTGAACGCTGCGACGATGTTACCGTAATAGGGTCCGATTAAGATGCAAATTTTGGCCCGGCACTCCGCCCGACGATTTAACCAGCTAACAGGGCTAATATTAAATAAAATTTCAAGCCGCCCCGTGCAAACGCCCGGCACGACCTACCAGTCTCGCCAGAGGCTGCCTTCGGGACGAGTTTCGTCCTCTGGCTGGCATTCACTGAAAGCGGCTAATTTTCATTTTGAGAAATTATTATTAGATTCCCCCCCCCCCCCCCTGTCGCGCCTCTCCTTCAACTCTCTATCACTCACTCTCTCCTTCTCTTCCTGCTTTTTTTCTTCTCTTGACACTCTTTTTCCGCTCCCTTTCGGTGAGTCAATCTGTCGGCGATTCGTGCACAGCGAGGCTTCTCCATTTTTCGCCAGACTCCCACTCGCCCTCAGCGTATAATTCGCTTTCCGCTGCCTCCGGGGAAATCCTCTTTAGCTGGCGTTTTACTTGCTTCTATTTATTGGCTCGCTTCTAACCCCCACCACTCTTCCGCTCTTCTTAGCCATCTCTCTGTCCCACTCTCTTTCTTCTGCCAGTCAGAAGTATATATCGCGGCTGAATGTAATTATTTCAGCTCATAAAAGTTATCCACGTAAATTCTCGAGACGCTCTCTCCAACCTCGCTGAGGATGCTGGGCCGCCCGTCGCCGCCGCTGCCGCTGCCGCCGCTCTCAAGTTTAAGACTGCGAGCGCTTATTATGCCTAAGTGAATTACGGAATACTTATAATAGTTCCTTCGTTCTGTATCGATCGCCTCGAGCTGATTATTTTTGAGAGGAAAGCCTCTTCTCCAAGATGCACTGCCGGTCCACCAAGAGCCAAGGTAAAATTGGAGATTGAAATAGATTACAATGGCTGATTTAAAGTTTAATAGCTGGTAGGATAACCTTTCGCTCGAACGTCAAATGAATACTCCATGGAATTGCAATTAATTACAGTAATCATGCATATTGAGAAATCAGCAAGAATCGCAGGTAGACACAGATAATTGAATGAGCACTTTAAAGCTGGACGACTTGCACACGCAGATCAAGAAAAGAGCTTAAATCGCAAAGACGCTGATATAGAAGAGCTTCAAGGATGTTCATTAAAAGTGATTAAGAGGAGCTGAAGAGCCGGGATTCCTCGCTAGCTAAGCCCCGTACATTTTTAATCAGACATCGCGCACAAAGGAAGATCCTAAGTGTCCGCATTGCATTAGGTACGACATTAATCATGCACATGCCAGCGCGCGAGCAAACAGGATGTGACTGTTGCAGAGCAGCACCAGCAGCAGCAGCGAGAGAAATTTGCAGCTCGCGGGAAAAATGTCTGGTGTACCGTAACAGCATTACGCTCGGTAATGCGGCTGGCTTTTAAAGCCGAAGCACCCTCGATTTCCATAGAGCAGTCGGCTGCTTAAAACAAACGCGAGGAGCTGCAGGAGCGGCTACGAATGGGAAGAGGAGAGAATTGTGCGAATTTTGGTTCCTAATATCCCGGACTCCCCCTGACGCGTACATTTTGCAGTGGTGTAACTCTCGCCCCAGCGAGAAAATGAGTAGGAGAATGAGGTAGAGGGATGTAGAAAAGGGAAGAGAAAGAGCAGGTGCATTAACCCACCATGGAATTCATGGTGGCGCGACTACAACGAGTCGGAAGAGTCTCAGCCAAGAGAGGAAGGGTACGAGCGAAGCCCCGGAAAAGTGTAAATCAGATTAGGCGTCTTAGAACGGCTACCCCAAGGAGTGGTAGTCACCTTTCATCAACAGGGTGGCTCGGCCGAAACAAAAGTATAGCAAGGAAAGAGGAAGAGAGAAACTAGGGACGGAAGGGTAAAACGAGGGTGGAGGAGACACGAATTAATGTTCATCCATGGTGGAGTTCTACTCTCTCCTACGGGAAGGCTTTGCTACTTTCGTTCGCCTGCTCTTCTGCCCCTCGCAATTGATCTTTCCTGGGAGGAAACGCTTCTCGGTGTACCGAGGCAACTCGCGATTTATCGCCGCTTCCTGTTACCGCCCTTGACGCGCGTACGTGCTCCTTCCTGGCCGGGTGCAATTTTCCTCCCCGAATAGCTTGGAGCTGGCCTGTCTGACTGTCGGGGATAGCGATTGTCGTGCGGATCGTTCGCTTCGAAGACACAGAGATTAAGTTAGTCCCGAACAATCAGTGATTTTAAATCCGACAGGAGTTCGCGTCGACTGGCAGTTGAGAGGGGTGGGTAGTGCGAGGTTGGGGGGTGGGTGGGCGACACGAGGAATAATAAGGCGCATTATGCCGGGGGAGAGCGGGCGTCACCGCAGTCAGGGGAGTTTTGCGCGTTGAATGCAATTGGTACGGGTGACGTGCGTCAATTTCCAGGACGGCAGGCGGTTTCCGAATGCGCCGCCCGATGATGTGTTCCGCGCGAGATGCGGACTCACGAACAACTCAATTTCCGAGCATTGCGCGCCGACTGTTAGCAGGTCAATCCATCGCTATCGACCGATCGACGCTTCGTCCCGGAATTGTGCTGGCAACCTCGCACCTCTCCCCCACCGCTTTATTGCCGAGTTACTGTCAATCTGCGCGATACTTTTAGTGCACTTTTATGTTGGCCGCCTTGTTATCCCAGAGCCGATGTGCCCTGTGTCCGCTTGGAATGGGTGTGCGTCGTTCCATGCAACCGATTGCCAAGAGAGAAAATGCTTATCTGGAATCAATTATGCGCCAAGTTGGTCACGCATAGCGTAAAACTGGAGGCTGGAATGGGGTTATCGGGAGGGAAAGTCGAACGAGTGAGAGCAGGAGGTGCGATTTATGGGAGAAGCGAGAGGCGCGCGGTCGCAAGCTGCGTTGACAAAGCGATTTGCCTCTTGTTACCTCCGTCACGTACGCGCCACCCGAGCCACCCGCTAAGTTCCTACGAAGACCGACGAAAGCTTCTGAACGGGAAGTACGTAGCCCGATGCTTCAGGCCCAACTTTCCAACCACCCTCTAGCACCTTCACTCTCACCCTTTTCCTCCCCCCGCCGACCTCTTCATCGGAGCCCCCAATAATCACCAACTTCTACATCGAGCTTCGTTGGAAGTCGATCGATCGGCACATTGCTAATGCGAACGATCGACCAATACCAGTGAACGCCGCCGTGTCAGACGCAGTATTAACGACAGCCCTCTTAGCCCGACATGGTTAGAAGAACGAAGGGAAGCCCGCAAAATCGATCGTAGCCGTGTGGGAGATTTTTATTAGAAGGATTAAGCCCGGGAAAGCAAACAAACTGGCACGAGTGTAGCTATATCGGCATTGAACCCCAATAAAGATTATTGCGCATCGTTCGAACGGGGCTCGCACAGGAGATGTTCGTCGCGCTGGTAAGAGCCGTCTGAATGAAAATCACTAGTACGCCTGTAATCATTTCAAGCGTGGAAAACAAGCGCTTGCTTAGTGGTAGGTTGCGCGCCGGCTGCATCGAGTCCTCGGAGCACTGGTAATAATAACGGCGCTGCACCGGACCAAGTGGAATCGTCTATCGGAAAACACTAAATATCCGCGTTCCCGTAGCTCCGCTCTGTGTCATTCATTTCATTTGATAGTGTGCACTAGGTACTGGCGAGGGCAACGACGCCGGAGCTAGAAGCCCGGGCAGGTCCAGGGCTTCGAGAGGGAATCGACGAGCGAACGAACGAACCAACGAACGAATGAACGAATGAACGAACGAAACCCAAGTCCGTAAACGCATCTAGAAAATCGGAGGGTGGAATTGCTGGCCGGCGCACCGCGCAATAAATCTCTGGTATTAATTTCCACGACCTTAGCAAATCGCAACTGCCACTCGTAAAGAGCGCCATTTTATTTGCTACTGATATTTACCTCTAGCGCGTACTCGATGAGCCGACCCTTACTAACTCATCGGCCCTCCAACGAACCTGCTTAACACACAGCCACCATCGCAACCAAATGATCTTTCCGAGAGTGTACGCTAGCCATGAAATACAAGTTCACCCTTGCACCAATTCGTTTCTTCTTGTCCGCGGGGAATTAGAATTTTTACGGGCCGAGCGGCCCGCCCGTAAATAACCGCTACTCTCGGCGTTCTTTATCGCCTTATTATTTACAGGATGCCGCGCCACGGAGTACCGCGCAATAACGCCCGACGGCTACGCTCGAGTACGTGACGGAAAAATGCAACAATGGAAAATGAATTATTCCACTTTCATTATATTACTCTTTCACAAGCCGCAATTGTTACACTGCCACGGTTGTCAGGTGTACGAGCTGCCCGATCTATTATTACTTGTCGATTGCCGATGGAAATGGCAGAACGGATAAATCAATCTCGGCTTTCCTCGACGATCGCATTCTGTAATCCGAAGTAATAGTTGCTCATTCCAGCGTCGCGGCGCTACCTTTTATACGGCGAATGAAACGCGCGCGCCGACCGATCTACCGAGCAGTTAATTTTATTGGCGTTGGAGAATATTGGAGTTACGATCGAGCGCATGGTTACAATGGTTAGCCGGCAGATAGGAGCGCGCACGGCCGCAATACTTCACTGTCTTCCCGAGTGTTTGCCGCGGAACTGGATCGTTATGCGAGGCTCCATCAAGCTCGAGCAAGCACTCCAGAGGCTCTCGAGTAAGAGGGAGAGGGAACAAGAGCGAGCGAGAGGGAGAAAGCGGACGAACGCTGGTGGCTATTACATTATATTCAGGATTTACTATCGCCTCTTTGTCAGCGTTCAAAATGGACGGCAAGGGAGGAAGGCGCGTTCCCCTGGCGAAAGAGAGAGCAAACGAGATTATTCCCGCTGAATGGAAAAGTAGCGGCGACACCGTCGGTACACCGTCGTGTTAAACCTCGGTTAAAAGGCGCGTCGTTCCGACACTCCCACATCCGCTAGAAGAGCGAATGTACAATTGTCCATGCTTTGAATCAGAGCTATTCCTCTCCGGCCTTCCAACCACTCCCATATGTATCGTATACTTTAAAAAGACTGCCAAAAGTGGTGGGAAGCGAAAAAAGGAGAATTACGAGAAACACACGGACCGTTTCCATTTCACACCTTGGCTCAGGTGGAATGAACAGGGGCAGATAGAAAGAGAGAGAGAGAGAGAGAGAGAGAGAGAGAGAGAGAGAAGTGAAAGCAGTTACGCTTAGAAATCCGAGTCTCTGATGCCGAGAGAGAGTACTACTAGTGGAGAAAACCGCTGTTTTACATAAGCAAGCCACGTTCTCTCAGCACGCTCTTCCCGTAGCTGGGCGGCGCGCGCCACCTAATAGTTACAATCACGGCGAGCTCATTACCATTCATTCGTCGAAGCAGTTGCCGCGGAAATGGGGAAGTTCTCGCGCAAATACCTGGCGGGCATCGGAGGGTAATTGACGGGCGGCAGGTGGCGTGCAAACAAATGACAGGTGATGAAGGAAATGGGAGAAAGAGAGAGAGAGAGAGAGAGAGAGAGAGAGAGAGAGAGAGAGAGAGAGAGAGAGAGAGAGAGAGAGAGCATTTATCGCTATGGCGAAGCTGTGAGATCGGTATTTTTGCATTGGACTTGTAGATTTGGTACACCACCGCGTTCCGGCTGCGGTTGGGCGCGCGATCCGCGTTTCCTCGGAAGCCGGACGAAGTTTGAACCGCTGAACTTGGCAGACCATCGCACGCCAGCCAGCCAGCCAGCCGGCTCATTCCCCTTTGAACCGTGAAAATCGCGCGAACAATGGAACCGCAGTCGCGAGAGAACACTGCGAGACTAGTAGAGTCGGGCGAGCGGAAGCTGGAGAAACTGAGAGAGCTTTGCTGCTTGCTTGCTAGCCGAAGAGGGAAGGGAGAGAAAGTACGGGAAAGCGCGGGAGCCAAGAACGAAAGGAGCAAACACCGAAAGAGTCACTTCTGCACAAAAGTTCTTGCTCCGATACACGTATATGTATATGGTATATGTATATATATATATATATATATATATAGACATGGTACACGTATATGTATAGTATAGAGTGATACTTTTCCCGGAGTTCAACCGTCCTCACAGTTCGAGCGACGGATTTGTAATGCAAGCTTTCTTACGTGCGAAGCACCTACCTTTTCTCTCCCTCTACGAGCCCGAGCTCGCCGAAACTGAATTTTCTAACAATAACTCGAGGGATTACTCCTGAGGAAACTATTTTCTCGTCCTCTACCGACCATTATTCCTTTCCCCCGGGCTTCCCGAACGCTCTTTATCGTAATGAGACGCAGCCGACGCAATCCTCGTACCTTATTGTTTCGCTTGAACAATCTTGGATATATTTTGCCCGATACTTTTTACCTTTCATGCTAACGGCGTGTTTTTTTTCTCTAACGAGCCGATGCACGCTCGGTTTATAAACAACGAGTATGCGAACAACCACCTGGACGTAAACACGACGGCCAAGTTGTAAAGAGTGGCCCAGATATTATGGTTACGGGAAAATAGTTCCGGATTCAAAATAGCATTTCTACCTGGACGACTTCGAGATCCCATTCAGATATGAATAATGGGGTTAGCGCGCAATTATCATGCTAATGAGAGTTGAAGCACGCCCGGAATATGTTGTTAGGAAATGTTACGAAAGTTTTCGGGAAGATAGGCAATTACGCTTCGCCTGTTAGCGTCTTCATTATTGCAGAGCGAGGAGAGTCTACGTTTTCTGCGTCGGCCACGAGTCTATTAGAACAGAGTTAGTTGCGAAATGTTCGCCGATGATATTGTCGTGGAAAGTATGTAACAATTACTCAAATTCCCTGAAATCCTCTTCGTTAGACGCTGCAGGAGAAACGTTCAAACTCCGACATTCTTTTAGGAAATCCAAGGGACGTGTAACTTTTCGTACTGAATACAGCTGGAATCTTTCTTATTTGTAGAAGCACATATATTTCCAGCCTCCTGGTTTGCTATCCAATCATTTCGGGAATCGTGAATATCATTCTTAAAGTCCCGCAATGAGTCCTGCAAACATTCACCCGGCTGGTTCTATTGCAATCCGCTCATGCTGCTTTGTCACACGAAATGACTCTGAAATTCAGTTCTATTCTCGCTATTCGTGCATTCCCCTACATCGATGTGGCGGACCGCCGCTCAGTGCATTCAGTAATTAATTGCAAATTGCAATTTCGCTCGCGCGAAACCCATCGTCACATAGTGTGTGCGGGCGCGCTTGTGTCGAGTGATACATCGTATGGCAAGCTGTTTTGGTAAACGCTTTGAGTACTTACGAGATTTCCAGAGTCTCTGAAGCGAAATGGGTCATTTTACCACCAAGGCTGAGCTATTACTAATTCATGCAATAATGCTAGGAGGGCTTCGAATTACCCGACGTACGACACTTTAAATGCCCTGCTATTCACTATACTAGCTTTTTACAGATTTTACGCTCCACAGACATGTGTTCGAGCCTTGTAAACTCGGAGTCGAAATGACTCGGTTCGCTCCTAAAACCATCCAACGTGTATCTCAATTATAATAATCGTATTACACGCAAAATATTACTCGCGATAAATTCACCGTGTTATTTTTGCTGGAATAACGAATTCGGTTTTTACTGGCAACGGGTGAAAAAAAATAATCGGGGTGGATTGATTCTCGCGGATTTATGCGGTGTTACAATTGGACCGGTAATATATACGATGGATTTTCCAGTATTGGTTGGAGGACGAATTGGAAAAGTAATAAATTATACATTCAGTTTTGATTACCGTTCACATTTTCGACCGTGCGTACTGGACACAGTATTGTACTTCTCAGCAGAGCTGTCCTCTGACAATTAATAAAATCATAGCATCAAGCTTGTCGCTTTTCCATTTCCCTTTAATGAGTTGATTTGTTATTTCTCACCCCGTTCTTCCACAGTAGCTTTGTGATTCCCAGCGAAATCTTGGATTGCGTTGGCTCTCCTTTGTAGAAGGGAGGAAACTATTTCGCCACTGGATTCCACTTCGTAATGAAGGGGAATCCAGGGTAGTCTGACACGAGATACTTAGCCAGTTAGCAATAATGGAAGATGGATGGAGAATTCGTACCCTTGCTATTGGTCTATCAGATATTCTACCTTGCATTAAACAGACGTGTATTCATGAAAGTTTCCTGAGTGACCTCGACGTTACAGCGCCTCGACTCTAACTAAAACTCTCGGATACCACTGCCTCTCTTCCGGCCGGTCCATCGCCTCTTCTCACCTCCGCATACCTTTCGAACTCGTTCGAGGTCGTTCCGCTCGCGGAAATTCCCCGGACGGTGCTAAATGTGTAAGCGATAAAAGTATGTCTGCGGGGAAACGCGTCATTTTATGTACTTCCTGCATTTCCTTAAGGTCCCCCTGGACGCTCGTAAATACGCGCCAACTTTTTTTTTCTCTCCCTCACCACCGCTGCCGCCGCCGCCGCCGCCGCCGCCGGAAAGCACCCGTTGGCAAGGGCGAGCACATCTCCGGACTTCGGCTCCTCGCTTTTTACGATCCTTAGTGGCTGTGTAATGCAGGCTTTGATGGTCGAACCGGTGAAAAAGTTGAGGTAATCAGCGGTTTCTTCAACAGCGATTTCCCGCTTTCTTATTCAGAGCGAAGTCGGAGGGAATTGGGGGTGTCGCGGGAAATTGGAGCGTTTCGAGATGGAGGTATCGAGAGACGGATTTAAATCTGCCGGATGATTTGTGTCGAGGCTCGATCACCGCAGCAGCGGGCGATAACAATTATTGCCAAGTGGCGGAGGACGAGTGGCCGAATACGAAGCAGGCTCTCGTTGAGCAGGCCTCGCCATTACTGCCTCATTAATAACGACATTCGCTCTGCCGGTAGGCCGTGATTTAGTGGGTCGAGGATTTCTCCCCCACACCACCCCGGCCTCCTCACTCTCATTTGCTATGGTGGCTCGAGTGGGCGAGAGCCGCGAAAGAGAGAATAATGACAGGGGATGCCAATCTTCAGCACCTTCTTCAGTACCAAGTCTCCTGAGATCGTTATTAACGAAGCAGTCTCAACGATATCCCTGTAGATTTCGCCCTCCCCCTCCAACTTTCACTGTTAAAGACATTCGCCCACACTGTAAGTCTGGGGTGCGATAGGGTAGGATTAGGCTCGAGTTGTTCACCCCTGGCAATTGACGTTCCAAGTATAGTGCGCTCTGGGATATTAAGCGGCAGGTGGTAAAGTTTCTACCGCACGCCGGCTTGGAATTGTAGGCGTGCGTGCGCGCGCGCTCGCGCGATCTTAAGTGGAAAGCAATGCTTCCATTACGCGGTGGCTGAGCTTTAATTAATCTTTCACTGGTAGTGGAAACCCGCGGCTAAACTAGAAATCCCGGCCCCTTGTAAATAAATGAAAATCCTCCGCGGAGGAAAGCTACAATGCGAGTACTCGATGAGAATTTCATCAACTCTCTCTGCAAGCATGCATGGTGCAAGCAGACATACGCAATAGGTTTTTTTCCATTAGATCCGATCAGTACGTAATAGTTAACCAGCATGCCGCAGTGAATAGCGATATAAATTGGAAGAGCTAATAGAGGAAGTTCAAGTCTGAGAGTTCGGAAGTAAGGGGGTATATATTGGGAAGTTCTCTTTTTAGTGGCCTTTACTTATGGCAACACGTATTCCCTACGGCACAATCGGCCGGAAGCGGTGGCCGCGATTATGCAAAGCGAGCAAACGATAACAATTAGATGGAACTGCATTGCTCGTGCACGCAAAGTGGAACATGGTGTACGTATATCGCAGCAGGGGTTGTTCGACTTCGAGAAGACGCCGGGAGATTTCCGGCTTGGCAGGAGTCACCGGACTTCAAGCATTCGGAGCTCAACTTTCGCCTCTTGGCGTAGCTTCAGGCAGAGAACCCGATGCGCCACAACCCGTAAGCTCCACTCGGGAAGTGTATCAATCACTCGGTAACTCGGGCCTATGTACGGCTTCCAGCCAGTTTGTTTGAACAGGGATTCCCCGTCGGTTTGCAACGATGGCGTACGGCCAGAGCGTCGACATCGATACTGCGTTCGAAAAAAGCCGACGGAATCTCGTGAAAATTGGCGAAATATGAAAGGCAGAGCCCACGTCTATTTATTCTTCTGCCTTCAACTACTAACTCGATCATCAAATAAACGCGACACTCTAGATTTTTAATAACTATAATAAATGTTGGGACTGTTGTCAATTCAGAGATCATAGACAATTATTTTAAGTTAGTATTGTCACTTAGAATGATTGAATTAATCGAGATAAAGGCGACAATGCGGGGCGTACGCGAGCGTCTGACTTGTCACTGACTTGTACTACTTGCCCGTTCCTTCCAAGGTACACATTCTATTAACTTGTTTAAATGTATTTAAATTGACTTGTAATCGAGGGAAGTATCACACGTACTGTTAGTTAATCCTACAAACAATATTATCGTAGAAAAGTTAATATAATTTTAGCATTAATAGTATATAATTATTGACATTAAAGTAAATGAACGTGGTCGACTAAGGGAGTAAAGGCGAACAACTAAACTCTGTAATTAGATTCTCACGTTTTTCAATCCGCTTGAAAGTGAGATTCCTCAGTGACGCTATTGAATCGACTGGGTTGCTCTGGCGAGGGGATTTCGCTCTCCAATTCATTGAGTCATTGTGCTTGAAGCGCCGGCTAAATTGATTTTCCTAATAATTCCTTTGTAGCGTGTTCGAAAGGGATGAGTATTCGAGGGTGGAGGAGATCGAGCGTGTTTACGGGCCGTAACCCTCCAATCAGTTGGAAAGGGCTCTCGACATTGGGAAGCGCAAGTTGTCCGCAGTGTCGTGGCGATTTTTCGAAAGTGGGTGGTGGGCACGCTGTCTGGCAGTGAGTGCTCTTCAATTTAATTTACATAGTTTGCCGGCATATTCCTTTGGGCGCCCTCCGTGATCCTGGCAAGCGTCTGCATAATCGTCGGGTTAGATAGACTAGGTTACGCTGCTCTCTCACTCTCAGCCGGCCATCTCGCTCACTCTCTCTCTCTCTCTCTCTCTCTCTCTCTCTCTCTCTCTCTCTCTCTCTCTCTCTCTCTCTCTCTCTCTCTCTCTCTCTCTCTCTCTCTCTCTCTCTCTCTCTCTCTCTCTCTCTCTCTCTCTCTCTCTCTCTCTCTCAATGTAACAAGGTTGCGCAGCTGGTAATCATCCGGATCATGAACGCGGATCACACGCGTTACTGTGTTGCCACGGAATTAATCAAGCCTATCTATATTAGAAGGCATGCCCTGCGGTCAGATTAGAATCCCGCCCAATCCGCTGGCCGGATGGATGGAGCGGAGAGCGCGGTGGTGTCGCTAATGGAACTCCATCTGCGACCCTGGCCATCTCCCCAAGCGGCGAGCTACCCTGCTGCCCGGCTCAACCTAATCCAACCACCTCGTCAAAGAAGCGGTCGGCCTCGTTTAAACTGGAAAATTAAAACGATAAGCATCCCGTGGCTCGATCATCGAACCAGCAGTCCGAAACAGCAATTTTCGGCTGCCGCTTCACTCGGTATACTCTTCTGCTACACCTACTCGTTTCACCCCCTCCTTGTACTGTTGGTCGCGCTATGCCTGTGGCTTAACTATGGATCTCGGGGAGAAGTAATTAGTGGCGTTGGCACAGCGGCGGTCGGCGGTGGCGCGAAAAATTTATCCGGGCCATTAACTTAATTGAGAGGTGGCTTCTTGTATAGATGTTTCGCCCTGTTTTGCCCGAACGCGCCAGAGACGGCGACTCTTTCCAGGCAAAACCGGTTAATGCCACCGGCGATTTACTTGAAAGCCGAAAACTCGTTCGGATCCCGCTCGACTCTGCTCTATTCGACTGGTGGATTCTGCAATTCGTAATTTGGCGAATCGGCAAAACAAAATTGAGAGAACCCGGAGGGTAAAAAGCGACATGAACGTTGTTGGTGTGGGCGGAGTTCGATCCTCAATGAGAGGGCGCGCGCAGTTTCATAACGTATCGGTGGTACTTAAAAACAAATGGATCCTCCTCCACCGCCGGATGTTTACGGTGGCCAGTTCCCCGAGAGCGTTATCGTTCTATCGATCGTAACGATTTCTAGTTACTTGCACCTGCTTCCTCCTCGTGCACCTATAACCGATGCGCTCACTTAACCGTAAGAAGCTACTTTTTCGTTTTAACCCGCCCTTCTTCCCTCCCCAGTACCTAACGAAGATCCCCATTTGGAATGAGGATTGCTCACCAACCGAATCGAACTCTTCTTCCTTTCGACTATCGCTATCTCGAGAATCATCTCCCGCCGCACTGCTCGCGAAGCAACTAGATTCGCCGGATTCACGTTCTACTTTTTTCGATATTCTTACTCTCTTGCTCGCCCAGTCCCTTCGACAGGCTTTCTCTCAACGATATCGGAGGATCGCATTTACGAGGATAGCTATTCGATGGTTCGGGTTTAAGTTAGGGCAAACAGATGCGGGCTCCGCGTTCCAAGATTTCGAAGACGCGCAGCAGCACACCACCCCTTCGAAGCTAGCCAACTCTCTCCGCACCCTCTCGTTTTGTTGGCGAGCGCTTCCAGTGTGCGGCGAGGCGTGCTCGTACGTCGATTCGAATTAACGAAAGCACCGTACTGATTGGAATTACTGGCCCCGGACCGAAAGGAGTAGCCGCTGCTCCGGTAACTGCTTCGGCAGCGCAGGGTATTACAGGCGGCTTAGTGCGGGATGACACCGGGGATGGGAATAAAGGGTGAGGAGAGATTAGAGGATACCGGGCGAAGAGAACAGAGGGATTCCGGAGGTAGAAAGAGCCGCTACGGGTGAGAATCACTCTGCTACCCATCAAAGACGTTCGTGCTGTGAATTTTACGAAAGATAAATTCCCCCGGCAATATACATCCATAGTACACTGTATCCTCGGCCTCATTCTCTTGCCTTGCCCTGCGTTTCCCGTGCTTTTCTCGCCACCTTCTATCCTCGCGCATCCTTTATTCCTCACGCTCTGGAGAGAGAGAGAGAGAGAGAGAGCGAGAGAACTATCTCTCTGCCTCTTACTTGCGCACGCTTGCCCGCGTACGTGCTCCAGAGACACGGCCTCTGATCTTCATCGCTTTATACAGTATATATACGAAGAGGACGTATACACCTTGCGTCAGGATATACCCTTTTGCTGTACACTTATACTCCCCAAGTGACCTCCAGTCCAGAGGAAAGCTTCACTCTCCTCTCAGAGGAAGCTTTCGAAATTTTTCTTTATCGGATGTTCCGCTCTTCGCCAAGCTTCTCCCGGAAGCAGCGTGAGCACTGTTCGCAGTAGTTGTTGATGACTGAATAACGCGTCGTACAGTCTCCGATTTTCGGATTCTCGTCGAGGGAAGAAACTTCCGGCAGTCCAAAGTCCCTGAGTACGAAGAAGCAACGTAGTTCCCCGTTGCAATCCTTGCGAATTCTACACCCGGGCTAGGTTCGACTTGGCCGAAATAAGGAGTGATTAAAATCGCTACTGCTGCTGTTACCGCCACCGTGGGGAAACGAAACTTCTGGGAAGTTGGGCGCGGAACAAGTGGCACACGAGAGTTGGGTCTGTGTGTATGCGTCTTGGAGACAAAGTTTCAGGAAGCGAGGCCCACGAAACCTTCGACAAATCTAGCAGGCCCACGGAGATTAGGGACACAGCGAGTTTCCCAATTCCTCTTTGCAAATTGCCGGAATTCCCGCGGTGAACGAACTCGCATATCTCACGTTTGATGCGCCATGAACAAAGGGTTACGACGACGAGGTTGCTTCGGAAATCGTACGCTCGAGAGAAGATCTTCTCGAGAGTTTTGCACATAGCGCGTCGCATTGGGCGACGCGTTGCTAGAGAAAAGGAGTTTATCCTGTGACACGAGGTGACAAATCCTCTTAACCGTTTTATAACCTTGCATTGTCGCTGCCAGTCACATGCATAAATGCCGACCCCCTCACCAGTGTAAGCGTGTTTCTTCTTCTGCCACGGACAAATCTTAAACTTTTCGAATTAAGGTCTGATCCAGCGAGCAGTACTAACATCCCTCTACTAACTACAACATCTTTCAAAGATACTTTTTAAATAAATGCTCTTCTCAACTGTACTCTATTGTTCCCTTGTAATCTTAGCCAACTTCGACAAAGCATATCTCGTTAATAATCGTGCAAGAGAAACAGAGGAAAATACGAGACTCTCGTTGAAAGGTGTTGAGTAGCTTGGCAGATCAACGCTCGAGAGCTTTGGTACAACATACTCTCTACAAGGTATTCTTTCCCGACGAGTCAGTCATTGAGTAAGTGCAACGTGGAATTCAGTCGTTTCCACAAGGCTGATTCCTTCAATTCATTGTCGCACTCCTCCACGAACTGGGTTGTGCTTTGAGCAAGGCTGCTCTCTGTCTCTCCCTCTGGCAGGCAGGCAGGCAGGCAGGCAGGCAGGCAGGCAGGCAGGCAGGCAGGCAGGCAGGCAGGCAGGCAGGCAGGCAGGCTTACACATTGAAACCAGGGGCGATGCGAGGACGCGTGGTGTGCTTTCACTTTCCGTCATAGCGACGTGCTCAGATACAGATCGCGGTTTGTTGACATCCATTGATCATGACATGAATAATGAATGGATACACCGGCTGAATAATGCATGCATCAACGTCGAACAACATCCACTCGACTCGCCGGCTGTATCTCGGGGAAAGCGTTCATCTCCGGCTGTGGACTGCGTTCACCACTCTCCACGCAAGTCAGCACCCTATCTCTCTCTCTCTCTCTCTTTCTCTTTCTGTTCGTCCTCTGTTCGTGTTATCATGAAACCTAACGTTCCAGTTACTCCTCCGGCTGCAGCAGCTTTTTGCTCGGTCAGTTTTAGTCTCCTGACCCCTGTGCTCTCATGAATTGTTCGCAAACCGCAGCTTGTGTACAGTTCGCTAGTTGAATTTCAAATCGGCGCTTCTGCGCTGCTCGTCCATGAACGCAAACTTAATTATCCTAGCTCGAGATTAAGATGAGCGAGCGTCGAGCTCGCTAATAAGAGAGTAAGCTCGCGCTTGAATCAGTCAGAGATTTGTAGGTAGTAAAGCTCATCGAAGTAACTTGCAAATCGAAATCTCAATCTCGGAGTAGCGGCTGTAGCCGGGTTTTTTTTTCGACTTAATCAAGTGGAATGGAGATACACGAGGATTAGCTGGAAGTTCGAGAGCTCGATAGTCACAGCAAGGAAACTTGCGCTCCACGAGTACGAAGAAGTTAGGTCGTCGGCTATCCTTGGGAGCGCGTTTGGCGAAGGGTCTTCGCTGAACTTACACGGGGGAGGAAGGGCTTGGAGGCAGAGGCTCTTAGTTGTGTTAGAGGGTAGTTGCAGCTGTTTGCGGCTCATCGGAGCCATAATTAGTTTTCCTGGTGAAGTCTCGGTCGACCGAACCCGATAGGCAGTTTTAGCCGGTAGATCAGGCGAGCATTCAGAGAGCCCCTGCTTGGATGGGAAGTTGCCGGGACCCTGGGAAACGACGTTCTTGTCGTGGCTTTATCGAATTCCAAGGCAGCGCTAACTCGATCAAGCTACGGCCTTCGGAATATTTACTCCCCTCGATAGAGAGGCGAGCGACGCGAACAGCTCCTAATTTCCTCCGGTAGTTCGCCCCGGAGAAAGATTGCACGCCCCTTTTCCACTCAATGCCATAAGAACCGCTCTACCAATTTCCCACACTAATTATTAATAGTACATGCAAGGATGCGATCATCATATCGCGCGAAACACTCGATAGTTAAATGTATGGCCTGCTTTAAGGTGTACCAAGAAAAAAACGATTAGGGAATCGTTTTACAGACAGCTAGTATTTAAGTGGAGGAATAGAGCGTGACTAAAATCCGGGCGCTGAGCTTTTAAGAGCACGAGAAGAGAAGAACAAGTCAGTGGTACCGGAAACATTATTCCCTTCGTTCTTGATTGCAGGCTCCGTGAACGAGGCCGGTGTTTTTGCCTTGCGAGGCAGGCAAGAGGGTAGTCGGCGTGCTAGAAGAACTACCACTAGCACGACCAGCACGACAACCTCTAGCTCGACATTGATATCGCTCTCGGATGAGGTTGCTCAGCCAGCGGCGCTCCTTGCTCCGGAGGAAGATGCATGGTCCATCGGCTCCTCTACTACGACCAATGTCCCGGAGTCCGATGTCGTCTCGACGAAACCGCCCATGGAACTGGTTGTTAAACTGCACACCAAGGTCATACTACCATGCGAACTCGACGGAAACTACTCGATGTTGCTGCAGCCAGGAGCCAGGTAATTTAACCGTTCGAAAACATGTTCTAAAGTTTCGCATGAAAGTAAAATTATAATCTAAGTTTTTGGCTTATATTGTATTTTCAAGATTTTCACAAGGATAATGTACGACTATCGAATTTCCTCGTAGTAATCTATCACTAACTGATACTCTGATAGGATAGTATTCTCACAGGGTTTGTGTTTTGCTTTAGAAGCTACAGAGTACGGCCGGCAAGCTGGCTGCACGAGGGAAATCCAGTGGATATGATTACTATCAATACAAGGACGGAAATGAGCGGCACCGGGCACAGGTACATCGGAGATTCGACCACTGCCGCGCTACATATTGACAATGTTCGCTTGGAGGACGACGGGAAATGGACGTGTACCCTGGAAGACAACGAGGGAAGAAAACTGTCCGGGAGGCTGGTGAAGCTGGTGGTTCTTGGTGAGTCGATCGCACTTAAACTGCTCGGCGATTCCTTTGGCATGCTACGTATCTCGAGCGAAGCCTTTCCCGCAGGCCACCGGAAAACGGGACACGTGACAATCGAGTAAAGCTCGCACGGGTCAATAATTCTTGACACGAATCGCTCGAGCGGTACTCGCTTTATCGGTGAAGCAGATACTCATCTTTTGAGAGGTGAACCCCTCTGAGTTGTGTGCGTGGGTTCGCGTATCCGTGAGCATTCGCAAAAGAAAGCTCGCTGAATTTCGCTTAATGGCAGGGTTTTATACATATTAATCCGCGTCACTTGGAGGCTGCCTCCGCCGTTGCGAGAGCATCGCGTTGAGAGCATGAATATGCATCTGCCGCAAACATTATTCTCGTTTTTTGCCTCCTCCTCCTCCTTTTTTTGACGTAGCCGTCAGCCACGGTGGCTTGCAGGCTGTACTTGCATCCGTGTGTGTACTGGCACGAAGCTTTACATACACGGTGAGCGCGTGCGTGGTTCCAAAAACAATGCCACCGCGAAGCGAAACAATCGGCTGGGCTGTGCCTGTAGCTCGGTGCGCCGACGACTACGGCGACGTGTCACGCACTTCAACCCTCTTTTGCCCCGCTCGAAGCCACCCTTCCAAATGAACCTCCAACGCCAACCCTCCCCTCTTCTCTTGTCTGCCCTCTGACCACTTTTGTTTTTTAATACCCGGCAGCATCCGCCGCGAGCCACCGGCCTGAACCTCCCCCTCCGCCCCGCTCCTACCCTACGCGGAGAGCACGCTCGAGTACTCTCGAGCGCATACACAAAGTACCAGTCGAAAGGCGAAAGAGCCGTATAATGGAAACAAAAATCTACGTTGATCCTTTGACTTCGAAATACTGGATACACGCGTCACACCCGTTGACGAAGGGATTGTTTTTGCCCTGCTTTCAATGCGACAGAGAGATTCGGTGCAGGCGCAATGGTGATGCCCGTCGGAGGAAGTCCGTGATAATGTCTACGAACGGTAACAATGGAGTAATGCATGCAGCGGCCGATCATCATTGGCTTCGAGAATTCAACTAGGTCTTAGCTGCCCGAGGTTGCGAGTGGCGCGGACAGGAAGGACAGAAAGGAAGACAGGAAGGAAGGGTGGCATGGGGTAGTAGACTGCTCGAAGCAGTAACGTCGTCGTTCTGCGTCTGATGGGGATAGATTTGCCTAGCGCCCTCGGGGTGCGCGCGTTACCAGGGCTCACGTGAACGAGAAAAAGTTGAGAATAATGCGCGTTTTATGCGGCCGCCCTGCCGGATTCCCCGTATTTTACTCGACAAATAGACAGAAATGTCAGGAAGACCCATGGTTCTCGCGAATGCGACTGCTCCACGCGACACAGCCAGAGGTAGAGCGAGTGCTAACGCATCCAGGAATTCCGACTTCCCACTTGGATATTGGGCCAGGCTTCTCCTCCCATTTTTAAGCTCGCGTGTCCCACGAAATGAGCGATTCCAACGAGAAGCCCTTAAGCTACTTTAGTCCGGCTCCCAGTCTCACCCAGTGCCTTCTTCCTAGGAGACTTTTTCTCCCCATTCTGTTTCCGCTTCCAAGCTTTTCTTGCACGAAATTCAATTTAGCCGAGCGGGTCCTCGAGGTAGTAGGACCTTCTAGGAGGGGCAGCACGCGTGCCGTTCGTATGTAGGTAGAAGCCGGTTCTCTTTTCTCGCCCGGTGGATAGGTCTGAGCCTGACAACGGGCAGAGCACTGCCGGCATCTTCGAACCTCGGTAGTTGCTCGCCCGGCAATCCCTCGATCTCCTTGACTTTCCTTTAGCTCTGCGGCTTCGATCGCTTTCCTTTTTCCCCCCGTCCATCCACCACTCTATAAGGCTGACGGCACTCGGTACAGAGAATCTCGTTGTCTGACGCGAACAGAGGGCATTCCACTGTCTGACCAATATCGGCCCCTCTCTCCTTTAGGGCTGCCCTCCTCGATATACTACTCTCCACCGGGCTCCTAAGACCAATAGCGAAACTCCATCATGCGCCAACGAAATTCGTGGCATTCCAACGGCGTTCCCCAGCCCTTTCACCCAATATATTGTCTTTCAATGCTTCGCCGCGCACATTGTGCCACCGCCAGCTCGATTCGCATCGACAGGGGCTTCGCGTCCAAGAAATCTCTCGCGCTACTACTAATTGACACTCGCCGAGTATTCCCTCTCACACCCAACTCTGATTGGATGGCTTCTACGTTACGAGATTCCGGCGGCCGGAAAATTCACTGACTAGAGGATTTAACACTCGAGAACTCGACTTCGTTTGTAAGCGCTGCTTCATGTAATTGGCCCGATAAACTTAATTAGAGTTAGATCGACGGGAGCTTGGCTTCACTGATTGGCTGCTATACGAAAGATAAAAGTATTGTTTGGCCGTAAACTCAGCAAGCTGGGAGGGTGGTTGGAGTGGCGCGGCGCGGCGCGGCGCAGGTCGTGTCGTTGCTACTGCTTCGCGCTCGCCTTTACAAAAGGACAACTTGGTCGCCGAGAGGAAAGCAGAGTTGTTCATTGTTTCTAACGTTGTCGGCCGCTCAAAAGCGACTGCGCGCACACGCGCACCCAAGCACACTGCACGGGGGATGTTCGAGGGCTGGAATGGGCTTGCCGGCGTGTCACGGGGACGCTTACACGCGCGGTGTTTGCAGCGGACCAGCGAGCATAATAGATATACGAGCGCAAAGGACACTTACTTTAACCACACGAGTATATTTCGCTCGGCCTCTCTCGTCGCGGCAGTGGCTTCCCTCGTTTTTCAACGTAAGCTTCTCGGCTAACATAATCTACTCCGCCGAGCGGATTTTCGAAATTTAAGACGTATCTTTGCCTACAACGATAACTCCTATGATCACTTAAGGGCTTCTACCAGTCTTCTCGAGAATACTGGAAAATACGACTAGCAAGCTAATGGAACTCATTGAACCGAGTGAAAGCACAGACTGAATTGACTGAGCGCCTATTCCTATCGAGCTAGCATCTGATGCTAACTCACAATCAGCAATTACCTATGGATGCTTCAGAGGTGGATGCATCCTCGAAATTCTGCCTTCGATTGGGATCGTCTACGATTGCCGATCGATGTGCAGCTAGGTTTATGCGCGGTATACGATCAAGTGGAGCGTTAATACATGTAATCCGCTCGACGGAGAGTCCTTGCGGACTGCCGGTTGTCCTGTGATCACACGGAGCGCGGTTGCTCTTAGAATTAGACAATCGTCCTTCCGAACCAGTGGGACAAGGGCATTAATGCTAGGGCGATGCTAGTGCCGGTGTAAATTAGCGCATCACAGGCCGACCGCGCGCACTATCCTATAGGCTAGTGATTATTGATGCAAGCCGGCCATTGGCCACTAACTGCCCATTTATTAGCTAAAGGCTCACACGTAATTAATGGTACATTCGTCGACAACGGGATGCTCTCGACCGTGCCTACCCTCGTCGAATCATCGACGAGTACTTTGCTCATGTAATACTTAAGTAACGTAAACGCTTTGATGACTTTACGAAATTTTTAAATTTTCAATGCACAGATTCACTAGAGGACTTAATAGACGACTGATTGCCGATAGCACTGATTCAATCTGGTGTCGGATAATTGCTGTGCGGACCCGATCCACTGTTTACTACCTTTTGAAGTTGACTGCCGGTGCGTTAGTCGAAAAGTTCCCGTTCCCTTGTTTATCTGTGGTCTAGCAGCGTAAGCGAGGAGCTTAATAGAATGCCTAATGATAGACCGCGATAGAACGCGCTATTGTTAGCAGCTGATTGATTCTCTATTGATGGGAACTCGAAGCTCAATCTGAAACATCGTGTGAAAATCCTCACGCGAGAGCTATTAATCGATCGTTGCCAGCCGGACTTAAACTGTTATGCGCATTCGAAAATAGATTCGTAATTTAATAGAGTTAATACTTGAAAGGGTTTAAGTTTAAATAGAAAGCTGACAACTTGAGAACTTTGAATAAAAAGTAAGCCAACAGTAACAAGATAGAGCAAGTTCATTTAACATGTAGATACCGAGTCTCGAAAAATAGGAACCTACCGGTGACCACGACTCATCATCTATTACGCGCTGATCGGCTCGGTGTCCCGAAGATGGATGGTGGGTCTTAACTAGTTTCATCGTGAAGTTTATTAATTGTGCTCGCCTATCACCTGGCTGTCATCCGACCGTGATATCAGCCAAGTTCCATGCCACGAGGAAAGAACATTGGCGTGGTCTGCCTGGACCTTTAATACTCATCGCGGAAAAGTACGTTTCAGTTCGTAGAGCTCGATGAAAGGCAATGACTAGATTTAATTTGATTGGACCACCAGAGCGCGCATTCATTGTCGTGCTTATCAAGTAATCAAGGAAACAATGGAAGCCGGTTGATAGGGAGCAGTGCAATATATACGAGATGCGATTCAGTAATGGTGCCAAGCCGCAAATCCGCCGACTGGTAATCTCCCGATTCATGCACTATGACGGACGAACCCTCATTGACACATAGATATGTCCAGCTAAGTTCAAACCACCGCTTCATCTTACCGGTTAACCGTGTGGCAAAGCCCCGATTGCCAGCGTATCGGAGCATCTTAATGAAGTACGCTCATGACAGGACACCGGATGTTACTACGTCCCAAGAAAAATGATACTTTATACACGCCTTATCATCCAGCGAATCTCTATTGCTGGCTCGAGAGCTGGCGTGCACCGAGGCTCCATTCTCATCTCTCGAGCTTATTATTTTCGGCGAGAGACTCTTCCTCGCTCAAGGAAGAAAGGAATGATCGTTGGATTATGTGGCCGCGATTTCCGGGCGTTTAATTTTAAAGAGCCTTAAGAGGACGCCGCGTGCTCCTGGAAGATGGGAGCTCGCTACTTCTGACAATACCGGCTGCATCACTGATAGAGAGGATAGGAGCGAGAGAAAGATAGAGGGATGCTTGCTCCTCACGAGGCTGATGGTGCCGCTCAGCTCTGATGTCTGTTTTATACAGAGGACTCGGCATAATGAAGCTACCCGATTTCACTGCCTCGTCTAAAACCCCAGCTACTACTACTACTACTACTACTACCAAACCCTTCTTCTCATCCCTATTCCCACTATGCGAGAATCATCTCCCTTTATATTGCCGGCGCACACGAAATAACCTGTTACAATTACACTTACACGACGGGACGAGTTCCCTTTTAAAGCCGAACTGTACGTGTGTGGGTGAGTGTGTCGGGCAAAGAGAGAACTTGACCCGGATAAGACTCGGAAGCGCGTTTCATCGAATTGAGAGACTTCTTTCTACGAGATTCGCCAAGGACTCATTTCTCCTTGGAAGAGAAGCTAGTGTCGCCATGACCCGGTGATTATAATAAGAGTTGGGGAGCCATTGCTGTTGACAGGGCAAACTAACGAATTGAAATCTAATTTTAACTTGATCGAATCAACAGCTACATCGAATTACTTGGGCATTGGCTCTCCGTGCACTAGGTAGAAATGGGGAGGTTCTAGGTACACGGAAATCGAGCACGAGGAAATACGTCGCGGCCAGGAATGGAACGCTTGAATAAACACGAAGGAGTTACCTCAAAGAATTTTTGCTTCCTCCCTCTCTCTCTCTCTTTTTCTTTTTCTCACGCGCAGTGCTAGAGTTTGAAATGGGAAAAATCATGCGGTGCCTGAATGGATGGGACCCCTAGGTCTACGGTGGTATCGGAAGTCTCGAAATCGTCCACGGAGGTATATTACGCTCAAGGGGTAGATCGGCACCCCTCGCGTCGCTCCTAAAGAACCGAGAGAGACGCGGACTAGGTCGTCGGTGTCGAGAGACAAATATGTTTCCACCGAGTTTCCTATCGATTTCCCGTACAAAAGAGGAAACTTTATTATTCCGCGGTGAGAGTACACTACACAAAATTGCAAGCCGAACACCCTTTTCTCACGTGTTGCTCTCGCACGATCTCTGTCTTTCCTCTGATCTCTGACTTCGAAAAGTGATCCGATACCTGCTCGTCGGAATTCAGAGTGAAGTTCTGCGATATGGAACGTATCTCTGCCACGGATTCTCCCTTTGCTCAAAGCGATGTAGTCACGAATATATCACGCGCGATGTCCACATGTATCCGGAGAAAATCATGTTTCTTTTTAACTTGCACAAATATACTGCACGTCACGAAACACCAATACGACGATGTTCACTCTACCTTCGCTCTCACCTAACTGAAGCCCCACCTCTGACGATATACTTTTACGACCATACTTCCGAAGTAGCCTGAACCGGTTCGAGCAGGTATACAGTTGCACCCCTGCTCGTCCTTCAAATATTATGACGTCAATTAGATGGGCCTTTAATCTGTCAGCACAACGTATACTACTGGGATGGGTTCGATCAATTTTTTCGAACGTGCCTTCATCAATAAGAAAGCTCTCTCCAGGAGATTTGCCAGAGACCGGGTTTTTCGACGGATAAAGCGTCGGTGATAAATACGGTGCGAGGAAGCACATAAAGCTCTGAAAAATTGACACCAGCCGAGCGCGGTAACGAGCGCTTAGCGAGCTACATAACGCCGTTATAAGAGTCACGTGTCCTCCACTCCCGCCGGCTGTTTCAGCAGCCCTTCACTGCTCATACTCTCTTCCACCCTTCCCTCTAAAATGTAACAGGCCCGCCGGGGTAGAGCCGGCTTCCTCATACTATGTGGCCCAAGTCGATTTTATTGCGGCTACGTGAGAGATTAGCGGATTAGCTGCGTGGAAAGCATCGCTGATCAAAGTCTAGCCGTTGAATGCAACGTCTCTCACGGGATGTCTCTCGACTTCCACCCTCCTCGGAGCAATAACCGTGTCCTTTGTAACGGCCGGCTTGTCTGATGCTCGTTGGCATCGGCTGCTTCGTCTTCGCTTTGTCTCCGCCCGTTCTAGCGTTTTTCCTTGCCGGGATTCCTCTCGGTTTGTTTGCGCGCCGCGCCACTAGTTGAGAGGAGCAAGCACCCGCTTCCGGGGGAGCCAACGAGACAAAGACTCTGATCAAAAAGATCCTCATCGTCGACCAGACTTAATAGCCAAGGCGATGGGTGGGTGGTCCGGGGTGGAAGGAAGGGGATTGAAGTCACCGTTCGTTTCCTCTTCGCCAGAGGCCTGGTCGATTGACGCGGTCGGAATACCTCTGTGGTGAGTGTGTACGGGAGAAAAATCCGCAACAACGACGTGCATTCAATCGGAGAGGAGAGCCAGCCCTTAATCCAGGACACAGACGTGTCCTGTGTACCTGGGTTCTGAGGGAAAACTGTAGGCGGTGGTCGGCAGTGGTGGTTGCGGCACATGACGTTACTGCGAGTAGTAAAGGAAAACCATTTCACGCCCGACTTGGCTGCTCTGTCCTGGCGGGAGTAGTCGATCGTTTCGCGTCTCGTTAGCATCTCATCCATCGCCGTGTCTGCTCTTCCCAGCCTGGCAGCCAACCAGCCTCTGCCAGGCCGTCGCCTGCCGCAATGCTTTGCTTCCTTGTTCCTCGGCTGCTCGAGGGTGAAATTTCCCAGTCCTATTCTCCCCCGGGGTGTCCGTGTACTCCTGCCGCGCCCACCCCACTTCCCTCTTCTCTCAATCTGCAATCCAGGGAGAGTTTCCACGGGGAAATGCGTACACGCACGAGTTGCCTGGTCGCCTGGGAAAAAAGCTCCCGAACTTCCTGTCGCGATCTTCCTGGAATGGAACTGCGTTCAGTCCCCCTGTGATATGCGGACACCCCAACAATCCGAGTGCGGCTCCATGAATAACTCATCTCGATGCGCATCAATGTGCTCTGGGAGTAGAGTTTGCATTTGTTGCTGAATTTCATTCACGCTATACTGAACTTCCTGGGTGTCGGCCGAGATCGTTTCGCCCGTGTATTCGCCCGGGCGTACCGAGGGACTGCTTTGCCAGAACGTTTTCTATGTTGTTCGCTCACTTCCGAACTTTGTTGTCCGGGCGACCGACGCTGCCTGCTACCGGCAACGAGTTCACTCGTTCTCGCGCGGAGAGGATATGTGCCAGTTGGCGAAGATCGTCTGTATTCACACGGGAGATGTATGTTCCCCCTATTATTGACGAGCTGCCGGTCGAGTCGAGTAACTTGATATTTCGTTTAAAAGCTGAAATTTATTCAACAAGCCCGGACATGCCAGTAATTCAGAAGCGCTGTTAGCTCGACTGGCTCGAGCCAGAAGATTCTTCTTCCGCTTATAATAGGAAGCTTCCAGGACCGACTTTCATCAGCCGTGTTAAACCAGCGAAGTTAGCCGGCGTGCTTGATATAGCCGACAATCTCTGCCTCGTAAGAAGCAACATTTCTTTCGGATGCCAAGGTCCGCTGGCTGATTTGCATTTTAAAAGAATCTCCCAACCCTCGCTTGAAAAATTCGAGCCTGTCCCGGCGGACGTCCGAGCGAGGCGCGTGTCAGTTCCCCGTAATTTGTGGCATCCAGGATAAAATCTAGATATAGAGCAGTCGCTCTCTGGGACGCGCGGCCGTGGATTCCTCGGCAAACGCGGACGGAAGGGAAAAAAGTGAGATCGTCAACCTCGCGCTTGAAGAACTGCCGCAAAATTCCCGTAGAACGCCGAGGAAAAAGTTCTGAGTCACCGGGGAGCTTTCCTTGGACTGGCTCTCTTCGCGGGGGATACCCAGGGAATTCATTTAGTATCGACCTCTTAATAATCGGGATAACTCTACCATCCATCTTCCAGTCTTCCAGCGTGTAGCTGGAAGCACATAACTACCATCGCAATCTTGTTTGCGAACTCGTTGCGAGTTTTCGGTGGTGGGCGAGCATTTACCCTCGTCGGTTCAGCGCGATCACTGGGAATGCCTCAACTTTTTGCTCCACGAATATTTGCATGATGTTACTTTACATATCAAAGGATTGCTTGCCAGCTCGTTTCGCGTTTTCGGCTGGTGTGCGAGAGATGCCGATCGGCAGGTGGTTGCTTCCAATGCGTAAAAGAGCATCCAAGGATTAGCGTTGCATGCTTCGATCGTTTCTCCTATGGCAATTAGGAGACGCGTGGTTAATTGGCATTTGAGAATGAGGAAGAGAGTTTCCATTCGGTGATGATTCCCTTCCCAGGCAGGAGTAGAGGAAAGACTGCATTGCTCGGTGCTGATAGTAAGTAATGCAGGAGAGATCCTTTATAGTTCACGCACGGTAGCCCTCGTTACGAAAGGAATTTCGAGCCCTCGTCTCTGAGGACTTGCTCAAAGCTTGCTCCGTCAGTTCAAAGTGAAATATGGCAAATTTGCCTTGGAAATTATTGCTGCTGCTCTCTCGAGATATTCGTCTGCTGGAATAACGTTATGCCACGAACAGAATGCCCAATTGTTCTTGTTGTCATTGTTACCACTGCTCTGCCCATTCTCTCTATCTCTCTCTCTTCACGACAACCTGCTATAAAGACGGGTGTTCGGAAGTACAAACTCTACCGAGTACCACTCGGTTGTGTCAGGCAGAATGAAGTGCAGTTTTTACACTCAATGATATCGTAAATAACTTCTGAAATCAATATCATTCTGCTCGAGCTTGTGATCGTAATAAGCCCTGTGTTCCCAGCGATAATTTTGCCTTAGATTATACAGTCCATCGTAGTAAATCGATTGCCGGGCACATTTAACTTCGCGTCAGGCGAGAAAGGAATGGCAGCGATCGTGAAAATTATCGGAAAATTACGTTTCAGCCAAGCGTCCATAACAATTTCAGATATTACCAATCATTTAAGCTACCGGCTCGCGCGCAACGAATTATAATTTCAAAATGGCACATATTTCAGCAGGTCGCTGCGGCCACGACTCGTTATTCACTGTCCGCTCGATTCAGTATAATCCAGGCTGCTTTAATCCATATTGTAACCCAACTTGGAATTGCAAAGGAGTACATGGTGCCGATGCCTAGACAATCCGTGAAATATTGGCCGCAATAACGAGGCAAGTATGGCACGGTGCGATAAACGAATGGGCTCTTTAAAAATTCAATCCCCTACTCGTTTTATTTGGCGATTACTTCCTTCACATTCTTTAGTAGTACCGTCCCGACTCCGAGCTTTTAATTAGGCAAAAGCGCTCGTGAGATGAACCGTGTGACTTTTAAACGATCATACGAGGGTGGTCTGACAGATAAAAATACGTAGCAAGTGCTAAAAGTGCTCTCTCATGTGACACGAAAAAGTTCGGTGTGTCAGTTGGTCCAGGAGCAGTTTAATTTTTCGGGCAAGCGGAACATTTCTTGCCACTGGAATTTCTATTCCTTCGAGCGTTTGCTCTCAGGCTTTCTCTCAATTTCTCTCGCTTTCCTCCCCCTCTGCCTATCTTTCTCTCTTGTTCGGTATGCGCACCTGTTGCGCCTTTGTTGCGTACGGGAGAACGCAGCGAGATGTAGGCGAGTATTCTTTTGGGGAGGGCGCGCGAGGGTTGGTGCCTCCATCGCCAAACATCTAGCAAATTTCACGTATTTCACTCGAGGCGCAAGTGCTCGTACAAGCGTTTTAGTCTCGCCGTCGCCCTTTTACCGGCTTAAATGTACTTTGGTTTCCGCTTCACACCTTTCCTCGTTATTCCGACCTGCTTCGCTAGGCGTTTTTTGTTGGACGAAGTCATCGCGCGCACCGACAAGAGTGCCTGTCTGACACCGCGCTGAGCGATTCTACTTGCGTGCAATCACATCCTCTGATACAAAGTACAGATAGATTTACTATCCCGTTTGCCATGGCAATTCCGTGCTATTTATTGATACATCATTAAATAATCTATGTGGAATCGAAGCTCCGAGTTCTCAGAGCTAATAATGAAACTCCTCCTCCGCGGTAAAGGATGCTGTCAAATACATTTTAGGTAAAGATCAGCTTTGTTCGGACAGTGCTGATGTAGGCATTTCTATTTACGCTCGTGGCAGCGAAGGGAAAGGGTGTGTATGTTCGTTGGAACGAAGGGTGAAGAGCAGTAGAAAGGAAACGATCTAGGCCAGACGTGGTAGCCACGAAAGGGGAGATGCCCGAGAATCCAGCTAATCTTTCCGCACTAGATACACCGACTGATGGGAGAAGAGTAGTCGATTGAACGCTGTGATGCGTGAGCAAACTCTTGCTCCTTGCTTGCGATGGACCCTTAAGAAGCAACTCTAAATCTTGCCTATTTCATGCTGGCCTCGCAGGGATCCTCGATGACTATCGATAGTGACATTTTCCCTCGCGCAGCTTTTCCTCTTTCTTGACTCAATTGACTCGTACTTTTCTTTGTCTTCTTCTTGCCAGCTTTTTTCCTTCCACTTTGCGCGAAATCCTCTTTGCTAAAGTTGGCCCAACTTTAGCATTCGGCACTTAATGAGTTCTTCGCGTTCCGCGCACTCCCTTTTATTGACTTTTTCAAAGCTCAGTAAACACTGCTTCACTACTACAGGGGAGACGTAGAGTTAAGGGATGGGAGAGAGAAAGAAAACAACTTGCCATTTGTTTAAAAGCAGAAAATTAATTGTACTCACTTGACGACTTTAGAACTTGTATTAACGCGTGTCTATCGCTACTGGTTCGTGATCGCGTATAACAACAAGGTTTCCGGCCCTTCACTCCGATTGAATCTGACGAATAAATACAGCGTACTCCAAGATCTAGTTATTCCAGCAAATGAATGCATTCGACGCCACTTCCGAAAACGCGGCGGCCTAGATTCGCCGAGGGAGCCTCTCGTCCGGTATAAATACGGACGCGATAAAACGATCGGGCGAGATGACGTTCGTCGGGCTAGCAGCGTCGAATACGAATGAATTTACAGGGAGTAGTCTTGAATGCCAAACGCTTTCTTCGAATTCTCGGAATCCGCGTCGGGAACTAGTTATTTATGAGGGGCTCGTAGTTGCAGCATCGTGGCGGCATTCCGAAATCCAGGCAACGATAATTAATTAAGGTTCCGTCCATCGTTGCATAATTCAGGGCTCAAACATCGGCGTCCTGTCGTTAAATATGCATCGAGCCGTCTCTCTCTCGGGCTCAAACGAAATTTCCCATTAATCGCGGCCGACTTTCGGAACTCGCGGCGAAGGATCGCGCTGGCTACTCTGGTGTTAGCCCAACATCTGGCCGAAGGGTAGGGCTCTAAACTGGGGCATTACCGGTTTCGTCTGCAGTAAACCCCCCTTAATGAATAACAATGAATCTTTCAGCGGGGTGGGAGACGTTGCTGATCGTGAAAGTCAAGCAAGCAACCATCCACCGCCTGCTCCGCCGCCCTCTCCGAGCACACAGTAAACCAAGCGGATTTAATTAAATAGATAGCAGAAATATCTGACTACCCCTCGGCTCGCTCCACCTCCTTCGTCTTCCTGCTTCATGGGAGATCGCTAAATTGCTTTCTTATAAGAATTTCATTCGGGACCGTGTGTTCCTTTCGCTCCAGCTGAAAGGATCCTACTTTCGAATACTCACGCGCACTCGATCGCAAGGCAAGAGCGTCTCCAATATTGTGAAATTTCACACAGAGTACGGATGTGTCGCGAAATTCCCCCTTGGGGCGAGATAGGCGGTGCCATATGTGCCGAATGCACATGAACCCAGCGACTGCCAAGCGCTATTGTTTTTAGTGTTATGTTTCGGTATTAACACCTGCTGTAACCGGGCTACTCGAGTGCGACGGGTCACGCGTGTCCCTTGTACGAAATTTCCGTGATATCCTTTATGCCCACTTACACTAGCTTACACCAACCGCTTGAATATGAGCTCGAAGCACAGAGATATTCTTGCGTCCTCTATTCTCGTGACTGTACCTTCGGAAAAGGTCAACGTCGAATGACGAATAGCGACGAGAGACGCTACCTTTTATGAAGGTCTCATATCCCCCCACCAGTTCACCTTCCCCTGTTAAAGCGACCGTCATCACTTCCACTAATTTTTGCGACTAATTGAATTCTGTGTCCGACACTCCAAATCCAATTCAATGAAAAGAGAGTAACTTTTTAACGAGAGGAGAATGTGTTCGGTGAGGTCTAATAGGCTGATTGAGAAGTTAGTTGGCGCACAGCAATCCTCTCAACAGTGTAATTTGTTGAACACTGCCAATCAAATCGTTCGGCAAGCATCTATTCTCTCATGCAGTTCTCAACATGTCGCTGTACCTCCTCTGTGCAGTTAAAAAACGTTTTAATTGCGTGACCTAGATCGATGGGTTGCCGGTTTGAGCCACTTTATCCTCGCTTTCGCGAGCCTCCCGTTTGAAGTCCGGCTCTTCACCTGAATTGGACCTCTTTTCACGCGGGATTCACCGGGCAAAAATAGCCCTCTCTCGTTAATTCCTCGTGGCCGATATTTCAGTTCTGCAGTCACTATTGTAAGAATTCTCTTCTGAAATCTCTTTCATCGCGATAAACATCCTAACAATCTAAAGTGATACTTTCGTTAGTTATTTCTGGGGAGCATACGTTTGCCCGCATTCACCGGCCTTTTATAGCCGGTAGAATTAATCATAAGTTTGTTACTCGGGCTGATGCATCGTTCGGGAAAGTTCTTCCATCGATATTGTAAGGCGAGCGCCCGCAATCTATGCAAAGATTTAGCCTCTCCCACTCTCCCCATTCGCCGGATGTTCCAAGCGAAGCGTATGCTCGCCTCGGAAAATATATAACCATCGCGTCGACTCGTTTCCCTTATCTCGAAAAGCTTCTTTCCCAGCGAATTCTACCCGAGTTCGATTCGCGATCGCGTTACATACTCCTGGAATCCATCCAACCACGCGGGGGCTTCGTGATTTTGAAAATTAAGGCGAAAAGTGTATGCAAAGTGCGCTCGAATCCGCACGTCGATCTTCTTCCCAACAGTTCTCACATTCAGCGCAATCTGCTGGGAATAAAGATTGCCTTCCTGTTACTTTTATTCTCCTCCGAATGAATTTGCCACGATATTCCTTATTCCTTGTATAAAACGTGCCCTAACAGACGTTAAGTAGGCTTTGGAATAATTCAATTTTCACTTTCCTGTCTACAATCTTTTTGATTCCTTATATTTTTATCATTTTCTCGTTATAAGCCTAGAACCGTGGAATCGTTACTCTTCAAAGACTACCACACGTATCAGCCATCCCTGCGGGCATCAAAGTACGAGAAACCGATATGAGAAAGAAAGAACCGAACTATCCCGTTCATAACTATTATTGAAGCGCCAGCGTATTTGACTGTGAGCGAATATTCTGCTAATAACGCAGCAGGGACCATATTACACAGTCTGGAGAACACTCGAATATATAGTCCCAAATTGCACCATAGAGAATTCTCACCTATCTAACCAGTGCTTTCTTTCAATCTATAAAACGCTATGTACACAAAAAGGCCGGTGGCTACCGATATTCGGGGTCAGTACGGCTTCTATTGCTGGAATTTCGATGAAATTGCAGATGGAGGAAGCCAACAGGAGCCGAAGGGGGATGAAAGGGGTTGGCGGTGTTGGTGGACTTCTGTTGCTCGACTTTTTTATTTTCGCCTGGTGGCATGCATTTTCAGAGGAGATAGGGGGTGGCGAGGACGGGATCCGAGAGCAACCACGGGGGTTTCTGCCGCGCATAAATGAATCGCCGCTGCCGCTGATGCGCTGTATCGGAAAAATTGGAAAACATTTGGAATAACGAGTCCGCGCGCGCGTGTCGCTGTATAGATTTTCTCGTTTGGTCCCCATAAATTCGACTTTTTCGCTAAAATACCGCACCCTGCTTCCCAGCTGTCGAATATTCTTTGGAAATTAAAGCCTGACTTCCTCTTAGTCACCTTGTTCGTCTCTCTTTTTCTCTATCTTTTGGCGTGGATTTTGGTACAAAACAGCCAGCAGATTTTTCCATTCTTCGTGCCACTCGCGGAGAATTATCGTGCGATGATTTATCCAGGCGAAATTGCTGTCTCTGCTCGGTGGGCCTTTTCGTCGGCTATGGTCCAGGAGGACGAGGAGGTATCCCGATTTTGGCACCAGCCGACACGCCTCGACGAAATTTAATGAAGCCGTCGAATCTGTGTGGGTGCCTGTGTGTGTGTCTTATCGGGACGAAACGAAGGAAGTGGGCAGCGCGAGGACGACCGGTCCTCGAAATACAACTTGGCACGGACTCACTGAATTACATAAACACGATTCGACGGAGGCAAACACGATTCTTATTAGCCGTATTTTCCTTTCGTCAGATGTAATCTCATCGCCAGGATCTTTCGAGAGGAAGAGGGAGAATTGGATTGGCTTTGGCTTCAGCTGTCGTTTCTCCAAAATATGCTAACGCGAGATTGTGCTTGGAAGATCGCAAAGACGTGCACGCGTGGCTACCCAAAGACTTCCTTCGGCCAAGGAATTCATGAGTTCCGTCTTCGAGAATAATAAATCTCTTCTTTTCTCTTTCCCCGTCTTTTCTCTGTCGTTGGTTCACCGGCCAGGAGGACATCCGGAAAGGATCGGGGTTCGAGAGAGGATTGGCTTAACTGCTATCTTAGCTTGACTGTTCCCTTCGGCACTGCTCGCATGCTGGCTCGCGCGACATTAACTTTTTCCGCGGAGAGCCAGCTGTAAAGCAGCCAAGAGTTGGCACCAGCTTTCTCTCTCACCAGTTACTAGATTGTTCCGCCGAGTTTTCAGGGCGTAACATCGCTCTGGCGTATTCTTGACTCTGCTTGCCATATACCTTCTGCCTCCTACCTCTCATAATCGATCAGCTTCAATGAATGAAAAAACCGGGGCAATTTTTATATCCACTCTGCTTCTTCTCCTTTTGCGCTATTACTTTATACGATACTCCACGAAGCACGAAAGTTCCAGGCGACTTACATCAGTGTCCCTGCGGAATAATAGCGATCGAACCTCCTTGAGAAATTCATCGTTAGCCCAGTTCGACGAGCGAAGTGCACACCCAGCGGCACTCGCACGCGAATCTCGTGTCGATTCAATTAGTACTCTTCGAGAATTCGAGTGAAAAATTACGGTGGAACCAGTCGTCTGCGCCCTGAAGATTTTTATCCACCGAAAGTAAAAGTCACTCGATGGAAGTTGAATTGCGAGTAGATTATAGCTCCAACATTTTTCCAGCACGTCTCGAGAACCTGATTGATTTGGAAAGCTAACAGCATATTAAAAATGGAAGAATTTTTCCAAGTTACTTAGTTGCTTGTAGAATGTCGAACGTTCGATGAACAGTGACGTTTAATTTCCGGGATGTTATTCTGACCGGCGGTGTATCCTTCTCTGTAGTATTCTAATGGTTGTTCTGATCCAGTGTTTCCACCAATTGGCAGCTAATATTCGACAAACACGAGGAAACCACGGCAAACGCGAGAGGGAAATGGGATTGCGCACTCCGCTTGCATAATATTATGCGCTCGGAGTTGGTATCCGTAACCAACCTAATCGGATGCCGAGCGCGCTCTCGGCTTATCGCGATACCAGTAGCTAGCCGAAATTCCGTATTTGTAGATCGGTAATTAATCAAGGAAAATCGACAGGCGAATAGTCAAAGGAGGGGCCAATGGATCGGTTGGATCAGTGCGGCTACTTTCCCTCCGAATATTGAGATCTTTTGATAGTAATATCGCTGGGTAAGCAATGTCTACAAGAGCCCTACGGGCTGAATTTCATGGAGAAGAACCTAAAATCTTTGCCTCGTTGATTCGAATATTAATGTCGATTACATTTTCACGATGAACGTCAAATGATTTTTCATTATTATTGATGAAGTTACATAGAAATTTTCTTCTTATTACAGAGGCACCTCGTGGCACGTATCTTCTGATAGATGGACGAAGACTGGATCCAGGCAACCAATTCGTGCCTGTGAAGGAAGGCTCGGAACTAACGCTTGAATGTGCGGCTGAGGGTGGAAATCCACCACCGGTTTTGGCATGGGGTATGACCCTGTCTCAAGCCACCCTAGATGGACCAGAGCAACTACCGGACAATCTGACGGTGTTGCCCTCTGCGTCCAATGGTTGCAGCGGGGCTCACCTCAGAGTCCTACGAGGACACCACAATGCAACCATCGCCTGTATCGCTAGACACATTACTTTACCAATGCCTATGAACGCCAGTATTCTTCTCGACGTGCAATGTGAGTTACCAACTACCATTACTCTTCCTTATTTCTCGTCTACTTCTAATCCTTTCACTTGGTGCCGCCCAGCAAAAAGTAAAGGGTTCATTTAAGAGTTTTTACCAACGGTGCGATTCTAGCGTGGGAAAGCCGCGAGGATTTCCGTGATATTAGAACTAGCTACGGCCACCTCGGAACGAGTAATGCCTGCGGCAAGCACAGTAGATAGGGCTGAGCATTGAAATTGAAATATAAATTTAATTAAGTTGGATCTTGGTGGCAAGTTCGCCCAGGATTCCACTGTAACAGTTGCTCGCTCTTACGAGCACTGGTTGTACTCGAGGAAGAGAAAAGCCCTTGGTTCGACAGCACCCTGGGACGTAACTACACGTTGAAGAGAAAGGTAACACGCTACATTATGCGAACTGTGTGGACGCTGTATTTTATCGTGGAGCGTCTTTCGCTCTCTACACAAGCGCACTTTTCGTTTGTGTTAACGTAGCGAGAAAGTCCGCTGTAGCGCACACCTTGGCAAGGGCCGAGTCTCTGAAGGAGTTTCTAGGGTGAGTTTTCAGCGAGACCTTCTCGGCGCGGCGGATTAACTCAACGAACAAAAAGCCGGTACAGGGGCGTGAGTGCATTTCAAGGCGTCTCTCCTCTGTCGTGCTGGATACCTGCTTCCTGAAGGCATGGCTAGACGAGACCGCGAATGTATATCACTCGACACCGAGCCCTTCTTTCCTCTAAGTCCTCTTATTCAACTATGCTTCCTTTGAAACGTCTTCCCTCTTCTTGTGTCTTGCACCTCTCGCAGCTTCGCTCAACTTTTCTCACGCCTCGTGCGAGCTCATATTACCATTTTTACTTTGGATTACCACCAACCCTTTTCTACTTCGTTTTTCTCTGCTGTATCTTTTTTTCTACATTCCGCAAATCTAATATCGATGTTGTGTTGACCCTTAATCCCTTCACGCCTGTCTGACTCCATGCGAAACGAATACCAGACACCCGGGAGTTCTTTGCCTCTGGCTCCAAACTCCCCAGAGAGTTTCTTGGCTCCAGGCAGAAAACAAACTGAGTAGGAGGGCTGAAATCGAAACGAAGGAATTCGACTACTCCCGATTCTCTTGGGTCGAAAGTCTGGATAATTTGGAAAGATCCAAATGCGGGAAGATAGTTTCGCTCGGCTACGCACGCCTGCTCAGCGTCAAAGATGATACGGGCGGTGAAGCAGTGAAGCTGAAGCCTCTCGAAGATGCATATTTTCTAGACGAACGACTGGCAGCATCCGAGTGCCACGCTGGAAGGAGAGATGCGGGCCTCTCACGAGCGATTCCTTCCGATAGCGAAATTGTACGGGTGACCCTCTTTCTTCCCTCCCGCTTTCCCTGATTTCACTTCGCTCCCACCTGTCCGTGTTTCTCATGTCGCACGACTGGGACATTTCATGATAACTATGCATGGAAATTCCCTGACACGATCTACTTTTGTCTATTGTGAACGTCTTGTAATTCTCGCGATATTACGTCTCGAATGGCAACTATTATAGGGAAAGGTCCTCTAAAGACTACGATGCCATGGAAATGTCTACGCTCCGATTCCTAAGATGTTGCTTTAAATACCGTGATTTACGGGATGTACCTGCTCTGAGAAATCTATTACTTTTAGCGGGGAGCACGAACTTTTACCTGGGCTTCCATCAGGATGGTATTATTCTGTACAAGTAAAACACTCTTGGTACTTTCTTGCTCGAGATGGGGTCGGCAGTGGGGCGAGAACAAAAGCGTGGCTTGCTTTTTGAAAAGGGATGATAGGATTATTACGAAATCTTATTGCTTGAAATATCCCGGACACAACTAATTGGCACTTCAAAAGCTCTTTTCTGCGGCACGCCGCCAGAGGAAGACCTTGCTCTTGCCATTGTGTTGCAATCTAGCTTGCGTTAAGTGCTTGTCAGAGAAGAAAGAACGCAATTCACGAAGCAATGATTGGCTTGGCTCGTTTGTCTTCTCGCACAACATGGAATTGACTGGTGAAAGGATACACATTGTTTGCATGCGAGTCGTCGGGAGTATAATTTGATGCTGCGAATCCTCTTTGATGTCTGTTGGGGTAAACATCGAACTGCAGGAAAGCGTAGAGGAGATATCGGAAGCTCGTCGTCTCTCGTAAAGAACTCCCGAAACTTCCTGCCTGTCGATCACACTTTTCGACCCGCACCATCCGAAGATTCCGATGCGCCGCGCCGGTCGGCTCGAGCGATCCTTGGGGAAGAGGAAAAAAGGAACTAGGAAAGCAGGGGGAACGAGCTGCTATTTATTCGGAGTTGCGGCGGCAAAGTTTCCCTGCCGACGGCAGGGAAGGCACGCGTTCTCCGATAAGATGCAAAACTCCGAAGAATCGCCTGCTGACGAGGAGGGCGAGAAGAATATCGGTAGTTGAACCAAGAGCATTGCTCGCAGTGTCATCGCCACACGAGTACCGCAGCGAACTTCAAATTATTTGGGCTATTCATCAAAAGCGACAGAATTCCCCGGCGATCGGAAATATTTCATGTATCCGGGACTCCTGTCAACAGTTGTACCAACCGAATTCTCGCAGCGATCTCTCCCCTTTGTTCCAACCATTCACTCTTTCCCACCGAAAGATGCTGAACATTTTTGCAATTCTCTAGCGCGACAGTTTTTCCCTCGATATTTTTTTTTCTCCCTCTTCCAATCACGCCAAGAATTCCGAGGTCTGATACAGACGGTTCGTTAATACGGTTCGAACAGTTTACCAGTATTTCGAGTTATGTGATTTCACGAGAAAGACTGGTTTCGACGCCCCGCCGCGCCGCCAGCTTGATTCGCTCTCTCCGGCTGTCCTGCTAATTCAATGAAAAAATAATGCTATATATCGGCGCCCCCGGGCGCCACGTATGCGCGCTGGCTCTTCTTAAATACGCCAAATATCAACAGGTTGTTGATTTCGCTGACCGTGTTCTCTGGTTATTTAGTTCGAATCCGACCAGGTGGACCGTACGTGTCTGGGTGGTGTGTACGTGTGTATACACTCCCGGATGTGTACCAGAGAGGGAGAACGGGAGAGAGGAATGAGATAGAGAAAGAGAGAGAGAGAGAGAGAGAGAGAGAGAGAGAGAGAGAGAGAGGGGGGGGGGGGGAGGGATACGTACACCTGCGTGACTGCTTGCGAACTGATGTTACCTCGCCTACACAATTCGGTGGTATCGCATTCGACGATCCAGGATACTAATCGTTACAAGAGCCCCTTTTATTTCTGCACAACCCCCGGCACCGATCTCCAATTTTTCCCTTCTATCATACCGCGTTCTAGCAACTCACCGTTCTACCCAAAATCCGTCGGTCCGATATCGGGAGATCCACCGACAGGATTTAATGGAGGCTTGGATTAAAATGGAAAAGAAATATCGGCTTGCTACTGATGAATAAGGGAAGTATTACCGGCGCGCTAAACATTTATAATCAACAGGTACTAGTGTGAGAGGCAAGGGTCTAATACTGGTTAGCCGGCGTGGGAGAACTCGCGCTAAAGGAATCCATTATCGAGATTGGTCAGAGGGTGATGGGAGCAGCCGAATTGTCAGCCGACGCTGCTGACAGGTTGAGTGAGAGGGCGACTGGTGGAAATTAAGCGATCGAAGGGAATCGAATCGGGCTGGGACACGTGTTTAATAAAAGCAGCCGCGAGACGAGAAGAATCGCCGAACGATATCGGTGCGGAGCGGTTCGGTGCGGCTTGGAGGATCCATTGAAAGGCAGGGAGAGGGATCAGCTGGATTAGTTGGCCGGCTGAATCTATCCATCCTACGGACGGATGAAAGGGATACCTATAATTACGTTCCCCTTACGGCGAGAGGGCGCGAAAAGCCTCGGCGCGAATGACGCCGATATCTCTTTTTCAAAGGGGATGGAATTGGACCTGCTGATGGTGGTGCGCACCTTTTTCGAGCGCTTTTCACTCCCTTGCTTATGTATACCTACGCACCGATCTTCATATATCTCTCACCCTATGTGTACCTCTGACTATGTGCTCGAATATTGAAGCCTCCGAACTCCCGTTTTTCACTAGAACTCGTATTCTAAGCAACCAGCCAAACTAACTTTAAAGGCCATCCTATAGTTGCCAGTATACTACACTTTAATATGAACGAGTACGTATTGTTGATCGAAAGTACATCTTAGTTTTTTCGGAAGCATAGAGAACCAAGGTAAGAAACGTAGAATTCTTGCGCCAAGACTCGAGTAGAGTCGAGGGAAGGTTGACGGAGAAGGTTTCTTACGAGCTCGCAATTTCACCACGAAGAAACTTGCGTAACGCGAAGGTCTACGAGAGCTTTTCTTACGCGCTCGATGGAAGCACGTAACGAGCTCCGCTGCGTTCCTGCGTCTTTGCGAAACTCGAGAGCAGTTCTTCCTATCTAACACTGCGCTTTCTACTAGTTGGTGCTAGGAGTGGAAACTCGCAGTATAGAGAGCAAGAGGAAGAAACGTACGCGTCGGAAGTTTTTTCCCGCCCCTACCAAGGCAAGTGACTCGCGCACAGACTGTTGAAAGCACCATGATTTTTCATGCTGGCACGCGCTCGTTTCCATTTGCCGCAGCGCAGGTCAGCTAAATTCCAAATATTCCCCGACGTAGTTAACCGAGAGCTCCGATGAATATGGATGCCGATGGAGCTCGATTTTCCAATGCGCTTTACAGGACCGTTCTTACTCCTGGCGAAGAAATAGCGGGAAATAATTGCATCGTTCGAAAGTACAGCTTTCCTAGAACGATTAATACCACAGGAATTGGGAGATGGTATAATGATCGTACTCGTTCTCGGAGTCGTTCAACAATAGTGTGGGGCGTCATCATCTCGTTCAAGAGGCGTCTAAAGGTGTCTACTGCAGTGTCCTGGGAGCCGTCAATGTCACGCTCCATCTTAAGTTTCCCTCCTTACGAGAAGGCTCTCGCCGCGTGTGCTTCCTCCGCCCATCCATGCGCAAAGGTGGTCCATTCATGTCGGTCTCTAGGTGCTCTCGATCAATCATCCACAAATCTCGCGCACTGTGCCTCGCGACTCATTTGCTTGAGCTTCCGTCGCGGCGTGTGTCCCCGAAGCTTTCGTCACCTGCATATTGCAGCATAATTCCAACCCCGATGTATGGATGAACTCTCCTCTACCGCCTTCCACCCCGTCGCCCTTCCTAGATTGACATCATCGATCGGCACCTACACTATCCAGTCGAATGCGTGCGCTCCGCTCCTCTATAACCGGCAACTCCATTTCCAAGGTGATTTATGCATCCCCACCAGATTATTATAATTCGCTGGTAGAATGACATACTGCGAAGCTAACTAAACCCTTGTATATCCTGTGTTATTATAACAATGAATCCTTAATTTCTCTTTAATTGCTTGATTTACAAAGGCCGTAGGAATACTACAGTGGCAAAGCCTTTGTTCTAATGCAATTACGAGAACTAAAATGATGTATTGCAAATATCGATTTCTCATGAATGGATCGTGATAGTGGGTCGATCCCGGGCGATGACTTTTCCCAAGAAGCAATTCATCACGAACGTTCGGGGAGACTGGATAAGAGAGAGAGAGAGAGAGAGAGAGAGAGAGAGAGAGAGAGAGAGAGAGAGAGAGAGAGAGAGAGAGAGAGAGAGAGAGAGAGAGAGAGAGAGAGAGAGAGAGAGAGAGTGGAGGAAGCGTGCCGTGTCGAGGAATCTTATTCGTCGTAGCTCATTGACTTGGTAATGAGGACAAATTCCTAGTCGCGAGGTGTTCGCCGCTTCGGCACTATGCTATGGGAGTCTGCGAACCACGGTAGATCTGTGGTAGGAGTGCGACAGTTTGATCTTGCTGATCGATTTTGCATCGAGCACTGTCTTCGCTGCTACGAAATTTACACTTGGAGCTCCGAAAACCTTAGGACAAACTGCACTACTTATCGTACTCGTTCTTTTACGTTAGAATTCGCTCGAAGCTCTGACATAACGAATTCTACCATCCTACGTGAGAGAGATCTGAGAAATAGGTTGATTCAATACCTCGACGAAAGGCAGGAGTGTGTTTGTTAGGGCGCGGCAATAATTAGTTCAATGGAATGCTTGAAAAACAGTGGTAACTTATCAGACTGTTTACTCTTGTTATAGCACCGTAAGTATATCCCTGGTGAACTCTTGCCCGAGAACTTCCACTTCTGGCCCACCCTCTGTCTCCCTCTTTCTCGAGGATATTATGTTCCATAATACATTATGGAGATACGCGTGCAATTCGAGAACCACTTTACATTTAGCTCAATTACACGTTTATGCTCGAACGAAGTGGAAAGCAATGAGGTTCCCTCGCGAAAGATTTTTCCAGAAATTACCGCTTGCTTGGAGATTCATAAAGTGCGCGCGGTTGCAGTCGTCAGACTAATTAGTTTCGGGCTGCTATCTCTGCGAAGGGATTGTTAAGGGTAATCCCTCTTGGAAGGATTAACGTTACACACAATTGGTCGACCTGGTTTCGTTCGGTACCAATCGATCGTTCATGTACCCGCTCTAGATTCTGAATAAACGTGACGCATTGAATATTGCAACTCTCTATGTAATATTAAGAATGGTAAGTGTCCATCAATGAGATCGCCATTGTGCAATGCAGTCTCGTAATACCACGATCCAAGTGAAAGTCAATTATACCAATGCAATTATAGAGCTGCGTAATGCTATTAAGGATCAGTATTGAATGCTAGTTGGCTGGCGATTAAAAATCATGACTTGCGCTATCTGTAATACGTTTCCTGGATTCTAATAGCTTTGGCACTGTTCTCCCCTCGATTCTCAGAATCGAAGGGTTTCTTCCAATTATTTTGCAGTCTATCTGATGATGGAGATAAATCCCACTTAGAATCAATGTAATACTCGTATGCATTAGGCCGTACTTCCGTGTCTAGTGAATAGCCCGCTTGAAAAGTTAACTGGTTCACATTCGGTTGTCGACGATCTTAACACGAGTGAAGAAAATGAGAATGAATAGTGAGGGGACTGACAGTGCGGTGGTTCAAATAATCCTCGATTGGTGGGAAGAAATTTGTAGGTACAATCAACTCTATTCGTCATCGAAATCCCGAGGCTTCGCTGGCAGCCGCAGACGTGGAAATAAAGGGGCGTGCCACGACTCGATCGGGTTTCCGCTCTTCTAACAAGGTTAATCGTCGTCAGGGACGTCAATGATTTTCAACCCCTGGGGATAGTAATTTAACTAATTGTCCAGGCGGAGACGGATGTCGGCTGCGAACTGTCGAAGCCGCAGCCGAACGGGTCACCGGTCTTCTGCCTTGGATTACAAAACGAGCCTCGTTACTCTCGTTAACGACCTGCTTTCATCGGCTAGGGGCCGCATGACGAGTCCCCATAAACGTGACTTGTCAGAACCCAAGCAAGCCCGCCCGAATATTGGTGAATCAGACTCACGTACATCAAGCTACCGGAAGAGAAAGAGCTTCTCGACCTCGCTTCCTATTATCGCCGGCATGCTTTCCCTACCGGCGTCGTTCTTCCGCTCTGCATTCCTCTCGACGCTCCTCGACTCCACCACTTCACGGGAACGAGACAATCCTCACTTCTCCCTGGCTTGTCCCACTCCTCTCTCGCACTCTCCGTGGCTGGTAATCGTAGGTCCTCCTCGCATGAGTTTGCCGATCACGTCAGCGAGCGCACGAAACTTCGAGTTGCCTTCGGTACGTGCCATTTCTCCGGGCACCCGCGTCCTGGGACTTGTAATTGATTTACAAGCTTCGCCTCGCGATCGGCGGTGCAGGCGACTTCGAATAGCCTCGGTGCTGGCGCCAGTGAGCGAAAGAGAAAGAGCACCAGGGATTGAATGAGAGTCGAGGAGAGAACCAGCTTCAAGCTCGGAGTAACCACGGAGACGCTCGGCCGCAGTTCTATTAAGGGAACGGACTTTCCGGAGTCCCAGCCTCTCAGGAGGCCGGCGAACCTCCGTTGTGCTCGTCCGATCGCGAGGAATTCGCACGGGTACATGCCATCCCATCTTATGTTAGACAGACTTCCTCACCGCCGCCAGCCTGGAATAGGAGGAATGGAGTAATTACACTTCGATATCACTACTTCTACTCGCCGCGATGGTCCCTTGGTGATAGCTCATTCGAAACTACTGCGGATCCTTGCTAAGGCATACCGCTGGGTGTTGTATGCTGAGAATCAGAGAAAGAGGGAGAGTGGGAGAAAAGCGAGGGAATGGTAATTGGACTGCTGCGTGCGCGTACCACTTTTTAGTTGTGGATTCTAGTTACGGGATGAAATGTATTTTCGGAGTTTAATGGAGCACCCACACGTCGTGGCGGAGAGCATTTGCCATGACGCCGGGGGCCATGGAATAACAGAATCCCGCGTCTCATCCATCATAAAATTGAGGGGGGGAGGATTCAGTATGCACGCCCTATTTCCTAGAACCCTTCGCTGCGACGACCGTCCTGCGAAATCCCGGTGATTCTCGAAGCGACCTGAATTTCACTTGTCTATACCACAGTCACGCGATATCAGTCTCAATCAGATGGGTTGCTAGCGAGAATTTTCAAAGTCCGTCCTTTCAATCGTTGGCCCGCTTTTTACAGTCGACTTTCCCGTCTTCCAAAGAGTCTATTTTTACATTTTATTCGGCAAAGGATGAAAGCGGTGAGAGCGAGCTTAACTGAGTTCGTCTAACTCTCATTAACTTTGGTAGCTGGATTTTTGACCCGGTTGGGATTTCTTGTTGCCGAAGAATTGCTGACACCAAGAGCTTTCCATCACGAGAGCCAGCGACATAGCCTCTGTGTGGAATCCTTAGTTTAGGTGCGCAAAGAGGCGGAGGAACGAGACGGTTTGGACGATTGCCGCACAACGTTACACGACCGTAAGATATTCCTGAGTGGAACGCAAAGTTACGTTAGCCAGGGATAAAGGCGGATTAGCAGGAGTTGTCTCCGGGCCAAAAGAGGCCAATACCCGCTACGCCATAGCCGGAGAGTGATCCTCGTTCGCCTTTTACCCTCGCTCGGCCCCGATGCTAGCAGCCTCCTCGAGAAAATACAGCGGCGGTTTGAAAGGGACAATGGTAATGTGACAAGCGCCAGCGGGAGAAAGAGAGCGTCCCAAAAGAAAGAGTCGCAAACAGGAAGCGGAGCAAAAGAAAATGAAGGAGAGGAGCCAGTGGACAGAGCGAGGGCTGCTGCTTTCAACTGGCGCAAGGAGGAGGAAAGATCAGCGGGGTTACCTTGGCAAATCTGCCCTTTTCTCGTGATCACCCTCTTTGTTTCCCTCTCTCACTTGGCCCCCTTTACCCCCTCGCTCTCACCCACTCACGCTTACACTGTCCCGCTATCCTTATCATGCCTGCTCTCTCTCTCTCTCTCTCTCTCTCTCTCTCTTACTCTCTTCCTCCTCTCATCTCCCTGAGGATCTTCGATCTCGGCTTCCATTGAAAATTCATTTCATCCGCCGGATCCCGTGGCCAATCTTCCCTTCCATTTAATCCCGAGATGCCGACTGAGATATCCTCTTTGCCGATAGTCAAAGTGAGGATCACGAAGACGCTCCAAGTCGGAAGTTAACTTGTCCGGGAAGCGGAGGATTCCAAGTGGCAGCTGACTGCATTACTCTGCTTAAGAGGGCTGGTATTCATCGCGAGAAACGGCCGCGCGACCTCTCACGTTAACCCACTGGATTCTCCAGCCCCCGTCGCGCCCAGACATTTCATCCCCTTTCCACAAGAGCCACGGCAAATCCGCAAATTCTATCTTTACGAGCCCGGCCTTTCCCTTGACCACTCTGGACTTGACGCCCTCTTGCGGCACATCGCTAGCTAACCAGTTTCCTTTTCCCACTTCGGCGAGAAGGAAGAGCCGAGGAAAAGTCAAGGAAAACTCGTAGAAAGCAGGGGGAGTCTGATAATAGGACGTAACCCTTGTCGTCCACGTGGACTGTTTTTGTTCGCACTCGTTAGCCCAAGGCAATGAGGCGGCCACCGAAATCCCCAGAGTTTTTCCTCCCTCGCTACACTCCCTTCTGCCCTACTCTCATCCTATGTTCTTTCGACTTGGCTCGCACATTTTCTCCTCGTTCTCCTCGGAAGATAGAAGGGGATGCTTTTAAATCACACTGACATCCTGGCGACTGGATGCCTGACGTTCATCAGTGTTGCATATACAAGAACAAAGATGAGGGGAGCGTCAGTCGGTTGGAAAATTAGGTTACGCAAACATTTTTCGTGGCTGTCTTCTACTTTCTCGTATGCACCGCTCGCCATTTTCTCACGGAGATCTTTGCACCTCTGTTATTTCGCTTTGCACGAAACTGAAATTCATATCCCGTGCTCTAAATTCTGTGGCCGCATGTGGACGGAGGCGTACGTGCTCGGGTATTTCTTTGTGCGGTGTTCGATCAGTCCGCGGGACTTTGATCTGCGCTCTTATTTCCAATCGCGCCGGAAATCGGGAGAAAAATATAATTTTTCCGTCTCCGCGCGCGCGCGCGCGCTATCTTGTTGCATTCCGCTGGATATTGGAATTCGATAATTCGCTGGTCCGCCCGGTGTATGGCTAGTAATAAAGGACGCCGAGTGGGCCCGATAAGATCCTTACGAAAATGTCTTAAGCAGAGAATTTCGTGAACGAGATGCCGAAACGAGACTGTGCAGCATCGCATTTGAGGGCGGAAAGATTATTCGGGATAGCATTCCAGTCGAAAATCTTCTACACAGCCTTGCAGCTCAACCAATTTTATTCTCAATTTGCATTGCCGGCAGATAGAGTGGTTCATCTATCTTATTGGAATCAAAGTCAGGCCGCGCACATTTACCGCTTTATTATCGGAATCCGATAATTAATATTTTACTCTGGGCAAGAAAATCACGGGCTAAAGGCCGCTTCTTTAACGAAGCGAAAGGCCACGTCGACTGGTAAAGCATATGAAACATTAGCGGGAGCATATTAAGCCCACTAGGTGCGCGCAGGTCATGGGCATGGCGTTTTAATAATCATTTGTATCCTATATGGCCGGTGTACCCATCTGCCAGAGTACCGCACCCGTTGCATCCCAACTTTATCCTCTAACAACATTCCTCCTCTTTTTCTTTCTACTCCGCCATTAGCCCTTATATTATATTAAGTGATATTATATTATATATTAGTAAAAAAATGTAACATGAAGTAGGAATTTTAAAATGAAATTGTAAAACTAGTCATCTTGACTGGTTTGGTAGTTCCAGTGTTAGCCGCGAACCTAATAGTAAACCTATTAGGTTTCTTAATAGGTTAGCTCTCTTTTACTCTCATTTACCCTCTCGAGGAAGCTCAAGGCTATTGCGAGCAAGTATGCCCAAAGTTTCATTCCTCGGAACGGGATGAGGGTGAGTTACCTTAGAACGGCTCTAGCGAAATTCCCGTGTATTCCCCTTGGTTTCCAAGGGCAAGCCTGGAAATACGATTCGACCGTGGAAGGTGTAATTTGGGGGCTGATAATGCGTCGTGTAAGCAATTACGCGACGCTCGTAAAGGTGGACGCGCAGGATGGAAAGGTAGTTGGGTATGAAAGGTAACGAGGAATGACCCTCGGGCTAAAGTGGTTCCTTCCTTCTTTCTAGCTTAATAACCTAATAAATAATCCGGCTAATAACCCAATAATTTGGCAGTGAATGACCTAATAAGTTTTCGGGGAACGCTTGTCTATCTTAAACCCCCCAATTTGCTCGAATTATTTGGCTTTGGTACTTTGTGGTCCAGATTCTCGTTCGTAACAGTCAGATTTTCCGGAGCCTTGGTCTTTCGACTTTTTTTCCTTGGAAGCTTTAGTCGCGAGCCGTTTAGTAAAAGGGTTTATAGTGACTGTATTGTCAAAAAGTACGAACGCTAAAGCGATTCGGGGTAGTAAGCTCCAACAATTTAATGCAGGGGCTTGACTTGTTCAGGGTAAGCCTTTTTAATAACGAAGAGTATTGGTCGAGCTGGTTGGACGCTGGCACGATAAAGAGAGAAAGAAGCACGGTCGAATTTCACGATAATTGGAGTGTCGCTCAATGGTGATTGATCTATCAGAGCTCGGGATTTCACGGAACGCGATACAGGATCATTTCCGATTCCGATAACAGGGCGGTGCGCATACATAGAACGTCCCTTATCTGGCTGGCATGTGAGCGACTATATTCTTATTGGGCTCACGTCCCGGGTTCCACTATGCAAAAAGTCTTTGACATCGCTAACGGCCCCGCTATTCGTATTAGTATTCCAAAACGCACTCGCCCGAGACGAAGCCCCTCTGATCATCGGTTGTAACTCCCCCTCGACCAAGAACGAACTTCCATGTTACAGGCTTTTCCTTTCTCAATGGCGATCTTAAAAAAAGGAACACGCAAATTAATCCTCCGCGCTCTCCTCCTCTTTTCCCCAAGAATTTGTCGCTCGGCCAACTCTCGTCTGCTTCGATCCACATCAGCCTAGCTCTAGCACCTCAAAGAAGATTCCCGATTGGGGATTTAGCTACGATACTGATCTGATTTCGAACGATCGCATCGGTCATTTTCCGTCAGAGTGAACTTTGACGCTCCACTACCTCGCAAACACACTAGTTTCCGTGCGAGATTCTCTGTGTACACCTATCCGTGCTTGCAGTCTAGAGATGCAAGCACGAGTATACGGTGCAGAAGCGAGAGGGAGTTTCTCTATGCTGCTAAAAGCTTCGGCTGCGGGGCTTATGAATCCCGCTTAGCGGATTTCCACGGTTGCCGCTCGGATTAGACTCGCATAATTCCTCGGACCGTCCAGAAAACCATTAGGAATGGGACCTCCATTCGATCCCAGATAGGATCTCTGTGAGAATTTATGCTGATGCTACTGCTGCGAGGAAGAACGATTGTACCCTGAGGCTACAGACAGTAATCAGAGAACGGGATATGTCGGTCGACTGCGATACCTCTTCCTAACATGACCTCATCTCCATCTCAAATTAAGCCCACCTACTGTACCACTTCAGACACCAATCGAATCTTCCTCCGAAGATCTGTCGTAATACACAATAATTCTATTATTGGATTCTATGCTCTGTCTTGTTCAATACATGATGAATCAGAGGAAATGAAAAAGCCAGTTTTTTTACACGTATTTCTTATATAAATATCATCAACTATTGCATCTTGCTTGAATTAGCAAAGGAATGGAAAGAAATTGTAGCTAGTTTTAGAGTCTCATCTTTATTGGGGCAGCGAAGTCAGCCCTTCGTCAACGATTCCTCCAACGGAGGAGGCGGCACTCGAAGATTTGAAATTCAGATTAAACCGGAATGCGGAATCGTTAATGCTACGAAGGTCTAGCTTCCGCGGCGGTATTACCATATACACCGTGTCTCACGCATCCAGATATACAGCAAGGGAGATCCAGGACGCGGTGGAGCAGTGGCGCAAGGTGAAAATCATTCCGAAGGAATAGGTTATAACTACGAGGCTCTCTTCCATAGAGTGGCATGCTACAGCCCGGTGTAATCGAGTGGTAATGGATGCTATCCCGTTGGGGATGAAGACCATCAGAGTGATTACTAGATAGCGGCTAGCGCGTTCCAGTGGTCATCTCGTTAATTGCTCTCTTTATCTGGATGCGGTGCGAGATTTCCTGAAAATCCGACGAGAAACGACTACAAAGGGCTAGTGAGTAAATCGTCATTTGCGAGCACAAACCTGCAACGGCATCCTGGAAACATAAGAGTTACGGTCCCGAGCAACCACACGCACGCGACTTTCTCCACTCGTTTACACGGGTTCCCGTTCTTTAGAGACGTTCCTAGGAATGTACTGTCCCTGAATTTAAGCCGCCAACACTGTTACTGCTGTGGGCACAGCTCTAACCTCCACCTTACTGGCAACGAATAGGTCGTGCGGGATTACCAAGCGAAAATGTTCCCATGCCCGTGCAAAATGAGACGAGAGCGCGGGCGTTGCCAGTAAACTACAATCGCCTTCACAACTAAAGCCTTTTGTTCCATGATTCGCACTATCACACTCGGTCGCCACCGCAACCGTACCTACTTTGCCGCTGCACCTTCAAATTATTGGAGCATTTTTTGTTCGCGTGAACTTACGCCTTCCTAAGCTTTTTTCTAGATCGGAATTTCGGGCGCGACGTTAAGCGAGCCAGAGAAAGCGAAGCCTGTGCGCATTTACTCTGCTGTTTGCTTTTACTCGTTTCCGCCTGGTAACCCGTTTGCGGCAACCTTTTGACGTCGTCGCGGCAGAAATGTTTGTTCGTTTCCGCTACGAAGCCAAACACCACCGAGATTAGTTAGAACAATGCTATTATTGCTGCCTTTCTACTAGGCTTCCGCGCAACACCAACAAACTACTTCAAGGAAATATAGTCCTGTGCTTCTTGGCACGTAGTACGCTCATGCATTGTCTCATTAATGAGAGCGATACACCGAAAATTACAACATCGATATTATGTTCGCTTTACTAGACAGAGTCCCAAAATTACAGTCTTTGAGCACTGAAGTAGTGCTTATCTGAACACGATGGTCTTATTCTAATAAAGTGTCCTTACACCTGTCTCCAAAAAAGATATCCGCCGGGTATGAAAAGTAATCAGACATTCGTACGAGTATTCAACAACGAGGCACACGATTCGCTTGTTCCTTCAGCCTAGTTTCCCTTTCATTTGCACTTTTTTAGGCGGCTGTTCGTTCTCCACTTGTCCAGTAACACGGCAGTAGCTCTCGTCTGCCTCCTTCCCGCGTCCTGTCCCGTTTTCCATCCCCCGCGAGTCCGGCGCCCCGCGTAATTTTCAGCCAGCCAGCCAGCCAGCCAGGACTGGTTGGCTGGCGGCGCTCGGCAGGTTACGTACGTGCAAAATGAACGTCCGCCGTCGGTGCGGACGACACTTCATTAAAGCAACGCGCTGACGATTTTCTTTCTGCCAGTTCTCTTCGCGTCCCACGTCCGCCAGCTGTTTCGCACCCTCCCCTACCACTGGCTGCTCCGCCTTGTCCCGGCAGTTCGTTCAGAAATTAAAACGACGTATCCTACGGTCGTTAGACTCGTTTTCTCTCTCAGCGTGGACTTGTCTGCGAGCGCGGCTAAGGCAAGGGAAAAGAAAAAGGCGAGAGACTCGAAGCCCCGCGGCACAGTACCGCTAGCAACCCTCTTTAAACGAGTCACCTGGCACGCCCGGAGCCTAAGCTAAAACACCACCTCCCCTTGCAAGACCTCTGACATGTCCCTGCCTGTAATACCTAAGTTTGCCTGGACCTATTGTACCCTTCGTTATTTATTACTGCGCATTGTACCGAGCCACGTGTCTCTAAAGGCTAATGTGCCCTTGCATTAAGCCGACAGTTGGATGTACTTACTTGGTCGGCGAATGTAACCATACGAAGGTAGAAGCACCAGAGGCTAGATATTCTCTTACCGATATTTTCTTTATGAAGAAAGACTTAGACGCTCCCGGGCCTTTGGAACTTGAATGAATTCAGTATGCTCGCAAATGGCTTTGATATCGATGTAATCGAACCTCCGGGCGAAGTCGAGCCACCCCTGGGTCCTCTTCAAAGGCACGCAGCGGACGCCAACTCTCCGGGATGAAAAATTCTCATAAAGCTTCATAAATATTTCAAGGGATTCGCATAAACGAGCAATTAGGTTGAATTAGAGCTCCCTCGAGTAATATTGCTTCTCATCCGTCAGTCCTTTGGCAGGATTAATCGTTTTGCGATAGTCTACCACTGGCACCCACGATGCTGTTGCTCTTCTAGCTTTCCACTGGCTCGGATATACCGATCTACCTCGTTTTATTCTCTTTCCTTTGAGTTATCTCCTCTCGGGAATGGAGTATCCGGCGTGCCCGTGTCTTACGGGTTACCGCGAATTTGTCGGAACCGAGCCGAAACTTTCCAAGTTCGGGAGACTCTCCGATACGACTTACTTCTTAATTCCCTCGAAAATTCGAGCCGCGTGCCTTCCACCTTGCCGTGTGTCTTTGAGGAAACGAGAATGCCGAGGAAATTTACTAGCAAGAGGAGATTGCTCGTTTCACTTGGTGGTAAACTCACTCTCTAGTCATCAACTTGAGAGAAAGTGCGAAGGAGAAATAGAGTTGCGTACTTGCACGGTTTTGCAAAGTTGTTAAAGCACCAAACCCGCATAGTGAGCACGATCTAATCCGTAAGCAAATCTCATCGTCTAATTACTCCTCGATTTGCATTCACAGCGTGGATGAATTACACAAACACACGCGTAATGCGTGTCCGGCTCAATGATTAGAAGTACCAGCTTGCAACATTGCATTTCCTACCTTACAAAAGGCTGGTGCACTATACCGAACGGATCACTTTAATGCGTGCAGGTACATTGTTAAATAGCGTAGTTACGGGCAAAACTCCCCACTAAATTATACGTGCCAGCAGCCGGCCTCGAGCTACTGCTGCCAGGCCGCTAAACCGAAAGTAACTTATACATTTATGAAATAGCTACACGCTTGCGGCATTCGGCTCGATGATATTGCTCGAATTCCAACTTGCAGTTCTCTCGGTTGCCACGATAACACAGGTTAACTGACGAACGCCCTCCACATTACGATAGCGCGGTTTGCTTTATCGGGATCATTTAATGAAAATCGTCGCCATTGAAATCCGTGTACAGGGCGACATCAGTGATATCTGGATGACTGGCGAGGGGAATTTTGCGTGGGAACTAGCAACGCGATACAACAATCCTCGAAAGCAGGTCAACGGAAATTGGGTTACTTCGCTCCTGGTCGTTTCCCTCTCATTTGGGGTGCACACTTCATGCGACGCTAATGGGAGAAAGACGATTTCCATGGAACATCGAAGTCAACGACTGAACTGCGATTGGAAATCGCCAAGTAATGTGCTCCCGGTAGACTGAAGCTCATATAGCGCATAGAACCAGTATGATCGTACAGGAGCTGGTTTAAAGCTGCTGCAATGCTATTTTTCTAGAACGATCAACATCATTCGCGATTCTTGCGCGTTACGGTAAATATACACGGACAAATATTTACATAGCGGTGCATGAGCATGCCCGGCGTCCTGATAGCGTTTGTCACCATGTTAATGACGTCGTTACGTAAGCGGTAATGGCGGTTCGATTGATTCGCACACACGAGGAAAAACGTGTGCGCTACTATACTGTTTTTCGAGTGGCAACAACTCTTATTTCATCTCGAGTTTTTCCATCTGATTCTTACATCTCGAATAGCAGTACTTAGTGCTTGTAACGACTTTGATCTAGTCTGAGAATTGTGTCTTCCGGTTCTATGCTTCGATAGTCTGAAATACTCGGATCATTTACGAAAAAGAATTTCTCCAATGCGGTCGCGGGTGGTCTCTCCAGAACGCGTTCATAACGAATTATGGGCGTTCGGCAACGAGCGCGCGCGCGCGCGGTCAGGACGGTCTCTCTCCTTTTGTGGCTGGCTTAGAGCACGCACAGTTTCTCGGTTCGTCGCGAAAACCTTCTTCTGGCTCATATATAGGTTTGCTTAACGGCCCGTATAAGGTTTACGAGGGGCGTTCCAGCTCTACGCCGCGGTGGTATCGGGATTGAGAGAGAAAGCGGAAAAGCAAGCGCGGAAGCTGAGAAAAATTTCTCGTAGCAAGAGGGAGCTAGAAATGGGGAAGATTCCACGGGGAACGAGCAATGTCCGCAGCCCGTATCCCACCGCATCTATGTTCCGTTCCGCAATTTAGCAAACTCTGAGAAAGATGCAAAGGGGGGTTGAATGGTTGGTAGAGGGCGAGAAGAAAGCGGCTAAAGGGTCGCTCGAACGCTTCACGATTTATTGGTCGGTTGCCAAATGAAAGCTCGAAGAGAGAGAGAGCGAGAGAGCGAGAGAGATATAGGAGTTTGTGGAGGAATGCAAACACACATGTGGATGAAACACACATATGTACAGAGTGCCGGCAATGCGGTCCAGCGTGTAGAAGGGGTGAGAAGGGAGGATGGAAGTATACGACTGCGGCGCTCGGGCGAAGCGGTAGTTCGCGGGAGCCGGCGCTTTAAAGTTCTCATTAAGCGATCGAGGTCTGTGGGACACTTCTGTGCCTCATTGTTTGCTTTGTTTGCTGTTTACGTCGCTACATGCTCCCCGCTATGCCACGCTTGACATCGAAGAGGACTGCGACGTCGACGCCAACGTCGCCGTCGAGCTCTACCCGGTATCCCCCCCCCCCCCCCCCCCCCCCCCCCCCCCCCCCCTCCGTGCCCGTCGGGGAGACGGATGAACGAACGCTTGCGAGAGGGAGGAACTCCCAGCCACCCACTGAAAAGAGGATGGGTGGCTGGGGTGGCTTTCATTAAGCATGCATTGTCTCGGCACCGCACTATTATAGCCGAGTGAATAACTTCGAGCCATCCGACAGTCGGAAAGAGGGAAACTCTCCATTCTCGCCTAGCTATCCACTCTCTCTCTCTCTCTCTCTCTCTCTCTCTCTCGCTCTCGCTCTCCCTCTTACTCGTCGTGTTGCTTTGCTTCCTCTTACTCTTCACCGATTCTACCAGCTTCCTCATTGCTGCTCCAAGAAGTCCTCACCCACAAGCCCTTAGCTAGTACTCGATGTTTAATGCACCTGCGTTGCATTTCGCAAAGCCGACAAGTGTCTTCATCAATTTGTACCCTGTTAAATCCTTTCTAAAGCGACTACGCACTCGACAAGCTTCTACGGAAGATACGACAGAATGCAGTGGAAATCGGGGCCGATATAAATTCGAACCGAAAATGGAAGCTTTATTACACGAGAGACTTTGGCAACTATCCGCACGATTGATACGACCGAATTTCATCGGGGACTCTGGGCCGTTGGTTCAATGGGGTGGAAGATGATCGCACACCTCAGGGAAAAGAATCGATTGGGAAGGCACAGCTTCATGGAATCAGGCTGGAAACGCACGATAAAGGAAGCAAGGCTTGTTCGCGAATATCGTGTGCTCTCTGTCGACTAGCGAAGCTTTCCTTCCAAACTAGACGTTGAGCTGAAACGCTATTCTACCGGAACTGATCGTAGTGGAGCAATGCTTCTCGACCCGTGGCCACTTGATCTCATTTTCAATCAGGCACGGATTTATACGCGCGATTAGTATGTCGACTTGGGTGCACCACTACCGCGAAGGTCGTGACATCTGGAGTCTCGGGACGCCAGACGATTGAATATCGCGTCTGGCAAAGGAGAGGAGAGAGAGAGAGAGAGAGAGAGAGAGAGAGAGAGAGAGAGAGAGAGAGAGAGAGAGAGAGAGAGAGAGAGAGAGAGAGAGAGAGAGAGAGAGAGAGAGAGAGAGAGAGAGAGAGAGAGAGAGAGAGAGAGAGAGAGAGTGAGAGTGAGAGAGAGCACACATATAGTATACGCTGGGTGCGCGCTCTCCGATATCGCAAATGGATCCATGAAGCTGCACTCGCGGCCCGACGAAGAGAAATATCGGCCTGCTGCCACTGATGCGATTGGGCAACGGTTCCTATCGGATTCGCGTGCGCACGCCGTGCGCCTCTATGCCTTCAATTGAATTTCTAAAGAATGCTAGGAAAAAGCCCGACAGCCACCCGCCGAAATACCAGAGCACAACAGGAATCTACGCTTAGAGGTGGCAGCGGGGGAACTCGGCTGGCTGGCTGTGACAGTAATTGTTTAATACTTGTGTTTCAGATACGCCCTCGTTCGCGATAACGCGTTTACCCGGTTTCGGAATTCCCATTGTCGAGGGGATGTCCATCAGCCTGAAATGCGAGGTGGACAGCAATCCTGCGAGCACGCCCATCTGGCAGCGCGGTAAGTGACCACTGTACTCAATTCGATCTCACGGCGAACCGCCGATAATTACTCCAAGCACTAAGCTTTGAAAAAGTCCTTTGAAAAACTTGGATTAACGACAAGAGCAGAATATCTTTTGATGTTGTTAGGAATTTCTTGATTTAAGTGAGAACAGAGGGTGTAGTACAACCTCGCCCGCACAGAGTAAACTTAACCGGTGGTTGTGTTGTAGTCCGTCGTTTTAGCGTGCGGCTATTCGAGCACCAGAGCATGCTGAAAGGGCTCTAGCATTTTACAGAATGTCTACAGCGACTCCTGGCCTTTTCAACCCACTCACCCCTCCTTACCTACCCCCCCAAACCATCCCACTCCATGCCAAACAAATGATGGGAGAGCACGCGGCTTCCGGCCACTCTCTCTCTCTCTCTCTCTCTTTCTCCCTCTTTTCCATCGTACATGTTTCCCTGGGGCCTTTGATCTCCTAAAAAGCGAAACCCTGGTCCAACTACTACAACACCAACTACCTGGGAGCCCTCTTTTTTTCGACCCTCCTCTATTAGTCTGATCAACATTTGCATTTGCTCCACACGTTTTCTCGTCGATCTTGCTTTCAATTTCGCCTCGATACACAGCGCGCGTCGCCCCCCCCCCCTCCCCCCACCCTCATCGGGCGTCGGCCCCGAAAGTGGCGGACTACATGGGAAAAATTTCGACATCGGGAAATAAAGCGATCGCAACCCCGTCGAATCCCGTCGGGATAATCACAGCGTATTTCCGAAGGGATGAACGCATAATTGATGAAGTGGCGTGCTATAAAATTCACTGCATACGTAATTACGACTAATGAGGTAATACACAGGGAGGGCGTGAGAGTCACGCACACACGAATACGCTCTTATACCCTCGCAATCGGTAAATTCGGCATCAAAATTTCTACGCCAGATTCCACGAGATTTACTAGCTGATTAATAAACGGGCACGATTTTCTGTTTAATTCGCACCATCATTGTTTTTCATTACTCATGCCGCTGCTGTATTCTGCGAATAAGAAACTTAACACTGCACTTCACTTTACTGGGAAAACTTGGACTGGTGACTCGGACTGTATGAGTTACAATAAGGGAAGGAATAAACGCCGAGTGCTACTGAAGCCTTATTCTTCCACTATCGATCACTCGAGAAGCCCGTGCTCGAACAATGCACAACCAGTCGTAGACGGTTCGGTGTACACATTGTCAAGTAACTAAATAGAGAGAGACCCGTTTCGCAATTATCGGAGCACTTATATCGAGCTGACGTTTCGCGACAGCCACGCGCAGAGTAAACAGGCAACTTTATACGCCCGCAAATTACCTGAATTCCTATTTGCGGACCTGCCACTATAACGGCACTGACATCCTGTATTACACATTTCATGCGTGTCAGTGTGCAAAATGAAGTGAGAGCAATCACCTAATCGTGTTTGACCCTCTTTAAATAGGAAGCACTCATCTTTCTTGCAGGAGACATTTACACTTGATAATGAGACTGCAATTAGCTATCATTAAACAGTCGTAACAGTATTTACACTGAATGACCTGATAAATATGTGAATGACCTGAAATAGCGAGCACGAGAGAGGAAAAAGGTCATAGCAAATAACAGAAAGCTTGAGTATTATATGTGCCAAACACCCATCATCGATTCTGGTTTGGACGCTCAATAAATTGATATGCAATGAGATATTAATTCCGATTTAATGCACTTTATCCTTGCCGATCCGGACTGCATTTAAATCAGCGAGATTTGTATTGGTCACTGCGTCAAGATTAAGCATCTTGCTGGCATTGTCAGATCGATTTTATTAGTAGTTTTTGCCGCATGATTAATCGGCCCTGTAACTGGTGTTATATATAACCTTGTGAAAGAGTTATTAGTAGTCCGTAGTATACTGGTTCAAGTTGCAGCCGAGCGTAATTTGTTTAGTAATTGCTCGCTGTCTCTCTCTCTCTCTCGTTGCGTAAATTACTTTCAAAAGCAATTAAGACCCACTAAGAAAACAATGTGGCTATAACGTTTGGAATTTGAAAATCGCATTACCACGCTCACGAAGTTGTATTAGGATGCGTGAGTAGTGGAATAAAGAACTCCCCCGGCTCGAGTCTGAGTTCATTGCTAAGTCATTCGTTCCTTATTGGAGGAGGTGAGAGAAGCACGAATGAAGGAAGAAGGTCCTGATAAATATTTAAAACCTTGCATAATTCCCCTTCAGTAGTCACGTAGGTACTTCTTGTGGCTCCGAATCCTTGAATCCTGATGTACTCTGTTACTGTGTTTTCGGTCGCATTGCGTATCTCCTGGCTTCATGGAGAGCATCCTCTCGGCTCTGGAGTGGTCGACGCAGAGCAGTTATTCTAGCCATTCGGCCGAGCGTATACCAGGAATTTGGTTTAGATGAAACAAACAGTTAGCTGCTGCAGGATTTCCGCCTACTAGAACCTCTGATCCTGGTCAGCGAGGCTGGCGTTAACCCACATTCATGCTTTTCTATCTCGCTCTGCTGTTCTATCTCGTAGTAGCCGTGCTCTGGATCGAGTTACAAGCTGCCGCGCGAGATCTGTTACGCTCTCGAGGTTTGCTTCACCGAATTAACGTTTATTTTCATGGAACCGAGAACGTCGCTTTACCGCTAGAGTTACTTCACCGATGAAAACATTGGACCTGAGAACATTCGTTCTCGAGGACCTGATGCTCGGAGGTCCAGAAATGATGCTGAGTTCTAAGGGTTGCCTGGTACGCCAACCTCAAACTGCTGTAGGATTTCCGTGCCAGGTTACGATAGGTAAATTTTGGGCACCGCGTGAATTATGCTCTTCCTATACACACCAGCTACCGAGGCGAGATATTTCAAGCTTCCGTCACCGAGTTTGCACTGCGGATTATCCAGATGAATCTCTCGCGCTCGCTCTCACCCACGCACATTCACATACGACCAAAGATACTTTGCCCGTAGCAGGTAATTGTCGCGAAGACATTGCACTGTGCGTTGAAATATTTCACCATTGCTTTGAGTAATAGATAGTTTCTTGTCTTTAGCTGTGGGAAACGCGACACTGATTTTAATATTTAATTATGAAATTGCAATTGTACAAAATGACAAACGAACATTCGACGAATTCCACTCGATTTGGAAAGCAGAGACAGTAATAGTGAGGGGAATAGAGACAAAAGAGGCCAGCCAGTGGCGAGAACGATTTCACGGTAGTTTCGGGAGTAGTTGCTCGATTAGAAGCGCTGCGTTTAAGCGGTCGAATTCATTAGATTCGTTAAATGTACTAACTGCCTTTGCCAACTTCTCGCAAATGCTCATCCACAAGTAACTATTACCAATTACCGTTAATAGACTCTCATGGAGTATGCAGCCACGTATAACTAAACCGTGAGCGAGCGAATTGCTCGAAGAGAGTACCGGAAAGCTTGGTCGTTCGAGTTTTCACGAATGAGACGCGTCGAATATCGTGGTTCCATGCTGGCTTAAAGCAGTCTGCCGACGGGCAAGAGAGAGAGTTTCTTTTATAACTTGGCATTCAGTGCCGGCGCGCATTTTAATTCGCTTTCATCCCTTTAAGCGGTTTTATCTCTGCCGGCACAACCGCCCTTTGATTCCAGCAGCTCGGCCGCGAAGTTTTTCAGCTGCCGGTTGTCCCTCTGAGAACGAGAGGGACCAAGAGGAACAGGTCTCTCTCTTTACCTGCGTTGCCGGATCAGCCGTCCTTTTGATGCCCGTTCCCGCCATGCAAATTGGGATTATGGCTTTTTAGTCACGAGGCCTGAAAACTTTCGCATCTCCGCAATGGCAACCCCCGCGCGCTCACTTCTAGTTCTCTAACTACAACTTGGACTTGCACATACGACTACGTGCGAACACATCGTTTATACCTTCCGATAGGAAAGTGGATTGAAACTGGGTATTTGCTGTTCCAAATTTTGGAGATTGCTTTCTTTGTGACTTCTCTCACATTCGCGTCATATCACTCGTCGGAAAAGTTGTTAAGCGAAAGCTGGAGCGGTGAGGGTGGGTTTGTGGCAGCGTCGATAATGGCACGAGATAAACGTTATCCCCGGTGGGAAAGAACCCCCTTCCCCATTCTCCTCTTGGCTCCGCACTGCCGAACGCGATGAAATTTATTGAGCTTTGAGCTAATCGCGTAAGCCTCGTTAGCCGCGTTATTGAGTTATACAGAATGCTGAGAGAGCAGCTGCACCCGTCACTTTCCGCCAGGATCAGCTCGCTCACAGTGATAAGAAGTATGATGGACGACCTGCTACCACCAAACGTCTCAGCCAACTCCAAGAATTATTGCTAAACAAACTCTCACCACAGTAGGATTTGTCGGCATATTACGATTGGTCGGATCCGAGCGAAAAGCTACTGAATACCTGATGCCATTTCCCGAAGGACTGTTTCTTTATTTTCGCTCTTGAAGCTGCATACCAGTGCTCAGACATGCGGAAGAGAAAGCCATTTCGTAGCACGAGTCAGCTTTAAAAAAAAAAAAAAGAATCCTCGCCAGGATTGGGAGAGCAATCGAGCCTGTCGGATTGATTCCTTCGCCGCGTTACACTCGACTAGACTGTATAATTGATCCGGCTACACGGACATGCGGCAGAAAAATCGTGCCCTCCTTGCTGGTGACGGGTGGCAACGTTCTCGAGGCAGTGCTCCAACGATACGGTATATGACAGTTATCCCATTAAATATTCAATTATTTCTACCCTTCGTTCCCGACGCCGAGAATTCCGAGACTGAGGTGTGCGAGGACGGTGCCGGACGGTGCACAACGTCGGCGTGCTTAATCCCTATTCATAGACGCAATCGAGTGATTTCGAATAAATCCCGGCAGCGTTCCGCGAAATCCGTTGCAATTAAAATACTTTAATATCCTTTGGAGCACGTAGCCGCCCGGAGCGATATGCCGGCTGTAGCCGGAGGCGCACCCTTGTCTCGGATCCCCCGACGCAACGCGAACCACCCAGCCAGCATCCGCGTTCATCCCAATTTCTTTCTTGAGCGGTAGCTCTTATTAAACGTCCCAATTCGAATGCCTCCGGCGAGCACGTTCTCCTTCGCCCGGAGCACAGCCCTTTTATCAAGGCAGCTTCACTCTCTCGCACTCTATTTCTCTCTTCCGCTATATTTTGACCATTCATCTTCGTGCCATTATATATATATATATATATATATATATATAAAAAGGACGCACGGTCTGGCCACCGGAAAGCTGCACTTACACTTTGGACACCGCACGGCGTTATTACCAGGCCGTACTCTCTTCCATTCAGCTAGTCATTTTTCAAGAGTGCCACTCGGTCGCTAGTAATTCGTAGCTTCTCACATATTAAATAAGTTTACCCCGACTTATTGGGGCGAGAACGAAGTCGATAGGAATTTCTCAGCCCCTTTTCCTAAGAAAAGTGTATGTGTATGTCGGTGCAGAGATCTAGTCGATGAGGGATGACGGTGAGCGTCCCTTGTTCGTCGATAATGCGATCCATGTGCGATGATCGCCGCGAGGAGTGTCGGCCGGGGGTGGTGCAGTTATTTTAAATGAAAAAAGGACAAATTTATCACGCCGCCTCGCCGAGCGATTTATCATGACGATACATTCGACCCAGGCGCAGACCTTTCGGGAGAACGTACGAGGGCGTCAGCTGTGGGAAACCGCTCTAGGGGAAGTAGATCCCAGACCGATCATTGTTCATTTGAACCTAGCATATAATGCGATGGCACTGAGATTCGACTACGTATATAGTATATATATATTCCAGGGTCGATCGATCCTCCACCCTTTTTCCGAGCTGTCTCGCCCAGCTGATAGATGCAATTGGGAATATCGACACTTCTCATTCTTTATTAATTCGATCGGTAATACCGCTTCGATGCATGGACTGCCCCACATCCAAAGTCCGAAGTTCATTATGCACCTCATTGTCGATCGTCCTAATTATGCTTGGCGATATTTTTCGTACGGGTTTATATTGTAGTGAAACAGATGGTATCTTGCAAGGACAGTTCGATGATAGTTCTAATGGAAGCGAGCATTTTCCTGTGATCCCATAGTGTTTAGTGGTCTGATGCGCTCTGTAGCAAAGGAAGCCCGATCCATAGCCCGTGCGCTACGACTTTATGCCGAGGAGCACATAAAAGTTTTGCCACAAAACTCCACCGACGAGGGATACGTGAGCCAACCAAAGTTCTTACGCCTCCTCGTCTGGCTTGCACTTCCTTATGCCCTCGCTTTCTTCCTCCCGCCATCTCTGACTGCTGGTTGACGTTGTTCCACATTCGGGACGCGATGTACTTTCAACTACCTAGTCCGACAGCTGCGTCGAATCTTGCTTCTCTTGGCTGGGCCAAGAAAAACAAAGTCGAAGAGCCAGAGCAGCCTACGGCGGGGGGATAAAACTTTCACGGGCCGATGTCGGCACTGAGAATAGCCAGACTTTTCTTTCCCCCATCGCTAATACTCTTTCTTCTCTTACCCTCCTTTTCCGCCTTTGATTGTCCGTGCTTCTCTGTTTATGAATAACTGGGACCACCGCTCTTTCCTGCACTTCCTCTTCATTATTCCTCTTCATGCTTCCTACTGGAATTTCTTCCTCGGGACCTCTGCTCTCCAAGAGAATCCGGAAACTCGTACCTTTCGATTCCAAGATATCTCAAAGTCAAATGGCACACGCTTCCAGTCGTAGCCCTTATACATTTAAGTTGCATTTGAATGGAAATTTCGGGGATCCACGAATCCCTGTGGTATCGCTTGGCACACGTAACAAATGGATGTTCACTTGTGTTTCAGACAATGGCCGACTACCGGTGGAGCAGAGCGATGACGGATGGCTGAACTTTACAAAAATCGGCCGCGCCGAGAGCGGCTGGTACAAGTGCTATACCAGACACATGCTTGGTATCTTCACGAGCATCGGATACTTCCTCAATGTGCGCTGTGAGTAGATCGTTATCGCGTTTCAATGAGAGCCGGCATTCGCATCCGCTGCTTTTCGATCGAATTCCAATGCTAGTTATGCCTTAATCCCGCCGCCGTTGCCGCCGCCGCCGCCGCCGCTGCTACCGGCGGCCCCAGCAGCAATGAACTTGGCAGGAATCCCGCTGGATTCGGCCTCACAAAACTCCCCTCTGAGCGCTCGGTGCTTCTGATTAAAATCGCTAATTATTTCGCGGGACAATGGCCTTTCTAAAGCGCGGAGTCCCGGTGAAAAAGCATGCTGCAATCGATACTATCACGAGGCTCCGCCACAATAATCCTCCCAGCCCGAATTATTCACCGAGACTTGAATTCAAGAGGAGGCGACAACGAACGCCAGGATTCTCTATCTTCCAGTCGTGTTCTCTGATTTAATTTAATCCTCACGACCAGCCGAAACTACTCCTCTTTCAACCTTATTAATAACAGACTGATTTTATCCAATTCTGTCGTATGTTGCTTGACACGAGAATAAAACGTGAGCACAGACAAGTAAAATGCATTCTAAAGCGAAGGGATACACCTATTGTCTGGTGGCATCCGCGTCTGATCTCCGAGGCAGACCGTTCGCTGATTCGAAATGCGAAGGGAGTCGCCGGCCGAGCCGATAACCGGAAACCACAGTCATTTGTCAAGGGCGGAAACCGCCGAGCCAACCGGAAATTATCCGTGCCTCGTCGGGGAAAATTTGCAAATTTCCTATCCTGACCCCCCCCCGTGTTCCATCTTGCCATTATAACGACGGAGCGTGCGGCTCCGGGGTTGCATCCCAAACCTTACTGGCGCACCCACGTTACTCCTACTCTCTTCCTCTACCAGGAACACCCGTTGATTCTCCTCTGCTGCTGCTGCTCGCGTCCTTGTCCCGACGATCCTCGATATGGGTTTCCGAGCACCTAATCTCTACGCAATTTAGATGGCTCGAGAGCGCCTATAAACCTGCGATCCCCTTGCCGCGGGAATTATCGATTACACAGCTAGCCGCGTCCTGTTCGAGGCTCTCGTCGGATTACTTATCCCTGGATAACGTTAAGGGACTGCTTTAAAGGGATCCTTCAATTTGGATGATTTGTAGACAGCCTGGGACGAAGATCCCGTTGACCTAGCTTTATCCTCCCACTACTCTAGCTTCTATACTTATACGGTCTGACCATTGAAGAACTATTTCTACTACTAGTTCACTGATTGTATCAAAAGTGTAATGAATTCCTTCCTCCTTACATCTGTCTTTTTTGAAGAGGATAAGGGAATGGCAAAGCCAGCATTTCGTGAAGTAACGATAGAAGTCGCTAGCCCGCATTGAGGATTAAAAGCGATCGTCGTACCTAAGAGGATTTAAGCTCTAGATCAAATTCTAGACTAACGAGAATCGCCGTTAAAACGGATGGGCACGCGAGATAACAAAAAACCTGGGCTCTCACTCCCTTCTAGCATATAGAGGGGGCTGATACTGGGTGTTTGTTTAGTTGTCACGGTTGTGTTTACCGTAAAATTCCTAACAAACTAGAAGACAAACGACAGCAGGGCGTGGGGGCATAGTTAGGTTGGTCGGCCGATGGGAGTCAGGCATAGGCGAAGAAGCGAAACGGGGGGGCGTAGCTTCTATCGTCGCATCCGGCGGCACTTTGATCCCTTTGTTTTGCCATGGGATGAGCCGGAGGATCAGCTTGCTAACTCAAAGGACTGCTCGTCCTCTCCTCTCTGCCTAACCCCGCGCGTTCGTTCGTTCGTTCTCTTACTAGCTCGCGCGACCCTCTCTTTGTCGCAGCGCTCTTCCGCCCGTTTCCGTCCTCTTTTTTCAACGGATTCCGCCGGAGCTCGTTCGACTCTAATTCTCCTGGTAGCCGGAAAATGGGAGAGGGAACGCGCGAAGAGGATAGTATTCCAGGCTAACCGACACCCGCTTTCTCCCTCGGTGTCTGTAGACACAGTGTTAGCTCGAGAGCAAACGATCGTGCGCGCGCGCGCGCGCGAGCGGGCGAACGTATAATTCCGCAGGTAGAATCGAGAAAGGTACTGCCCGGTGGTTCGGCATCGACTCGAAAGATTTCGTACTGTGTGTGGACACGTGGAAGCCAGGCTACCCCTTAACTTTATCTGGCGTACGTGCGTTTGATTCCTGATGCCGAAGGATCTTACTGATACCGACGACAGCGAACGCTATCTATTGCTAGTGGGCGTAGAGCGTTGCTGGAATAACCTAAGAGCGAAACGATACTCCTCTGTCTGTCCTGAAGCTCTGTACACGTGGCAAAAAACTAGCTGGTCCCTGTGGAGGAACTGGTAGATCTGGGGCGAGTTGGATCTGCGACATGTTAATGCACTCCGACGAACCAATGTACACTCGTGACAAATCAAACCCTTGCTTCACAGTATCCCCAGTGGAGTGTGTTTTTTTTACAGCGGGTATTTACTGATTTGCAAGTCTCGGTGAATAAAGGGAACTTTATAATGAGCAATCGCTGTTTGTTCCTGTTGATGGCAAATAGCACGTGCTTTGCATTGGCAGTTATGGTATAGATAGATTAATAAAGATGTATGTATCGTGGCAAATAAAATGCCAAGATGCTCGTGAGGGATTTAAAACAATGGCATTTAGATGATCCAGATATGGAGACCGAAGCAGAAGCACTGAACGGAGAGGCTACCGACTCACGAAGGATGGAGGTGCAGATCGGAGGAGCTGTCACTCTCGAATGCGACGGCGGATGCTGGGGACATGGACCTGGAATGGACCCGGTCGGTGTGCACGGACGCTTAGCTCTAAATCGAGTCGTCTATCAAGAAGCTGGCGAATACAGATGCGTCGCACCCGATCGAAAGATGCAGGACGCGTGGCGTGCACAGCTACCCTATCACGTCAAAGTCACCGGTAAGTCCACGACAATCTTCTTACATTGAGAATCGCTCAACTGTGGAATGCGCTTTCGAGATGACACACTTTTTCCTCGGGCGTGCCGCCGCATCGACCGATTCGATTTCGTCACAGAAAATATTGAAGTGTAACTCTGGCACTGGCGTAATTGCGGCGCGAGAGGAAAGCGATTTTTCCAGTTTTGTTTGTTGACTATGGGTTGACCCCGGGAAACAGGCGACGAAGCTCTTCGGATCGAACGAACTGTAACTAGTTCGCGGGTGAACGGCTTTTACGGTGGCATACAGCGCACACAGGCTCGCCGAAATATAGTATGCTCGCAGGGAAATATTTGCGCTGGATTTTTCAAACTTTCTGCCAAATGGTTTTTTCATTCTATCAATTTGTCCGCCACGGCTGACATTAAAGGCCAACGCGAACAATGTTCCCCAGGGAAATGCGCGCGCGGCCATGTATGTGTATGTGTGCGCCTGTTTTACCGTACAGAGGGGGCGAGTCAGAATTATAAAACGTGCGAAGAATTGTCGCGCAGTCCATACCGAATCGTGGCCGATTTTATCGCGCGTACTGCATATTATTCGGATAAATATTGCCCGGTACCGAACACGCGCATGTCGGGCACAAAGCAGAGTGTTATTTTATTTTGCCCTGCTTCTGTCCACCGACAGCTTTATTAACACTTTTCGTACATTTCTGTAAATTGCATTGGCCCATCCATTGGCCGATCAAATACTCCTGTTGACATCATATTTTTTACTTTGTATTTCTCGATTCACGGAACAATCGGTTTACATTTGTATGCCGACCATGTAATGAATGAATTTCTCCCGGAAGCCACGAGGGGTTACTAGGAAATGGGCCCACGACCCAAGGAAAATAGTTCCCCTACCGCATCCACATCTAGTTCTCCGCAATTCATATCTTTAACTGCCGGTCGGCTCGAGCATCCTCGGGAAAGTAAGTTCCCGGGGTCAATCGAGCCTTTCGACATTCTCGCTTCCCCGATTCCTCGATAATTCACTTGACCCCATTTCCCGAGAAACGCCGCAAAGTTTTCCGTGCCGAGTCTTTCGCTCAAGTGCAATAAGGGGTTGTCGACGCATACGTTAAAGGCCTATGCGCCCCCTCTCGGGACGGAAACCTCGAATAACTAAGTCTTTTGCTTCTTGCCGTCAAGCTTTTGTCGGGCATGCAAGTAAGAACTCCCAGGACAACAGATAAAGACCTATTTGTCACAGGAAATAACACGAATGCAGTAAAATATGATCTAGTAGTATAAGTCAGCCGCTAGTCGGACGCCCGTGTTAGCATTACCTTTCTTACGTCAAGGAAACTAAAAATACCTAAAAACTTTGTACGTTGCTGCAACGAGCTTTACTAGAAATATCAAGAGAAACTTACAATTCGAAATCTAGGCTTGGATTATTTCGAAACACATGTGTATGGGGTCCAGTAAGCAAGCTAACTCTAAGAGCAGTGTGCATGTAGTCGTATTGTACTGATCATGACAACACATCCTCGATCCTGGAACTTGCTCTGGAGTGCCACAAACAGCATTTCTAGTGTGTTTACGAAGATCTCGTGGAAAACTTGGCCGATTTATTAAACTGTTATCAACTGACTAGCTGGGGTTGAATCTTCCCGCTCTCCAGCTCGATGAATATTCCAAGAGTAGGAGTGAAATCATGCGAGTTAGATGCCAGATGCTCTCGTGGTTTATCCCGACTTCGCTTAGCGTTCGTCGAATGATTGCGCACTCAGAGCACTCTGAGGATACTCGACTTTTTATCAGGGCTTTTCAGTCGCGCACCTGCTTTTCCAGGAGAGGACTCGTGTGCCGTAACACGTTAAAGTACCATACTCCTTTCGCCGTGAGTGGGTTTCACGCTCAAATTGCCGTGAATTACCTTGCGGATGCCAGTAGCGTTCCCTCGCTCTGTCTCTCTTGATGTGGATGCATGTCGACAGCGTCAGTAGCATCGAGTATATTCGATTACCAGCAATGCTAGACTTCAAGGATCACGGGGATCCTCGGATCACGGTCAATTTCCCAAGCACGGCGTATCCCTTCTTAAGTATTCGCTCCCCTAACACGCGAGGTAGATACTCAGGGACTCGTTTCATCCACTCATTCCCATACGAGCTTCTCTCCGTCAAGGGAAACGCTCGACAGCGCCACGATAGTAATTACGAGCCAGACTCCTTGATTCTTATTAATTAATTAAGATCGACGGGAGAGAGTCGTCGCGTAAATTGCTATTAAGGCGTTAACCACTTCGACCCAACCACCACTTACTAACACACTCAATTTTAAATAAATAGCGAAAACTTTTCACCCTCCATTCCAGCCCTTACTACCTTGGGTATCCAAGTCTAATCCGACGGCGATTTTTACGCTTCTTTGTAGTACCAGCCTAGCAGCCGCTTGCACGTAATACCGTGATTACATATTTGCATGCTCGCTATAAGAGGATCTCGTAGGATCGTCTTCTCATTTGCGGGCGAGGAGTGTGCGTTCGAACAAAGGCTTGATTACGCGATCAAAGCACAGGAAGGAAGAAAGAGCACCGACACTCTCTCACCCTCCACCTGCTATTTCTCGGTGGCGAGAGAAAAGGAGAAAGTGGAAACCACTCGTTTTCTTGCACCAATGGCCCAGGGCGCACGGTGAATTTTTTAACGAGCCGGGCCTTTAGTTTTGGGCATTCAGCATGCACTAGCAAACGAATCCTTTGAGTCGGATCAGCCTCCTTACAAGCACAAATTAGCTTATACCTTTCTGATAGCCTCAATCCTTCCTGCTACTTCATAAAAGGTATCCGAACCCTGTTTCTTTAATCAGGAAATCTTTTTCCGAGGTTAATAAAAACCAATGCATCGAGCAAGTGTATAGACTGGTGGTTGAGAATCTTGACTACTTATAAGGGTGCTGATAATTAAAGACAAGTACTGGTTAAAGGAGACATCACTCTCGAGCGGTTCGCGGCTTTTGCTCCGGTTACTAGCGAAGGGGATTAAATTAGTTGGAGTCCACGCGTGTCGTGTTTACACGTGCAAGCCTGACACAATTGAGGTGTCACGATTCCGGCGGTCGCCCTTGGAATTCCGCAGACACACGCACCTACCCGGCACGGGAAACAGCACCGCGAAGCCTCTCAACAATCTTACCCTCCCAGCAATCTCGAGCTCCCCATCGATCGAGCTTCCTCGCCCTTTCTCGTCCTCTCACTTTACTGTTAACTCGCTGCTCCGCCAACAAATGGGAACAAATAGCTCCGTGGAGAATAGTTCTCCGCGAATAAATTGAAGACGAATTCGTATGACAAGATAATGGAGGAACTTTGATGCGTCGGTCGGCCCGAAATTCCTCTCTCAAAGTGGACGTTGTGCACAAAGTGGATGATAGTGTTACAGAGTCAGTAGCCGCTCTAACCGAAAGCCGATCGCCACCTTTGCCGACTCGGGTGTTAAAGAGCGAAAGGGCGGGAAAGAAAGGATCGGCAAGAGTGTCAGTTTTATCGGGCGAACATGTCAACCGTGAAAGGGACGATGAGGGTGTAACAGTGTGGGAGAGGCGGAACGTGGACTAACGAAATGTAATTCTGAAAACGATGCTCTGCGATGGTCTACGTGAGCTCAAATGGGGCCAGCGATGCGCCACTGCAAAATCCCCCGGTTGTCAATAAAAATTGCCTTCTAACGAGGCGGAGTCTAAAAAACACGAGCGCGCCGCGCCGCGCCGCGCCGCATTGCGTCCGGGGAATCGCTTTTTCAAGCAACGACGAACTCGCACTGTAGTCCACTTCTCTACTACACGGATAGCGACATACAAGCCTGGTGTTGAGGCTGATCGTCACAGTACACCTATCTGTTGGCTATTTTTTCCTGCTAACGATACATCGACACTGTTCGAATGCCAGCTGTTCAAACTGTACCGCCGATCAATCTACCAGCCATTCTGCTGTTCTGAAAACACCTGTCTGTGGATGGGTTGGTTCGACCGATGGCTATGAGCTCCCGAAAGCATCGGTTCCTTCGATCGAGTGCCTTGAAAAAGATGGCCCGTGCCAGAAAGGACCATCGTCCAACAAAAAACAAGATTGAGTGCTCTGAGTTTTCTTCTCGCAGGGTGACGCGTATGCTAGTTACACGTACAGTTACTCCCAGATTCGATGATGGACGATGCGAGAGCCAGATAATAAGCGTCGAAGCCATGCTTGCCCTCGTAGCGCGGCAAAGAATGTTCTTTTCAAAGGACGACTCTCCAAAGGCACATTCTTCCGGTCACGTTGCGAAATCCTTTGCTAAAGGGTGTGCTTAGGTATTTTGTTTCGTCGATCGTGAATAATCTACTGACAATGGGCGACAAGCGGCGCGTATCGCCCGATCAAATGTTCAAAGAATGGGGAGAAAAAGATAGAAAGAGCGAGAGAGAGAGAGAGAGAGAGAGAGAGAAAGAGCTCCGAGCGTATAAGAGGCTTTGGTGCGTTTCACAGGCAGCAGGGCGATCGTGGAAAAAGTTGACGCGATAATCGTGTCGCGAAACGCGGCTAAAACGAATCGCAGGTATTGTCGATGACTATGAAAGCCTGCGGGGGGGTTGGAATCCGAGCTTACCGCTCACGGGCGAATCCTGGGATTCACGAGGGTTGGAGATGTAATCATCGGACACCTCGAGGGGATGAGTGAAGAAAACAGGGTCTTCGAAGTCAATGGCTCTCTGTGTAGCGAATGTCTTCCCTTCTCCCTGGTGAGAGTGAGCCTGCGTCAGCCGGGATTATCTTTTTTGTCATTCCTGTCACGTGTATCTCCTATCCCCACTCACTGGCATCTCCCTCTTTTTTCATCTCGCACCCGCACCACCACCGCCCCCCTTTCTTCTTTTTTCCCTTTCGCTTTCAGCTTCCCTCGTCTCTTTCTAGAGCAAGGTAGGCGCCCTTCGAGAGACTGTGTCGCCTTGTCGCCGACAGATCAATATTCGATTAATTCCCAGCCGACAATACGGAGGCGCGCGACATGATTATGTTGCCCTGGGAGCTCGTTCGTTTCGCGGAGATTAGATTTTTATTTTCGCCCTGCCAGAATGCCGATCGTATGGCCTCGACACCAAAACCCGATGATCTCTATGGTGGGCGAACGACGAGGGTTGACATCTTCTAATGGGAAGTTATACCAGCTCTTCTATCTTGTCTTCGCTACTCAACTCTAGGATAATCATGCTACTTCTCAGTAGTTTCTCGGCATTCGATTACTATTCTCGTTGAATGTATCAACTTGGATGATACAGTCAAGTTTTATGAAGCCTGTGGCTCCGGCCGCCGCAGCCAAATAATCTCCAAAGTCATTCGAGTACGAGCACCGGGCAACTTCGATAACACAATGGGAGATCAGGTATCTTCTTCTGTTATTAGTTTGTCCTTTTACTTCTTCGACAACGCGCTCCCAGCCCGCCGCGCACCCTCTTCCCATTTGTTGCCGGTGTTACGAAAGAGCGAAAAGTTTCCCTTCGATCCCGGTCGCGCTCGATCGGACACCTGATCAATTTCAGTTGCAGCGAGTCCGTGTTAAAGTCATTCGAGTTAGCGAACTTTCGATCCTGTTAAAACACGGCCACGCATCATTGCCCCTCCGGAATCGGAAATCCTCGACACGAGCACGACAATTGCACTCTTCACCAAAGGATTAAAGATATTAGAGTTGATGTAAAGATCGTAAGTGGTACAGGAAATTCTACCGAAGACATTGTAACGACAGAATGAAATTCTCACCAACGACATTAATTAATTAATTGCGGTCAAATATAATCTGTCACTTTTACGAGACGCCAGTGCTTCCTTCCTACTTTCGTCGTTTCCATGATACCAAAACTGCGGGGGTGATGCGAGGGTGAATATCATAAAAGCGCTATTAGCGAATCTGACGCGATCTGCTATGCAGATTAATCGTATTCCCTGACCCGCCTTGCCCCGTCGCTGAAGAATATCGCCAGGGGATATTAGGTATGCACGCCGCGGCGTCGCGACCATAAATCAATTTGTACGCCGGACCCCCGTAATGTGTTCATAATTCATGCTTAGCCTAACACGCCGTTATAGGTGAGCGCTGAAAAATTAATGCATCGAAAATAGCCGACGCTATTCCGCCTTGTTAGCGAGTCGGCCATTTCGAACGATAGCACTCAGCCCACCCATCCACCCCCCCATTTTTCCTACCTTCCTTTTTACAACGTTACATCTTCGATCGCGCCAAACTATCGTGCGCCAGCTTGTGTAAACTCGTGAACTTCTCCGAGATGAAGCAAAGGAATACCTCGAGTCACTTACAGCTTTAAAGTACCGCTTGGAACAGGGACTTTATATAACTTGTGCCGGCATGAAAAATAAAGCCCGAGACAATATACCGGCGAGACTCCGATAGAAGCGACAAAGATTCCAGGGCGACCTTATCGAAGGCATTCCAGTACTCTTTATCGACAGCCAGCTGCGGAGTATTAAGGCCTCTAACACCAAGCCAGAAAAAAACGTGTTCTACTGTAAACACTAGCAGGATAGCCTAGTATTCCCTCGCAATGGAGTCAGGATAACAGAGTAACCCGGTGAATGTGCACTGGTGACATAGTATGCTGGACGTGCGTGTGTATGCTCTAATAACAAGGAAGTCTGGCGAGTAGATCGAGCCAGAGTCGAGGTGGTAGTCCTCGCACGTGTATCTATGTGTGTGGCTCGTCGGGTGGTCGATCGGCGGTTGCCAGGCAGCCTATAATGAAGCTATCTACATATCAACGGCAAATCAACATACAGATAAGTCCGTCCGCTCGAATCGAGGAGTGAGCCCGCGACGCTATTATCCGCAATGTCGAACAGCGACGCGGTTAATTCGGCACGAAACATTTCTGGCCTGGGTGATGCGCTTGCCTCGAAAAACGAGGGGCAGTGGCGAGCTCGGCCACCCGTGGCTCACCCGGCAGCCCCCGAGGGAACTTCGCAGATCTGCACGTGATTTCATCCGATAATTTAACTTTCCCGTGGCGTAATTATACCGCCACGATAACCAGTCGTCTCGCCGCCGATTACGTGTCCTTGCCGCGTCGGTGACGCTGCGCCGCGCCGCGCCGCGCCGCTGGCGATGTACACTTCCGAGGAAGTAGTATAAGTCGAGCATTCGTCAGACGCCTGAATCCACTACGAAAGAGGTGGATAGTAAATAGCGTAGCTTATGTTTTGCAGAGGCTTCCGATTCAATTTAACGCAGCCAATTATGACCGATGACTATCTCAATCGCATACCAGCTATAATAGCCGGGTATACGAACGGGGAGTGGCACAGTAATATTATAATTAAGAGTACAACTCCGATTAAAGCCGAACGATCGTGCGACGTGAATTGTGCACGGGCAAGGGATTATCCACAGTGGCGCAATCCTGTGCGCGGCACACGATTACAACGCAGTGCTTTTCCCTTGGCAAACGCTCGACTGTCGCTTCGAAAAAATCATCGTAGCGTGTCGATTGCCCGATAAATTGCATTTCGAGGAAAAGCGCCATTAATCTCCCGACGGGCGACACCGCTTCCCATGGGTCGTCAGTCGCGTTCCGTTCCCCAGCCTTTCTCGTACCCGCGCTTTTTCCAGCCATTGCGGTGCACTATCCTGTGCTCCGCCAGCAACCATGCACATTCGCACACTCCACTGCTGTCTCGGATATTTTGGAAAACACGTGACAGTTTCCAGAAGTGCTTTCTCTCTTCTACATTTTTCCTCTCTCGCTGACGGCCGGCTCCGATCTCCTGCGACGGGCTACACCGCATCGCCTCATTTTTCATGGTTCCGACTAACTCTCTCTCTCTCTCTCTCTCTCTCTCTCTCTCTCTCTTTTCAAATAGAGAGCTCTTCGACATCTAATTAGGCTAACCACAGCAATAATTTATCAACATATTTATACGGTATAAATTTCCGGAGCCAGACGGCGGACAGAGCGAGTGCCGTATGAATCACGAATCTGACAGGCGTCGATGCTATCCTGAAAATATGACAACATCCGACACGATCCTCGTATTACGCGGGAGATGGCGGCAGCGCAACTTTTCTACACGGACGAATGAACATTGCAACACAGAGACCTTTTGGGGAGCACATACACCATCATCTATCTAGACACGCACAGTCGGCCAAATTGCAAGCGCGTCTAGTTGCGTATTTGTTTGCGCGTATGTCCGACTGCGCATCGCCGTAATAGCCGTCGACGTGCTCACTCGCAAGGAAGCATCACCGTAATAGGGCTGCAACAAACACGGACACACACACGAGCGTCCATGCTATCTGGGAAAAAAGGCGAAGTGAACGAGTGCGCGCATGTTTTCCGTGAAATTTAATAGAACGATACACACCGCATTCTGCGATGTGTCTTGGTGCGTCGCGCTAGAATGTGCTCGCAGCCGACGCGCGCGCCCCCCCCCCCCCCCCATGAAATATAGTATGCCGGTATGAAAATGCCTTTGATTAAAGTTACGAGGTTCCTCCGGAGCTCGGACGCGCGCGTCCCGACGTGAGAACGCGCGACGCCCGTGCCAGTAGTGAAATTCTACGCTTTAACGTGCTCGAATGCGCGCTTATGTAGGAGAAAGCGGGCGTGCAATCGTGTATGCTATGCGTAATTGCATTCGTCCGGAAAGAACGAGGAAGTTGCTGCTGCTTGGAAGATTGAAATGAGAATAAGTCTCCAACTTACCACCCCTAGCACCTAACCTATTGTTCTTACGTTGTTGGAATATGTTTCTAACTGGACGTTGCAATCTTACTTTATTTCCATTGTCCGAAAGAACGCGATCGTCTTTCAGCTAGGAAAAAAGTTATGAGGAGAGTGCTATTAAAGAAGAGCGCGTGGTAAGAACTAGAGGTACACAGATCCAAAATTAAGGATTCTTCTATTTGGTTCGCGCCCTGGAAACGCCAGCCAGTCCGCATCTCCCTTCCAAGCCCTCTCGCGCCCAACTGGAAACTTGTTATCGCAACAATTTACGCAGCTCCGGAATTTCCCGGGCATTTGCATTCCACCTGCGGAACTTTACGACTTATTGCCAGCGGGTGTGCACCCACCTCGCTCTGGCGACCGACTTTCTCGAGATAGTAATAACCGGAGCGACACTCTACCCAGCTCCCTTTGTCAAGTATCACGTGGAGCGAAAATTGATTGGTAACACACACCCGACAGCTTGTCGCCATCCAGCGAGACCTATCTACGCTGACAGCCTCTCCTGACCGCTCGACAATTCCATTACTCACGATTCACTAGGGCCCACAATCGCGTTTCCACTTGCTCGCCCTGGTATTCTTTCACCGGTTGCTCCACCACACTGAGAATCCCTATCGAACAACCATGTTATATGCACCACCCAAACTCTAGAAAGATCGTGCAGGATTTAATAAGGGAATATATGAGGCTGAATATGCTTTTGAATCCATAGACAACCGTATGAATGCGAGCTTGAATTTATTAAGGACTTTATGTCGAGGAGAATTTTCCAGACGAATTGAGTCAATCTCCTGGCTGACTGACGGGAGAATATTCTTAGCTGATACCCACACCAGCTCGTAGGAGGGTTAGGGGCGTACAGTTTCGCCGGACTGTGAATCCGCTTATAATCCAATTTCCCGGGGGAGACCTGTCCCCGATCATGTACACGCGAATCTGGAAAGTAAACTGCGCAGACCGGGCGTACACCGATCATTCACATGCACGTCGACGCGTTCACGCCATCATGTGTATGTGTCGCACTATAGGCGAACGTTTGTTTATTCAGCAAGTCGAACACTCGGAGGTTAGAGGGAAGTCGAGTCGGATGCAGCGTGTCCTTGGCAACTTGGACTTTCGCATACGGAAATCTCGGATGCACTTGGTTTACTCTGCTAAGTGACTCCTCCTTGCAAGCATTCAGCACTCAAATGCAGCGCACGAGAATAAGAGCTTTTCCTGATAACTAAGCTCCTCTCTCCTCTAATTTGGAAATAAACTATTTGCTTGCGCGCGTGCGCTATTTTCTCCAAGGATCTCACTTGTCCCAGCCTCGAGCCGGGAATTTAATAAGACTACGAGTGCGTGAAAGGGGATCACGTAGTTATATATCCCCGATGCTCTTATGCAACGTGAAGCTCTTGCGCCCCCCCCCCCCCCCTCTCCTCCCGATTACGCAACATATTTCCGTAGCGACGAGCAAAAGCCCTTTGTGTCCGGCAGGAAGCACGTAGCATGCCGCGTGCTGCGTTCGGGACACGTGCTCCAAAGCGGCTTCACGTAAAAGCGATTATATCACAGCCAACAACAGCCCCCTCACGTATGTCGCGCTAAATTTAATTCTAACGGCAGTCACGATCGACTCATTTATTTGTCCCTATTTATCGGTGTTCACCTTTCAACACTCAAGCTGGACAAGAAAGGGCAACGACACTTGCAGACATTGCATTCAATTAACATCACTGTGTTCTATTATTCCGTGTAGAAATTCTTCCATCGGTATCATGCTACACGTAAAGCTGACGATCAAAATATGCATGCTTTAATCCAGTTGACCGACATAACTCACAAGCTCAAGCAACTGAGAATTATGGGATCGACAGTGGACCTGGTGGAAATAAATCAGGGTAGATCATGCGGGAGAAGGGAATAATCGACCGAATCTTTCCAATTTTCAGTCCGATGAATATTCGGAGCAGCGAAACGTGCGCGCGTCCGTGTGTGTCTATCTATCGCTATCGGAGCTTTCTCGCATCCCTGACGTTAGGTTGAACGGAGACTACCGTAAATTCGGAGAAACGACTCTCACAGGGTGGTTCGCTATCTATATGACCATCGAAATATTCGTAGAACTATCTATCTTATATCAGCCAAGCGCTGCTATCTTTATGATAACGGTAAGAAGGAGGCAAGGACAAAGAGATCCGCTATTCTCCATGGGGCTTGGGTTAGAGGGTGCTTAACCCTTAACCGTGCGGAAGAGTCTCCTGCATCCCGTCTAAATCTAAGGATATATGGTTGTGACTTCGTTCTAGAGTGTGCTGGACACGTGAATGCGTACTCGTACAATCCACACTGTCGGACTTGCTCTCTCTCCCTTTCCCGTTATATACGATCACAGGGTTAAAGGCAAGGCTCTGGCCGGTCAGATATATTGCGGGGCTGTTGAGTTTCAGAAGGTGCCGTAGAGATAACGGTAATCTGGGAGAGGCTGCAAGGACCAACTACGTTGGTCGTAAAATTCAAGGAGGTTCTATGAAAAAAAGGCGAAACTCACCATCTTGCTGGACTGGATCAGAGAGTTGGAGTTTGATCGTTGATAGAAGACCTTCCCAATCACTCTAATCCGAGAGGGATTGAAGAAGGGGAAGTTTCCCTTGGCGCAGTCATCCACGTGATAGGGAAACTCAGACGACACTGACCTGGTAGAACGTAAATTCATTATAGCGAAGCGTGGAAAGTTAGTGGAGTAAATAAATCAGGCGAAAAAGCCGTGCGCGCGGCCGGTATTAATCGAAGCCGATGATAGAGGACTGCGACGGCACGTACAAAATTTCGCTTTTGTAATAACAAGTTTTATCGGGAAAGTTGGCGGACTACTTGGGGAAGGAACTCAGCCGTTGTACCGGGGAGCTTCCGCACGGCAGTTTCACGCCCGCTCGGATTACGGTTCCAAGCTGCACGTAATCGAAAAGCCATGGTTCCCGAGTGCCAGCAGAGCGCCGAAACCTGGACGCTATGCTTCTCCGTGCCTTTTGCGCGTAATGGTTTTACGGTAGTTCTGGCCGGTGGCGATCGGGGGCCCGATTTGAATGGCGGATTTAACGGATTCGATGGCTTTGACACCGTTGGTTTGTTCCCGTCGGAAAAAGTGGAGCATGTAAACCGGCAGTCGCCGAGCTGAGCTAGCCGAAATGTCCGCCGTCACGCCAGAGCCGTACGCATACATATATGTGACAGAACGAATTTTTTCCCGAAGCGCACAAGCCTCAACGAACAATCGCACGAGAATCCTCGGGAAAAACCATCCTACCCGGTGCGTGATCACAGCCAAAGAAAATATCTTCGATAATTCCAAGCTATACACGATATAAGCTCGACTCTTAATCAACGTTGAATTCAACCGGCTGTGTATCTCAATATTTCTTATCGCTAATATTTACGACCGTGATAGTATTGGAAATATACGAATCCATTGGAGATACATTTCAATCAATTATACCCAGCGCGTACTCGGCAACAATTATTGTGTTTTGTTGGGGGAAAAAAGTGGTCGGCAAGCGAACTCTTTCATTAAACATCTCAATCGGCTTATCTTATCATTCGGAAGGAGTAAACAACTGGGAGCCCGGAAATAAAAGAGCGCTTAATGAAGCGGGATTCGGAAGTAGTAACTCCGAATGAGTAGAGCTGGTCCTTGATGGGAGTGGGCAGAGATTGCTGTTTTGCGAGAATAACCTTTCCCAGAGTCTCCCCTAAGCAGGGCAGATCGAGCGATGTGTGACGCTCCGGCCAATGTATTTATTTGCCAGGCTCGCGGCAAACCCCTTAAGGGTTGCTTTTATTACTCCCCCCGTCTCCTCTTACTCCTTCCTCCTTGCTAGCTTTATTCCTCTTACGTGCTTCGATAGCAGTCGGACTTTTGATAGCCTCCTCTCTCAGACGCTTCTTTGAAGGTTCAGTGCAGCCGAAATTGCTAATAAAATGTAGCTAGGCGCCGCTTCTATCCCGTGACTCCCATGTTTCACGATGTACGCGCTGCATTTACGGGAGACTGGCGCAATCCAGCTTTTCCCAGCGCTTTCAACTTGATGATCGAGTGCTTGCGGTCGAAAATTGTGACCCGTATTAACGGGAAGATTGCCTAGCCCCATAAGTCATGCACTTGAAACAATCGGGGCTTCGACTGGTGAGAGAACGTTCGAGCGGACAGTAGGAAGAGAGCGATTGCCAACTTCCCGCGTCCATTATGGGCTGCGAGTCCTGACAGGTATCGATGACAGAGCGATCGCCGGTGTCCGATCGGTTTTGCTCTTCATTGTCGTCGGAACAAAAGGGCCAGGCGAGTGCGCTCGCGCGATTGATTCACCGGCGAACAAATCTCTGCGGCGACCGCCGCTCGCTCCCCAATGGCGGATACGAGAATCGCTCGCAACTTTCCGCTTCCGGACGCGCTTTTTCACGGGAAACACACCGGTGTCGACTATCCGGCCGGGTCGCCGGCGAATCCCATGCGAGATCACGTAGAGTTTCGCCGCCCCATACTCGATCGATTCGGGAAAGACTGCGCGCTTCGGCGATATTGAAGTTCTTGCCGAGTGCTTCTACTATCGTTCGAGGATCGCGCAGTCGTTATTGTTAAGGGCCACCGTCAGTCTCAGGTTTCTCGCAACATTGTGCAACCGTCTATATCGTTCCTTCCACATTCCTCTGCTGGAATGTCCACAGCAGCAGCTTTTCATCGACTACGTTCCAGTGATAACCCGGCGTGGAGTGCCTTCTCCAAGAAAGGCTGATAAAAACCGCAAGTGTATTGTCTCGGGAGTCTACGAGTTGAAAGCTCTGCGTTCCAAGCAATGACATTGGACGCGAAGCTATCTGCAACTAGGTCGCAGTCTCTTACTCGATCTCTCTGCGCAGCATCCTGGGAAATCGTTGGCAAATGAGCCGAATCTTAGTCGAAAGGTAATGGAACTGGCCTCGTCTCTTGCCAGTCCTCACTACGGTGCATGCAGGAACTCGATGAGTTGCTGATTCGCGTAGTTTTACCAGAGTGAGTGGCAGAGCACGAGGGAAAGAGCCAAGTGGAATCTAGCGAGAGAACGTGCGCTGCATATCTTTCCGGCTGTTGCATCTTGAAGGTGAGAAGGTTCTCCTGCAACTGGAAAGGTACAACTCCGCCGAGGACTAGTTAAACAGGCTGGCACTCATAGCACCGTTAGCGCAGCTCGCAACAGTTCCAGTAGTTTGAATAAACTCGACCTTTCCCGTGGATGCTGCGAAGTACACTCGTGGCGCGCCGCGTTGAGTCAGGCCAAAAAAGAGTGCCGAGGAATCCGCAGAATGTGTGCGCGTACTACATTGCTCGCCTCCCTTTTCTCACACTCTCCACTACTATCTCTTTCTTTTCTCTCTGCCTTTCGGCTAAGTCGCGGAATCCCGAGTCGCAGTTTAGCTCGCCATAAAGGTCCGACACTCGACATAAAACAAAGCCAATCGAACCATTCGTTTCTCCGGCCCCGCTACATTTTACGGCCCCTGCCATCTCTAAAGCGCGCGATTTCGCCGGCGCAGCCCGAACGATTCAGCCGAGTGCTCGCCGGGAATTATTAAAGTATAAAAGGGAACTCGCCTTTTATTTCTGTCGACGACGTAAGTGGCATTGGGGAGTGAGAGCGCACACATACACTGTCTCTCCTTGAAACATGCACCGGGAATGATACGTTTGCTAGGAACTATTTATTTCGTACGAGCGACGCTACGTCTGCTTATCTGGCGAGGAAGGACTCGGAAGTGGCCCCCGGGGAACACAGAGCTACCAGAGTACGTTCTCGCTCTCTGTCTGCGTTTTTCATGCCGAGTGCGCTTCCTCTTTCTGGTGGAAGCCCTGGCAGGCACAAGTTCACGTCTGAATTTTTTCCTTGGCCGACGAGCGAGAAAATCGCAACCTCCGCACGTCCTTCCACGATCCCTATATCTCTCCCAGGACGAATTGACTTCTTGCCGGAATCGCCGGAAACTAACTCCCTGTCTTTTAAATCGACGCCGCTCCGTCCTGGATTTTTCTTGCGCGTCGAAAAGCGGAATATCAAGGAGATATCAGCGGAAAGTTATCGGAATACTGAGTGATTTAGATATTGACGCATCAAAGCAACGCGTCTAACTACGATCATCCCTTGCGAAGCGTCTAGCATCCTATGGTGCACAGTCGAGCATGCAAACCGGATCAAAGGCGGCGTCTATAATTGGGGCATTTTCCGCGCGGACAGTCCGTACTATATCCGAGTATGTGTATGTGTGTATGTGTGTCGGGATAGTTGGAGGCCGATGCCCAGTGTTTCCCGATATCGATCGAAGCAACGGCGACTTGACGTTGCTTACGGAGGTAGGGGACCCCTTGGCGCACTTGACATTACGAGACCAATAGTCCACGACCTACCTCGTCCATGGATAATACAGCAGACTGATGATACGTCCTCCCACTATACTGCCTGATTAAACAAGTGTGAAGCCAATATCCTATGCCATATTGTCCCTGGCAAATACTGGCCCGGATCATGAGTGCCCACGCAGTCAGCCATAAATCTGGGATGCTGGTCTCTACGTTCTGATTACTATTCATAATCATCATGAACTAATTCAAGATCGAACACTCATCAATTTTCTTTTATGATTCTTTACGAGAAATAACAGTTTCACGATTTTCGAAATATATGTGCGTACACAGGTATTCCGTGCAGACTACTTCGATTGCCAACCCGGCAAAGCAGTGGTTCGAAGGGCCATCGCATTTGGAACGAGCGCGTTAGAGGTGTCAAACGCACTGCCACGCTACAAGCCTCAATACGAACCACCAAATCCCGATTCCTAGTCGATGAATCGTGAACTTACGCTTGCAAGGGTTAAACGCACGATTCCGTCATCGATTGATTGAAAAACGACGAAACTATGAGTGGAAAGTGAAGAAACTTATATACTGAAAGAGTACGCAAGCGAGTAAAGTTTAAATTTATATAAAAATCAATTGATATTAATGGTTATCGTGAGAACTTGAAGAAAATAGATGGAAGTCTGTATCACCGATAATTAAGATCGTACGATAGTGCAAGGAGCTGAAAAATATAAGCTATGATGGATGTTTGCACTGAAGGGTGTGCTGAAGCGTAGTGCTAGTAGTACGGGTCAGTCTTTAGTCGGACGCCCGAGGAGGTCGCTAGCTTTGCAGCGATAGCAAGCTGTCACGAGTACCGAGGCACATTAATTAAGTTTAATTGGATGTTTTGCATGAGTACACGAGGCCTTTGGCGCACAGAAGAACGAAAGGGGGATCTCCTCGGAGCATTTATCGTGGCCCCACTCTTGCGATCGCGTAAAAGGCAGGTCTTCAGGCTGCGTTAAATAGGAAGCGAGAGACAATCGGGGCTCCCGGTGAACGAGTTGCTGGTGAAAAAGTGCAAATTATGACGAGACAATTAATGTCGAATATTTATTGACGGTAGTGGTAGGATGCGCGCGCGCGCTCGCGGTGCTACAACAATAAACACGCCAATTATCCCGGCTGTAAATGTCACCAGCAGCGCAACAGATTGTCGAGGAAGGGAGAACGTTGTTTTCAGGCGCGTATTATCCCGCGGGGCGCCGCTCTTTATATTCTCCATGCAGCAGTACATTGTGTCATGCAAGCTGAATGCATCCTGCGCCTGGCGTTGATTAGAAGGCTCGTCCCGTACATGCATTCCACACTAGCGTGTATACCTGGATCTCGATGCGTACGTCCAGCGCACACGCACATATAGGAGGCTCGTAGCTAAGCGGAAGCGAGGTAAGCCCCGGAATAGTTATTGGCCCCCAGGCGGTCGTTAGACACCCCATTGATTTCGGAACGTTACTCTATTACGCGATGGTCATCGAGATTACTAGCCGGCAAGCCGAGCTGGTTACCAGGAAAAATGTACCCACCTAAATAACAGGTAGTAGTAGGTGCCAGCCGCTGGCACACGAGCGAACTGCGTAACATGATTTTATCTGCTCGATTATGTACTCCCCCGTCAAAAGGGAGGCTTTGACTGGCCGAGTGGCGCACTGCGCGTGTTACCGCACCGATGCAGGTGCCAAAGGTTTTCCGGAAATATTGATAATATGAAGGCCGCAGGAACGAACGAGCGAGCGAGCGAGCGAGCGATTGGAATGCTGCCTAGTGCTATCGGCCGGTGCTCGTGCGGCCCTCGATTCCAGAGCGAGCCCCTTTGTCTTGAATATTCGATTTACGATATTTACCCGCAGCCTCCGGCGCAGTCGCTTTAAATATCAATATATCCTTCCCTGAATTTAAACGAGTTTCGGCTGCAGCCCCTTAACATCGCTTCCGCCGGCGGAGAGTGGCGGCAGCGCGGCGGCGGCGGCGGCGGCGGCGGCGGCCAGAGGGTCGGCAAAGCTAGTTACCGGGAAAAGCAATCAGAAGATATTTGAAAGTTTATCGCTCTTCGGGAAGTCAAAGCTTGAGGAAAACCGAGGGGCCCAAAGTTCGGCGTGTCTTTAATCAAAGGCGCCTCTTAATTCTTAAGAAAATTCCTAAGTTCTCTCTTTGACACGATCTCTTAATGCGCCGTGAAATTGCTAATTCAATTAAGAATAACAAGAATGTATGGACGAGGAAAACGCGCGGCTAGCATTATCGTGATTGTCCCAGACACGTCTGGGTGCAATCAAGTGTTATCGCATCGAGACGCGATCGGCAGTGGAGACGGCCTGATAAAGAAACCGGACTGCGTCCAAGGGGCATTGTGCCTTGGTCGCAGAGCCTGCGGCAGCTGGCATGTTCATCGGAGTGTTATAGAGCGCCTTGAGACTTAAATTGAAACTCGCGTACCAGCCGGCAGCAGACAGCGTTCATGTTGGCCGGCAGCGATTTATTGTGTTTCGGCTTTCTTCTCATTTAACCGGGGAAATCGAGTGTAGATTTTCATTCGGCGATATCGGAGCCGCGCAATAGTGCCAGCGGACATACGAGATCCACGGCCATTGTGAGCAACCAATTGTATTCACGAAATCCTATTCTGATGCCACGGGACGATGCCGAGCCGGTCAAACTGAAAAGAGCGACGCGTCGCGACGCCGCCTCATTGGGACAAAGACGATGACGATGACGAGACCGAACCAAGCATTCCGTTCCACTGTCGAGTGTCGGGCTAGTGCCATTAATTAGTAGCGGCAATAGCATACTTACGAGAACTAATTAGTACAGCTGGCAGAGAGGAAAAACTCAATTATCGGGACGTGTCTCGTACCGTCGCGGCAAATGGGAAATCCAGCGGCGTGTCGAATTCAGAGAGACCCGTTCAATGAATGCACCAAAACACCCACACACCCACCACCCCCTTCTCTTACCCATGCATGCACGTCCCGGAACGCTTGATAATTCTAATATAATTTGAAGAGAGCCGGCATACGATTGCTTTCATTCTTATTGTCGGCTTATTCGATTAAAGAGAAATAACCGAGTAATTCGGCGTCAATTGTATTATCAGCGGAAAACTGTTTCACCACGAGAGAGTCAAGTTACGACGGAAAACGATTCATATTTTCTCGTTTACTTCGACTAGCCGATAATTCATTGATCGATAAAAGAATCAAGTAAGGGCGTTGATGTCAAGTAACTCAGGCTAGTATAAAAGAGTAGGAGAATGAGCAGAAATGGTAACAGGTTCGAAGGAGGTAGTGCCAGGATGGAAAATGAAACGTCAGGCTCTTGGAGGGACAATTTCTCTACGTCCAAACCGCCCGACATGTTCGACAGTAATCTCAGCCAGCTTTGCCCTGTACTTCCTTGCTGGCGCGAGTTCGTGCATCCACATCGGCGCGCTGTGACCAATCACCGGGTGAAATCGTGTTTCCCGCGAAGAGAACTTCCTTTGGCCTGGCGTGCGCGTCCGCCCTGCTCTGCCCTGCTCTGCTTGTCGTGCCGAATTCCCGTCGATCGCATAGGAGTACGTCACTCCCACTCAATCGCCGTGCACCAACCCATGGCAAAGTTTCCAGCGAGAACTGTCGTTACTACGGCCGCCCAAACAAAGCAGTCGCTTCCTCTTGAACTAGTTGCGCTATCTCGAGTTTGATAAACAAGCAGAGTGCATCAAACAGCCCGTTTGTTTCTCCCTTTGTGCGCTTTTCCCAGCAATGGCAAAGGCGCCGCTCTCAAAAGATCGGACACAAAACAAAAACTAGCTAGGCTTCTTATCTCATTTTCGCTTGCCGCTAACATCGAAGAAGAGAGAGAGAGAGAGAGAGAGAGAGAGAGAGAGAGAGAGAGAGAGAGAGAGAGAGAGAGAGAGAGAGAGAGAGAGAAAGAGAGATAGTAGAATGGTAGGTGGTGGAACAATCGCCTCCAAAAAATACCATTGTTCTGTGATCCAGAGAACTGTGAGAGCGTTGATGCCTCTCGTCGTTCGGGAGAAAGTGTTGTCCGTGCTTTTTGCAACGGCATCGGGTGGCATCGCAAATTGATCTGACGACAGGTCCACTTGTTTCGAGTGCTGTATGTATGGCAGGACTATAGTCAGCGAGGGAGAGCGTATAGTCTCACTCTTGCCAGCTTCATTTCCCTCTCCCTCTCTCTCTCTCTGCCTTCCTCTGTCTGGTTGCTCTGGTTTCCGTTTCCTGGCGCGAGCCTAGTTCCGCCTGTGACGCTCGGGCGCACGTACTTTCGACAAACAATGGTGCAGCCGGTGCACAGGGCGGACGGTGCAGCGTGCGCGCCAGTAATATCGACAACTCCATTTATACTGGCCGCCACCGAAACGGGAAAACGGACGGCAGGAAATGCGCCCAGCCATTACCCGGACTGACACGCGTCTCGCAGCCTCTTCCACGGCACCCAACACTCTACTGTCCATTCTCATCAAGGCCGGCGCAAAAATTCCCTTGGCTTCGAAAATTCTTTTCTCCGCTGCTATCCCATCGCATCTATTCCATTCCCAATCCCCTCCATTCCATTCCAGACTAATGCCACCAGGACTTTCACGCTGATACGGAATTTCGTGAAATCCTGTTTACGATATATTGGGTTTCTAATGCCAGATATATTCCGTCCGGATTTATATTCGCCTTCTCGCTCTCTCTTTCTTCTTTTGCTTTCTCAGCTGGTCAAAAAATTGCCGAGCTATCGATGCAGCCGACTATCTCTCCGAGTGAGTCGGGCTGCCGGTGATCCGGCTTTGCGATTTATCCGTCGGGGCTGCAGTTGCGCGGTCACGATTTCATCGTTTGCGATCGGCAATCATAAAGCTCGCAGAGTTTGCGCTAGTCTGTGCCTCTCCTGCCTTAGCGCTCGCTCTCTAGACCGCCCGGATTCTCCTCTACTTTCCCTGTAACGCTCTTTTCCGCTTCTATTCGCCCGGTGAATATATGGCGTCATATTTTGGCACTAGCGGCACTTCTTTTACATTTCGTATGCATGTGCCGCGCGCTGGTGTGGTGTGCCGGGAAAGCGCGCAACCCGGGTTCAGACTCGGTTGACGGAGCACGGGCCGAGAAAGGTGCGGCCAAGAGAACGAGCGGCAAGAAAAGTGCCCGCAAGGGAAGAAGCGGAAGATAGAAAAGATGATTCCGGAGGAGCAGTGGGGTCGATGAACGGGTATGCCGCGTACGAGCTTTGGATCCAGCGTTTCATGCTGCATTCAAATTGTATTTTCCCCTCTGTGATAAGTTTCGTCCGATATTCGATTTCCCGGACCTCTCACTCACTCTCCACTGGACCTTTACTCTCTCTCTCCCCCTCACTCTTGGCCCACTTCTTCATCCGCCCATCGATGTAAGGGATTGTTGCTGATTTCCATCATGAGAAATGTCGTTCTCCAGTCGAGAACGGCAAACCGAGCTGGGCGATAGAAGTTCTCCCGGCACAAAGTAATTTCGTGAGGAATCGATCGTCGCGACGGCTCACTGTAATTGCTCATTGGCTGTGAACTCTCGATATGGATGTATTTTCATTCCGTAAAGGAACACGATGAAACTTGGAGGGTTGACACAAAGGAACGAAACTGACAAAAACGATCAGATTCGTGCACCCACCCGGATCTTTTTCTCATCGATTCACCCTCTGTTCGTAGGAAGCTGGGCTAAAAAGTCGCGCGAAGTAATAGAAATGCACGATAGAAGCCGGCATAATAGTGAGAAGAAAAGGTTACTGCCAACTTTTTCTCGGCTTCTCCCATCCTCCAGGCGGAGGATGCTGGGCAATCGAGACTCGAAAACAAAAGCGCCAATACACATTAACGACTCGGCGAGCGAGTGGCAGTAAGAGGAGAGAGAAGCTGGCAAGGAAGCTTGGCAGCTGCCAGTGGCTGAAACCCACCGCACAATGGAAGTTTATCACTATCCAAATGACTCTCCAAGAGGTGGGTGCGCGCTTGAAAGCGACTGCGATTTATTCTCCTCGCAGGTTCCTAACAATAAAGCTTCGCAGCGCGATGTCAGCTTGGCCGTTTAGCCCCGTTAACATTGGCACCGTGGCACCGTCTCGTCGAGTTGCGTTGCCCCCGGCTATCTTCCGATCCTCTCGACATTTTCATGGCGCACAATTTGTCGCTGCACTCTTAAGAGGCTGACGTTCAAGCATGCGAGAATATCGGTACCATCAAGCCTCTCCTTCCCTCTCGATAAAAGCACCACTGAACCAGAGAGAACGAGAGAAAGTGAGCGGACTCAGCGTCGCCTTCGGAAAGTCTATTGCGCGAGAGAACCTGCTAACTCAATCTTCATCATCGATCATTAGTGCGAGCCAGCTAGGTTGGTGTAGTCGACTCGCCATGCCGATAGAAAGTCACTTATCGCTGAAAGGTTTCCGAGCCTGGCTCAATGCATTCGAAAGACGGCAGGTTGCGTGGCATGCGCGCGCGCGTCGAAACGCTTGGAAGGTGATACGCGACAAGGAAGCAACCTCCTTTTTCCTAAGGCTCTCCTCCTCCCTCCCGATAATGGACATAGTTATCGCTGTCTCGCGTCGATCAGGCATTCTCTTCTCTCATCCTCTCTCTTTTACTCGGATATATCGAGTTATTGGGCGCGAAGCCTGCGCGTCCTGGGCGAATCGACAGCTCGGGGATTTCGATGATTAATGTCACTCGTTCCGGAGAACCCTCTTGTTTAGCGAGCCTCGCCGCGGCTGTAAACTCCAATGGAGAGAATCAAGCAAGCTCTCCTACTCTACCTACTACCTATTCCCTTCCTCTCTCACTCTTACCGAACTACCTTGAGCTCGTTAAACTTCGCCTCCAGCTCGTGTGCCTAAGGCCTCGTCGTTTGCTGAACGTTATTGGGGACGTTTTCAACGGAAGTAGATTAAGTCTTGCGACGGAGCGCGAGCAGCGTCGATGAAAAATCGAGGGAGCTTTCGACGATACTAATGCGACATCTAATTCTTTCCGAGAGCTATATTTGAATAGATGGGCAGGCTCGTAGCCCCCGGCGATTCACACCGACCGATATTAATCATAATTCGTCACGTTCTCTGGCGAGCGAAATTTTCGGCAATGCTAATGCGTGGTGGGCGAATGCGCACACGCATGATGCTGAGTTTTATTTGCGGGTTTAAATGAACGGGAGGATTTCGGTGCAATTACCCTCTCTATTAATATTCACGAGGTGTCGTGGCCCAGTGTTCTATTTAGCCTGACCAGTACCGGCAGGGGCGCACAATACTTTATTCGGCACTATATTTGCAAAATGTGAACTACCGCGTATTGTAATGGCGCGGCCCGTTGGAATTAATCGGCCATTGTGACATTTATCGCAAATTCAGGCACGACAGCGGCAGCAAGTACATGGGAAAGAATTGAGCTCGCCTCGCCAACGATTGCAAAAGCACAAAGCGAATGAATGGGGGACGGGCCTTGTTGATTTCATTAAGACGAAAATTCATCCGAAATTCCCTGCCCACTGAAATATCTGTATTGCTTCTTTAATGCGCTCTCCGCAGTTAGCACGTCACAAATACGCTTCTGTCACTGGCGCGTATTTCATTCCCGTGCCGTTTTATCCCGGTGAAATGTAGGCCGAAAGTAATGATAATTGATGCGCTTTTAATGCTCTTTCGTCCAATGGAGGATGGCGTGTACTGCTGTCTCTGTCTCTCTCTCTCTCTCTTTCCCCCTCGTTCTGCCTTTCGATCCTCCTCTCGGCAGAGAAAATTCCATTTGCCGGTGGATGTTGACAATTCGACCATTGCGCGCTCCCCTCGACCCCTTCTCTTCTTCTCTCGCCCGCTGTTATCCTGTTCTCTCGGCTCAGCTCAGTATTTGATTATGACACTGGCATTTGAAACGTCAGTGTCAATAGAGAAACGGCGGCATTACATCGCGCAGTAATTAAGCGGCTTCCTCAACCGTTTACACTGGGAGAAAAGACGCCTGATGGGATGCAATTAAGCTGCCACGGCTTAGTTAATCCCTCGATGAAGCCTGAAGGTGCGTGCGCGCTCCTCTCAATACGCCAGGTGACAACCACGAGAAACGGCTTCCATTTCGCATCTCTGCCTCCTTCTCTTATTCTCTTCGTTCCACTGTTTCCTCCCATGGCGAGTCTCTTGTCTCGTAATATACTTCGTTCAACCTCGGCTTCTCAACCAATGCTTGTAGCTTCGTTCCTCAGCTTCGTAAAAGGATAGAAGCTATTATCACAAGCGAACCACCGCTATATCGAGGATAGAATATCAAGATACTCCTAGCTCTGTCATTCCCGAGCGGTTTCCATCTCTGTCTCGCATTGAGTTCGCGGCAGCCCCAGTTTTCCCGATGCACCGTAATTAGCATCATTAACGGGGCCTCGACCCACTACGCACCACCTCGCACCTGCGATCCTTTTCAATTATCGCCGCGCATATGACGCAGCCCGATGCGAGTTCAGCAGATTCTGCTATCACACTCTACGCTCGAGCCTCCAGCAATTAAGCCACTCCATTGAGATTCAATCCCGAACTTTTTCCCACTTCCAAGTAAATCTCTTTTACTACTGCCATTTTTTATCCCAGAATCTTATTAAATTTCATATTACTCTCGGAGGTGCTTCCTTGATGCTTTTTCATCTTAGTGCAACTATCTTCTAAATGCGAAACTCTTACACCAGGGTTCATCTGCTTCTGGTGTCTCTCAGAATAAGCAGTGGCTATTCTTACGATGGGCAAAGTGTAAGGGGACGGGTGTCGGTATGCGAACGCGGCGATACATCCGGAATAAGCCGAAGACCGTGAACAAATGTGCGTTATATTCCCGACGTGGACCAGAGCCCCCGATCCCATTCCCAGGTAATATATCGAATCGAGAAACTGCCCAGCTGCGCCGTACATCTCGGCCTGCCTGCCACCGCGCTCCAGAGAACCGCATATGTAGTTCTCGCTCGAGCTGACCGAGCATATCGATGATATAAAAGTCGGCTTGAATGATTGCGCCCGACGGACCGCGTATCCGATTCCTCTCGTTCGGCCGTGCGATTCGACCGTCTCTCGGACTCCCTCCATCTGGGCTGCTTTCTCACGTGGGGGAAGATCGGCAAAAAATGTATGAAGCCATAGCAAAAGGGCTACCCTTTAAATTGGGGGCTTTAAATTGAGCGACGCCCTTTAAGTGCACCTCGCTTCGCTGACTGCGGTTACTGGCGATCTCTTGGAAAGTGAATTAGCGTATAAACGTTATAGCATATTTAATAACGCGGCGTTAAGGTCCCACTGAGATCTCGGAGAACCTTCGGGAAAAGACAGCTCGAAAGATAGTGGGAAGACGGGTGTGGTAGATAGTGGCGTTTAAAGCCGAGGGATAAAATTTCCACTAATAACTCCTATTAAAGGATTAACTTATATTATCCGAGGAGTTCGTTCGCGAGAGGTCCTTTTCCATAGCGATATAGTTGAACCAGTAATCTAGTGGTGAGACTATCTCGCCAGCAGCTGCAGCTTCGTCCCAACCTCCTCTCTGGTTTTCTGGCTTTTAGTGCGCTCGTTCCGTCTCTTGTCCATTTCGATGTCTCTGGCTCGGCAGTGGTGAATGGTTCCCAGGGCGGCAGGAGGTTGCGGTGAGAAGTGACTCGTTCGTCTCTCTATCGTCGATTGATTTCTCATAGATTTTTGGCGGGCGAGGTCGTCGCCAAGGTAAAAGGAGGTCAGAGACAGCCTCTCGTACTGTGGGATGGTGGTGAAGTTAAAAAGTTCCGCACCGGTCTGCCGACTGGCTGCAACCTCTCTCAGATTTTCCTCTCGCTCTCCCCTCCTCTTTCCATCCCCGCTCGCCCTCTCTGACGGCTTAGTCAGCCTTCTGGTGGGCTGTTTCCGCGGAATCGGCTTTTGTGCCTTGCCACGCGCGCGATGTGGGCCACTGGTGAAAATGGGACAGGAAATGCGGTTAAGGCTCCTTCCAGAGGCAGCAGGCACTGCGGGCAATCTGCGTCTCCTCTGTGCGACGCCCTTCCTTTCAGTCCTCGCCGCAGAGCGCGGTTAAATGAGCAAACCATCCTATTGACGGCCATCCTCGCCACCGTCGCCGCACAACAACCCGCTTTTCGAATTACACCCGACTCCCTCCCTCGGGCCCACCAACGATCCACCAACCTCCAAGAGTTTCTCCTTGGACACCCGACTACATCCACTTCTTGAGCGGCAACAGTGAAACGCATTCTTTGTAAGGACAGTCACCAACGCCTGAATTAGACCCTTTGCCACGGCAAAGAGAGAAAGATGGTAAGAGGGAATTCCAAGTCCTCGGGGAATCCAAGGAGAACGGTGTGAGTATGTAATGACAGACTTAAATGCCGAGCTACACAAGATATCTTGCGTCACAAGTATTCCCTGTGAGACTGCCTTGTAAATAGCACGAGTTCTCCGTTAATCGGTGGGAGACGCAGGAATAAAGAAAGGCTGATTCCGTTGATCGGAACAAGTTCCGATTGCCGAGATGTCGCCGTCGTTTACACAATCGACGGAAGAGAAGAGCGACGCTCGCGACGAATGCCGCTGGCCCGACAAGAGTGTCGCCAGGATTTCTGCCTCTTCACGGAGCGCACAAAGTATATACGCGCGCGTATTTCTTCTGTGCTGCATACGCTGTATTCAAAGGCGACGGCGATTAAATGCGCGAGAACGGGAACGGGCGACGGGAAAACGGGAAAACGGGAAAACGGGAAAACGGGAACGATAGATCCGAGGGACAAAGCCGGCGACGAATTGTCATTCGGTCGCGGGGCGACAAAGAAACCGGGACAAAGGCTATGCTGGCTGGGAAGATCGGAGCGGAGGCGCTCTCGGGGGCATTTATAACGATGCCATGGCAACGCGCAAATTACTGCCGCGCCGACACTTGTAACGTTAATTACCGTCACACGTAGCCAAGTCGACTGCTCTCGTTGGTAAAGCTGGCTGGCATCTCTGCACCTGTAGAACTGTTGCTCGCCCCCTGAGCATTGACCGCGAAGAAGCCCTCCGCTCTCCTTGAGAAAAGTTTCAAGTTCTCCCAGCCTTGAGAACTCACCCTTTAGAAGCAGATCGCGCAATTATTGCGATAAGAGCTATTCGGAGGGGTGGGCGAGGGGGGTTGCATCAGTCGATCGACGACTGCTACGATTGCTAGGAACGATTGGCGGCAAAAAGCAAGAGGCAACTCTCTTGCGATGCGTAATAATTATCGCTTGGTCCTTTTGCAACTGTAATGTTGCGCCACTCTGCTGGCTCGATTAATTGCCCAAGGAACGCGGAACTTGGGCGGAAGTATTCTCTTAAAAGGAGAAGCCGTCGCTGTGGAGTTCTTAATTATATCTCGGGAAATGTAGTTGCGCCACGAAAGTACCTCGCACTTGGTACTGGCTTCAGCTTGAAAAATTCGCGGGACATTAAAGTATGTTGCCGAGACGAAGTGAGGAGAATTCGCAAAAACATATTCCACGAAAAACCCATTGAAAGCTACTTTCGACGTAGCTGGTACGCTGCTGCTGGAGTAAAGATTTAAGCGATGAAAGTACAAAACCTGGCTTCGCCGGGGAATGGTAGAAGAGGGATGACGGCGGAAGAGGGTCGGACGAGAGACAGGGGAAAAAGGAGAACAATGCATAAAGTTATTAAAGGAGAAATGGAAGTCCTGCGGCAAGTGTCCTAGTAGAGGCTGCGGCCAGTGGCTGCACGATGGCGTCGAGTGTAACACATGGATGCAGGGATGCTGCGGTGGTAACGACGACATTCAACGGAGATGTTGGAGACAAGCGAAGAGGTTCGCAAGCTTCCACGAAAAGCTAGAGGACAGCCGAGAGAAAGAACAAGCAAGCAAGGTGGAAGATGGCAGAGCCAAAAAGAGATGGAGTGGAGACAGGGCTTGGCAGGCATTGCTCTCTTATCACTGTATCGAGCAGGAAACCTTCCCAGCAGTGCCACTCTCTTATTATCCCGTGATCTAGATAGCCTGATTTAATGCAAAACGAGCGAGTTTTTAATATTCGAGGTCGCGGTACGAAGCTCGCGTCAGTGCTTTCGTGTCCTCGAAAGCTCCAAGTCACCAAGGGGGTTGTGGCAGAGGGGCAGTGGCAACCTAGTGGGAGGTCGCCTGGAGGAATACCATTTTCAAGAGTGCAAAAAGGCACGTGTGGGAAATACGCTTTTTACGGGCCGATCGTTTATATGTATGCAAACGATTTTATGCGAGATCGTCCAGGAGAATATACGGGGCCGAAGGAGGCGTCGGTGGTGCAGGCCACCTCCAATAAAATACGAGCCCACGAGAAAAACGTATCCGCGAAATCTGAGAATCGATGTGGCCCCGAGAAAAAAGGAGCGGTGCGTTTTTCACCATCTAGAATGGCGATAATATCTAGCGACCCCTGTCCCGCTATGTTGTATGGCATTCCACGCTAGGATGGCTGCAAGCCGAGCACCGCTGGGTAAAGAATAGTACGTGCACCGAGCAAACGGTAACGTGGTTTTCTGGTAAAATTGCAAATTAGCTGGCATTTCCTCGGGAGAACTCTCTGAAGACGAGCGCTTGCCGTTCAGGAGGCGTGTTCACGGTACTCGGAGCGTTACACACGGGGCGGTAGAAAGAAAAACGAGAGTTCCGAAAGGCACCGCGGCACAGAGGCGATACGCCTCTCGCGGTGAGCGGCGGTGTCAGTGTTAACTTAGGACAAATTGAAAGCTCGAGGGGCCACCTAGCCTCCAATTTGTCTTTCCGCTCGTTTCCGTTGGGCCGCGTTTACCCGAGAGGATAGCCCAGGCATCATCGGCTGTCCCTCCGACCGCGAACCGGCTTCCTTACAAGCTACCATGAAAAGTCCTTCACTACTGGATACGTCTCTCCCTGCCTGTGTTTCCACTGTCAACTTTGCCGTCACTCGAAAAAACAGTCAGCCTGAAATTCGCCTGTCAAAGAACGAATAGTCTGGGAACTTGCCGAATCGTTGGAGAACTGCCAGATAAATGTGATACAGTAGGGTTCCACAGGAAGATATTAATCTTCGAGCGTCAATTCGACGAAATCCAGGGGCGATTTGATTATTTCCATGAATATCGAATAAAGATAAGTACCCACCCGAGGGAATCGCTGCTTGAAACAATGGCACACCACACCGCGGACGTTATCGGGCGGACCGAATACCCATTGATTCCTATCGCCTTGAAGAACGAGTGGACCAAGTGAATCCTAGCACGGATAGCGTCAGAACTTTCCAGGATGTATCGTCCTCCCCAAAGGTGCCGTTCCGAACTTAGCTCGGCTCTTAGCCCCCTTGGAGTACGCAAATCCCAAACCAATATGAAAGATCGCTCTTTCACACCATTTGCACATCGACGCCCTCCCAATCATTTCGGTTCACGCGTTCAGAAATGAAGAAAATTAGTTGGCAAGAGAGAGGGTGAGAGAGTGCGAAATAATTCCGTGCCAGGAAATTAATCGATTAATTAGGGAGCTGTTAGCCGTGTTGCGATCGGGTGTAAGAGTAATTCGCTTCCTTCCTCGTGAACTCGGAGGTTCGGCTGTCCTCGGTGGCAATTTCACGCACAGATTGCTTTTGAATCGAATGGCGCTTCCGAAAGTAGAGCACTAGCCCGGCACGGGATACCGTCTACCGTTTCAGCTATTGGTTGCATCCATTTCGTCCACTCCATTCCTCATACTCTGCGCGTCGCTAGTGGAACAAGTCAATGCTTGGTTCGACGTACTCCCCACACCGAGATCTAACTCCCTTTTGCTCTCTGAGATCCTGTCTGTCCTTTTCAATTAAGCTATACCTGTACATGTATAGTCGAGAGGACCTCTGCAGTCAATACCATTTCTGTCCTTCACAGCATCGACAAATAAACTAGCGGTGTGATGACCGAAGATTTCTAGGTCTCCGTGAAGAACTGTCCAACTTGAAAGAAGAACGCCCACACGGCAGCTACGAATCTCTGGTCGAGTGGAAGTTAAAAAGAACAAAGTACACGCTCTCAGTCCCGCGTAGAAGGGAGACGGGGAAGTGCAGTAAGCCGAGTCTTTAGAGAGACAGTCAGCGAGAAAGATTCGTTACTCCGACGATCGGTCTTGCAAGAAAGTTTTTCCGTTGCTGAGGCCGAGCGAAGAAATGAATCACTGTGGCCATCGCCCACGGCTCATTTAACTTGCTAAGAGGTTCCCCGTAGTACAGGCTCCCGGCATCGCCAGGCCATCCGGGACACGGTATTCGAGCTCGCGACAGAATATCCGCTTCCGCCAGATCTAACAATACAGCATTCCTCTTAGAGATTCCTCGAATTTTACGGGAATTCCTCGACGCAGCTTGGCCGATTCTTTCGTAGCATGGCGATAGTTAACCCGCGCTAGCTAACGGCATGGGTCCATCCCGCAATGCGAGAAGAATGCGGCTAACTCCTCGTTAATCTGCGGCAGCTTCCGTTTCATTTAACGTAATGTTCCCACTCTGACGTTCTTAATGTGCTTGGCGCGTCCTTCTTTCCGGACTTCCAAGCAATATTCAAGTAGGATATGGGAAACACGTAGTATTCCAACGTGTTTGGAGATACTTTCATTAACGCACGAGGAAGAGAGTACTTGATGCTGAGAGCGCGAACGCTCCAGAGGAGAATGGGTTGACCAGGCGAGCAAGCGCAAGAAACGATTACCTAAGTAATTTTCCTTGCAAGGCGCCTCTCTAATTACGAGAGCACCGCTCTCTCGGCGAGATTCCCCGAGCACTTCGCCCGAGGCACGCCTGTTGGCCGAGCGGCTCGCACTTTTTTCCCTGCTATTCTAGCTGCCTCTTGCAGCGGCGGGAGCAAGCCTCAGCCTCCACACTGCGAAGCTGTACTCGAGAGACGTCTGGGAGAAAATGGGAGGATAAATAGCCGGTACAGAAACAAGAGTCGCATCCAAGACATCCGAGTAATATCAGTCAGCGAGAGAATATTCATGAGCGACCGCAAGCGAGTGTACCGTTCTGCTTCTATTCACCGAAGCAGATGATCCAGCCTCCTCACCTCTCGTCGGGGTCAGAAAGCTCCCTTTCTCCAGGAAATCCATGGGACCAAGCTGACTGAAAGTGAAGGGAGGACGACCGTCCACGCGAAGTAGAAGCAGTCGGCGAAACTGAATACTACTGCTGGATGAAACTGGCTTGAGAGAGCCGGAGCTTTTAATTAACCGGAGAGCGTGCAGGCACAAGCTCCTTCTAATTCCAGTCACAAGTTACTGTCCTAGACCGATGATCAATCGGTTCATCAAGTAAAATGCGTGGTAGGCTACTGATTACCTGTACTCATCGAACATCTACTTGCTACGATCAACAAGAGATCTCGGAAACGAAGTCTAATACGATGATAAGCGGAGTATTAACTTGCGATGCATATAAAGTACGCCAAGATGTGGCGATAAATGGGCACTAATTAAGGCAGTCGGCCGAGAGTGAGAGGTACGCCAGGTGAATCGGTGCATGCTTGCTCGCCTGCTCGGTTGCTTGCAAGCACCGACGTGATACAGGTCTGTCGTTCAATGGTAAATATTGCCGGGCGAGAGTGAAAGTGGGAGGCGAAGTTTGCTGTAACCCCGAAAGCACCGCGGGGCGAGAGCCCGTGCACTTTATCGAGTTGTGCTGCTGGCATTCCCAATTTCCTAACATCTTGCTCGAGATGCCAGCGATAGCTAGCTACGATCGCTTCAGCCGCCGGCATCGACCTGAAGAGACACACTCACATGCGCGCACGCGCGGTCCCATGGACACAAAGATAGCTAGCGATGGAGGCAGATCGACTGTTGCTGAAATCACAATTGCCCCGGGCAGCCAAAATCGAGAACTTAAGGCTGCCGCAATTTGTACCGCGTGCACTTGTCGGTGTCGCTGCGGGCTTTCCCAGTATTGTGCAAGCGACGCAAAAGACCATCTCGAGATATATCGATCTTGCGTTTCGCCCAGGCAGCGTGAAATCTGGGCTTAACGAGGTAATCCGACACCGATTCCAAAACGTTTCGATAACAATTACTGTTTGCAGAATACTAGAAGGGATCATCGTAACACGAACATTGTACGAGCACCTGGTTGTTAGTCAGCAAATCAATGAAAAATGCTTGGCGAAATCCATGCCAATTAAAAGTTCGCCGATACGCGGTGCCACTTACAATGAATTAATTAGTCCGCAAATGGAAAAACCTTTCGTTCCGCTTGAAATTATTTCCCGGGTGCACCGTGCACGCTCTCGCTCTTAATTCCTGACGTTGCTCTGGTTTAACGCGCCGATGTTTTGGCGAACTTGACCAAGCGAAAAAGTATTTCCAGTCTTTCCTGTGAAGTTCATTAAGCGAGGGAGCGTGTGTCTGGCCTGCTAATTGGTTGTCAAGTATCGTGAATATCAGTCGATAATTTGCTGTCAGGACGCTCGTTTTGTTCTGGCGGCGTTGCCATTAGGCCGGTCACTAACAACCGGACGATCTTTCACTACTAACGAGGCACAAGGCACCGGTAAATAGAGAGGAGGGTGCCAGATTTCGGGGTGACAGTAGCGCTAATCGTCTCCGACCTAGCCGCCCACGGGGCCGCCGAATTCACGATTTACGATGGTGGAATGCCCTCGTATTCCGCAACCGCTTGTACACTTCACTGCCAGAGCCTTTCAGCGATTTATTGCATCGTAATACTTATCCCTCGATCTAACGACTACGAGCCTGGTCCGCCACTCCAAATGCTAATAAGCACACTCCTAAATGCGGTCGACTATATACGTATACCCCATTTCCCCTCGAGTAGAATGCATCCCGTTGAGCTCACTGATAAATTAAAGCATGAAAAAACATAACACAAAACATTAAAGATGAGAAATATAAATTTGCCATTCTGTAAAGAGAAATGTTATTAGGAATACAGGGATTTCCCAGCTTATTAGTGGAAAAGGTTGATGAGAAAAGGTTTAATGAGAGCGCTGGTGGAATTCGAGTTTTAACGGAACTAGAGAACAACCACATTGTTTGTCCAGTAAGGTGGATATTTTTGTAGCTAACAGGACGCAAAGCCCTCGGCAAACAGGAGAGAAGGGTGGTGGAATTGAGGTTTAGCAGCGACAACGTAGGATGGATTTATGGATGGGAAAAGAAGGCCGCAGAAAATGTGGGTTACAAGGGGCTAAGCAAGCCGTTGGCAAATTTTTGTTCCAGGACGGCCTATGGTTCGTCCACCGAGTCAAACGGTCACGGCAAAGGAAGGCGAGCCTTTGGACGTCGTGGTGGAATTCTGTGCGGAACCGAGCTACACCAAGGTCCTCTGGATGTCCGAAGAGAGTGTGTATGTACCTGGCGCACCCCCCAGGGATGGAGTACGAGCTCCCGGCGTCGAGGTAAATTCCAGAATTTTATTAAATCCCTCGTAACGCGCACCGTTACCTCGAAATTCGGGGGCAATACCCGCGATGGAAACCGATAAATTTCCGAGCACTACAAATTTCGTACCGGGATGCTGGCCACCGCCGCCGCCGCCGCCGTAGCCGCCGCCGTCTGCCCGAGAGAGCGAACTCACCTAAAGTACGCGAATATTTCCGGCTCCTTCGGATATTCGAGGAACTCAATGCCGTCGCCTTTACAATGCGCTCCACTTAATTTCGACGCTCCATAGAAGCAGCCTCTCGAGATGAATCCTCAACAGCAAATATCTTTATTCGATGGAAAGCGTCCATGAAATACGGCGAGGAATTCACCCGATAACATATCAAGTGCGATATTCCTCCGTGTGAAAATGAAAGTATCGCGCCATAAAAAATTCGATAACTGGTATCCAGGCGAAAATTGGACACATTCTCTGGTGTCTATTTCTTTCTTTGACAAATACGCAAATTGCACGGGGAATTTGCGTGAGCTCGCGAATCCACTCGACGATAACCAACACACCGGAAAGTATTATCCGCCCTATTTTTAACGAGACTAATTCCAAGAAGAAGGAAAATAGAGAGCTAGCTAGCATTGAAATGCATAGTATAAGGCAGGGAATACGGGGACGGATAGCATGCATGCACAGGCGGATATTAGTAGAGCGTCCATTTCATTTCTCCGAGAGCAGAGAGCGTCGGCTTCTTTTTCGGGAGATAGAGAGTAGGCGGCGAGTCCGAGAACTAGAAGACTAGCACAAAAGACGGATTAACCGTTTTCCCAGCGGCATCGGTCTAATGAAAGGAAGAGCGTGCGGCCCAGCTTTAGACGGATTTACTAATGCACTCGAGCCAGCGTTTGTTTTTATTAACTCGACTATTCGCTTTGTTACGCGCTCTGGAACGTTTTTAATTCCAGCGAACGATCGAATTAAACCCCAATATTTCATGAGCAGCTACCACTGCACCTCTGTTATACCTCTGCGAATCATCTCTATGCTTAAACATTCAAAAGGCACAGAGTAATTACATTTTCCATGCTGTTATTGAGGAAAAATGTACAGTTACTTGGAATATTAATATTTCAACACATTACAGATACATGGCAGATCTTGATTAAGGAACCAAACGAGCTCCGAGTGTAACTTTGTGCAATTAACGTGATCGAAGTATCCGAAAGCTTGGGCGTCGAGGCTTTTACAGTGGCCGTCGCGAATGGGACTAGTTACTAGGTCATTTGTACCGGGCGTTTCCTATATCGCTTGTTATCCTGAGCTGCGGGCGTCGGCTAATTAATTCGTGGAATTGCAGCTAGGTAGTGCGCGGGAGTGGCTTACGCTAGGGGATGATGACGAGGAACTGGCGAAGCCACGTCCTCGGGGACCCGCACGTGTCCTACGGTGAACATAGTTATTTTGACCTAGATGCGAATTCAAACGTCGTTCTCTTGCTACTCGAGGAACAAACTGGCATCGAAATTCATGAAGAAATTAACCTCGACCAGACATGAATTGTACTTAATAGATGAGGACGTGTTCGTATTCGAGTAATTCTTTGGTCAAGAGATTCTAAGCCCAGGCTGGGTCAGCTGGGAGAATTAATTTTGGGTTGCTCGGTAATTGGATCGTTCTCGCGCGGTATTAAGGGAGCTTGAAATTCCGCTGGACTGGCACCGGTCAGCCAGCGGCTCCCTCGCACTCTCCGCTCAGTGCTTTAGGCTCGCGAGGAGTGCATGCGATGCACTCGAAGGCGGTTCGCGCTCGCGCGCCCGCTCGATGGAAATGTAGACTCAGGAACAACGCTCGGGATGCCGGCAGTTACAACAACGCTGGCCTGAATTCCGTTCATCGGCCGGAGCTATTTCGCCTCGATTATCAGCGCCATATCGTTACTCTCTAAGCTAATTAATCCAGCTCTCACCGAGCGAGTGCAGCCACTCACATCAAAGTTCGGGGCCAACCGAATCGCGCCAGCTTTCCAAATCGAATGGATCAGCTGGTCCTTAAATTCCATTAACCTAGGAATCTCAAAGATACGAGGTAGTATTTCTAGACTCGTTACATGGATTATTACATCCCACATTGTCCGTTTATCGACGTCAATCGTCTGTTGAAACTAGCTCTTGAAATCAGTCGGGGTTTTTACGCACGCTCGATTTAGTGGCGTCGATTTCGCTTCGATTCGAAAAGAGTTGCCAAACGAAGAGAAGAACAGCGGGGATGTATTGGGGCAAGGGAGAACAGCGGCGAAGGCAGTGGTCGGGGGAGGATAAGAGGGGTAATAAAAGCTATCTAGCGGGCGAACGAATGAGGGTGAGGTGAGCCGAGTAATTGGAACGAGGAGGACGCAAGAGGACGCTGGAAGTTTCCAGTTTCCCGCGGAAGTTCCACGCGAAAGTTTAATCGCAAGGACCTAAGCAGGATCCGCGGGGATAAGGGGGACGTGCTCGGATTGACGTTATCGAATCGTGGTTAATGAGCATTACGCGATAAAAATGTTCTCGGACCAGAAATCTCGGTGGACTTGCTTGTGGATGGCTGGAGAAGTCCGCGCGGAGATCTCCGGCGTTTAGCTAGACAACGTTCATCCGGTGATCGTGAACGCCAAGTCTTCTTTGCGCTATCATCCCCGCCTTCCTTCCTCCCCTCTAAAGCAAAACTTCCCGAACTCGGATTTGAAACCACTAGAAAGAGAGTATTCAGAGACGGAACTAAACGAGTGCGACTTACTCGGGAACGACTGTTTAATCTGTTCCTAAAACAGCTAACAGCCTTAAAGAAAAGGATACGGTATACTACAAGTCATGACTTGTTTATCACATTCCTGAACGCACTGTTCAGTCTCCGACACGTTTAACCTATTTCTCCCAACGGAGTAAACGCATCCAGGTTGTTGGGGAATTTCAGAAGCGAATCCCGACACTTCACGGTGTAATGAAACAGAACTAGAATAACAGGTGGTTAATTAGACAGCTGGTATTTTGGACGGAAATGCAGGTGGATGCGCTTGTTACAGGATGGAGAGACCGAGTCCTGCTACAGAACAACCCTGAGCTTCGAGAAGATCCAGTGGTCGCACGCCGGGGAATGGGTACTCCTGGTGCGCTCGCCGGAAGGCATAGCCGACGCGACTGTCCTCCTAAACGTGACGCGGGCTTCCGGGTACAGCCAAGGACACTTCCGCTCAGCGCGCCCAATCTATCTACTGCTATGCTTGCTCCTGACGATCCTGCAGGATCGCCGCCGCTGAGAGCAGCGCGTTGCCAAGTCTCGAGTAAGGATTCCTACCACTGCCAAATCTCGAGTACGAATTCCTATCGCTCAACGCGCGACAATCGAGCGCCGGCGCTAATCAGCTCGCACCTTAAAGCCTGGAACAAAGTTCCATCGGCCAATGATGCTGGCAAAATACACACGATCTTGTAAATAATTACTGTTCTCAAGGAGAGAAAGCTCCACGCGACAACGCAACCCTGCGTGTTCTAGGAATGCAACGATAATTCCATTAGCAAAAATTGTGCGAACCGTATAATTATTCAAACGGTCCACTGGTGGCGCTCTAACGTCGAGCTCACTGACGAAGGTCCCGCTTTCTCTCGGCGACTTCAATCCGGCCTCGATCTTCAATCTACTCTCGTAGAGGACTTCCCCGGGGAGATCCATTGACCGGCACGTACCGCCTAAGCATCTACTCTCACCTGGTGAGATATTAGCGAGGAGTGCGAACAGGGTGCGCGCGCCATTGCTGCGTATGTACTAGGCGAATAGGCGAAAAGGAAACTGTAAACACATGGATTGACGGCCTTCATCGAAGTGCCGTGGCTCCGATATCTTGTATATACTTGTATAGTTATAAAGTAAGGAATGGGGAGACACGTCGGCCAAATCTTCCTATGCGTGATTGGCGGGGTGCAACGCGAGCAGAGACCAATTCACGAATGAGCATTGGACGGAGAGGAAGATAGAGAGGAGTACGAGCGATCGCTGTCCGCCAGTGCAGAATGAGATGGGAGTGCGAGTTATGTAACACGAGGTGGAAAGGAATTACTACTTAATTGTAATGAATACAAGTATTCCGCAGAAACTAGGACAATTAAAGGATGAAAATCAATTGTTGTATATTATTTTAGGTAATTAGAGTTAACTAGCGTGTATATAGTGACTGTAAATGCATCATAGGCTGTCGTACTGCCGTATATGACGAATTATACATACAGTGACGCTGTTATAGATATATTTATTATTCGTTGATATATTTTTATAAAGTTTTATTTAGCCATAAGTTCTCGTTCGGCTTCCCTGAATGTACGCATTGGCCACCGTTACTTTCCGAGAGAGAGAGAGAGAGAGAGAGAGCGAGCGGGAGAGAACGAAGAGAGTCAGCGAGTAAGGCAGAGAGAAATCGCGTTAAGTTCCAAGCGTTTTCATTAAAAATAGGAATGTAACTCGTTTCACAATAAAAGCGAGCTCTTTGTCCGACGAACGTCCCGAGTCGACGAAGTTAGTGCTAGTTAAAGATAACCGAGCGCGGACATTGTTGTACTTGATTATTCCTTTGATCTCTCCGAATTGGAACGAAAGGAAACACCGTAGCCCCTGATTTCGATCGATTTCCAGTTCCTTCGAAATGACTGTTGCGTGACTTTTCGTGAATTCGGTGGTTCCTAATTTCTTACGATAGACACGGCCGTAACCGGCTTGCCGATACACTAACTATAATTCCGTTCGTTCTACTAATTCGAGGGCGATCGGAGTCGGTACCTAATCGTCTTAGATATCGAATAAAATACCTGATGTCTTCTGATTTCGAGTTTAGTCTACTCGGAGAACCCCGACCTTTTTTTCAGATTGCTTAGGTGTTATCCATAAGCAACGTGGTGTAATCGTTGTACCCAATGGCGCCTAAAAGTCCAATAAATGATATTTACAATACCAGTGCCTGTTGTATCATTCATTCGATCCACGCCCGATTACCAAATCTTTTCTCCTGTTTCTTTTCTACAAGTTGTCGCTACCATTCAAGCAAGACGGGTAAGTACCGGTAAAAGATATAGCAATCAAGGGGATACGTAATGCTCAGGGGACTTTTCTCGAACATTATCCTTGAAAGCTGGTCGTTTACGAGCACGAGAACAAAAGCCATCTCGATCCTTGCCGGGCAAATAGATCGAAGTCGAGAGCTGCGAGTAGACGAATTAGTTTGACAAAGAAATGGCACGGACCATTGAATCGAGCGTGGCCGACCGACTTTACAGCCATTTCCTCTTGATTCGGTTTGACCGATATTTCGAGGGCGACGCTCGAGTGCCGTTTTGTTTTCAATTACTCTCGAGCCTCGACAACTTCCGCCTCATTGTGACCAGCATCGGTGAAGCCGTTGCAAATAGTATCGGGTGGAAACAGGGCGGGGCGCCGGTGTAAAATTGCACGTCTACAGGTGGTAGTACGAAGAGGTTGCGAGACTATTATTGAAGAAGAAGGCACGAAGAGTCTTCGCGCACTCTTGAGAAGACGCGAGGTGAGAGTGTATGCCGATGGAAATAATACAATAGCGAATTGCGATAGCAATGTCGAACGGTTCGGTGGACGCATGGATGAAGTAAACAGGTTTCCTCTGGTTGAAATATACCAAGCAGTGCAAGAGGATGTTGAAAGGATGGGAAGGGCATCAGCTTCAAGGAAGTTCGCGTCTTCGCAGTTTCCTACGCGCCTTCCTCCACACACGCTGCAGCCAAGCCCCTCTAACGTTATGGCTTTTGTCTCGTAAAACGTCCGCCTGGGAGCCTTCCTATTCTCACGTGTTCGCAATTTCAGGCTTCCAGGAAAGTGAGTATGCTTGCGTGGGAGGGAAAAAGTCGCTGATAAGAAGCTCCTGCTCTTGCTGGCATGAGTTGTGCATCGCCAGTTCTCCTATGTCACACCACGTGTTCCATGACTAATGATTTCTACCGGTATTAATATAAATTCCCCGCCAAGCTTTGCCAAGCGATTGCTTCCATCTTCGTGCAATTAGTATGCCTGACAGAGTAGTTGAAGGTGAGGTTTCTTGGAGTTTCCATCGAAGATGATAATCATTTCTGGATGATCTGCTTTGAATGAACGCAACTTCCTTGGTCAGTACAACTTTAATTTGGAATGTGAGTTGCTGTCGAGCTACCTAATACATAATGGATCATAGAGGCCTAAGAGCGAAGGAAGGGCGGTCCAATCGGATTAATAGCACTGCCAGCACTCTTCTCGGCTAAATAATGCTTAAGGGGATTCGATGCACGGGGGTTGCGAAGTAACCTAGGATGTGGACGCTGTCCGGCAATATCTCGAATTGCATGCGACCGGACTACCTTTCGACGACAGCTTTTAGATACACACACGCGCCACAGTCTCGTTCTATTTGTTCGTGGAATTACGAGCTTCCCTACAGGATGCTGAGACCTTCATATTCTCTCCTCTTCCTCGTTGGCTTACTTCTAAGATGGCAATCTCATAATTTATTTCTTATTTTCTCCTATAATTCTTCCACCCTCTGTGTCTTTCTCGCTTGCCGGGAATCCTATCAATTCTCAAAAGTTTCATATCCTCCTCTACTCCAGCGGGGGATTTCCAGGTGGAAACGGAGACGGATCGATCGTCATGCGTTCTCCCGATTACTTTCTCGCCCATTCGGAAGGACCGTGTCGTGTACTTGCTCGATGGTGTGGAGATCGTAAGGAGGGGAAGCAGGAATTGGCTGAGGCACGGTAAGCCTGTCGCTACATTGGCAACATTTATCTCGTGGGCCATGTAGTCGCGCACGGTTTCACGGCAAATCAAGTTCATCGGCGGCGGACAATTAACAAGGGTGCTACCAAGCCTTGGAGAACGGATCGGCGAGTCTTGGAGAGAAGTTGGGGTGGCGCAGCCGAATAACGCCCACGTGGAGCCAGTAAATTACTCTTAACTTCTCCGAGGGGCTAAAAATTACCGAGTTGTAAGGGCGGCAGCGAGGAGGAGGGCTTAAGGCGGCCAAGTCCTCGCCGCTTCTCTTCTCCGCTTCCCTTTGCCACGACTTCTCCGCGAGGAGCCATAATTCTCGCGCTATCTACACTGAAACTGCTCTTCGTGGTCGGTGTCTCGAGGAACGAAGCACGACGGAGCCCGCGGGAATCCCTCGTCATTTATTTATTTCCCCTCCTCTTGTCCGCTGGGACGCACACGTCAAAAGTCACGTAAGATATATTCGGCGACACGCGTGTCACGGTCAAGTTCTTCCCTTCCAATCTTCCTCGACTCATGATCGCTTCTTTCCGCAGAATCTTCTCCCTTTTCATCATCCGATTTTCTCGGTTAGTAGAAAAAATAAAGCTTCTTCCTTGGTGAGCGTATTCTTATTACAGTAAAGATTGCAGCTCTTATTGAGTGGATATTCACGGAACTGAAAGAGCGAAATGGAGTGGCAAGAGTCTTTCATTAATGCGACTCGCGGAAACGCTAATGATCATCGTTGGCAATCAAGGGATTCTATATTACTGGAATAACAGTTGCCATCCAAGGTGCTTTTTAGTGTCGGTGGCGCTTTCCAGAATCTGCGCTTTTACCAAGAGGCAAGGACGAGAATGCTATGGCTGCCTGGCTAAGATTGCCCTCTAAATGCTAATTCGTCCGTTTACGTTGCCGCCATCGTCGACACACTAGCGAAAGACCAGCCCGTACCTTAAAACCGCACGCTGAAAATTCGTCCCGAGGGCCGGTCGACTTTGTCGCCTCTAACTCGCACTTTCAGTCTCTGTCTCTCTGGTCGCGTCGAATTATACGTGCTAACAGGAGCGTGCCGCTAAGTTGCGAGCGGTAAAACGCGGAAACTTTGCCAATTTAGCCGGGCGCTACAAGGGAAATGATTCCTCTCGGGGGAAACGGACGACGTGGCGCGCACACACAAGTTTTCTCCCCCTGTTTACCTGTGCCCACGAGCTGCCGGAAATTGGCACGAGTTACGGCTTTCGGCGTGTCCGTGAAAAAGCGCACACAGGAAAGTCCACATGCGAAATCGGGTGCTACGCGAATGAGAACGATTGTCCGACCTTATAATTAACTGGTGTCGCGTGTTTTAATGTAGTTTGTCAGTGCACTTTCAAAAGTGGAGGATACGTTAAGAGAATTCGTTGCTAGTTATCATTTGAAGAAATGTTTTTAATACAATAGCTCTTGTACGAAGCAGGGTGGTATGATATCAGATGGTAAGTTCATTGTCCGGGTTGACTATGTGTATAGTGAATAGTGTCTATAAGAATCGCAATTTCGCACGCGCGCAAGGCACGTTTCTTTAATCTAGTAGCTTTCGCTCGTTTGTATGCGAAAGGTAGAGAGGTATGTATGGTCAGATAGCAGAGCTTTCGCGCATACAGCAGGAACCCGATGCGAGAGCACATGCCGAGAGGAAAGCTCCGGGGATAAAGCTCCGCTCTCGCATTGCACCAGCAGCAGCAGCAGCAGCAGCGACGGCAGCAACGAGGCAGCATTTCGTGCTCGATATAAGCTTATTTGACTTCGCGGATGCATAATCCATTCTCCGCGTGCAGTGCGCGCGCGCGCCAAATCCAACTGTGTGAAACTGGATCACAAAAGACTAAACTTACTTTTCGCACGATTTTTTTCTACCGCCGCAAGAAGTACTGCCTCGACGCTTCATTACGTCACCGGCAGTGTCCAACTGCTGGCTGGCGTTAAGCCGGTTTCGTTTTTGCGCTTTATAATTGCGGCTGCCGCTGCACCGCACCGGCCACCTTCGCGTAACTCTCGTCGGATTAGGCAAGCTGCGCGCTGGATTCGCGAGATAATGCGATTTATACTGTAATCTTCAGAGCCAGCGGGAAAAAGCGGAGCCACCGGATTTCTCGGCGCAGTCGGGCCCTGACTATACAGTATCGTCGCTCACCAAATTCCGATTGTTCGAAGACTCCTTTCTCAATAAATGCAAGCGAAGTTGCTGTCTATAGAGATTCATATCTGCGGGTTATACATACGGTGAATAATGCAGCGGACCTTGATGACTCTTTTCTTTTCACGGGTAGTCTTTTATCATGGAGAATTGCATTCGCGGCCCGATTGCACGATCGTCTTTCGAGGACACGGCCACTAGGTCGCCGTCGAATTGGGTCTCTGGATTATCTTTCCGACACTGAACCAGTAATCCAGCTGGTGCACCAATGTCACTTTATCAGCTTGTCACACTGATTCTTTCACGAGCGGCACGTGAGAGGGAAAGCTCGATCTCCATGGGAAGGTCGAATTATGCAGATAATGGAGGCCGCTTCCTTTAGCGCCAAGCTTTTTCCCGCCTTCGACTCTTTTCTACTTATCACGCTGGCCTGAATCCGGCGGGACTTAGTTACTTTAATTGCTATGCCGAGTCTACCACCGCCTTTAATTTTCATTAATGCAGTCGTACGCCATCCTCAAAGCCGTTCTATGCCAAGGAAAGACACTTTTCCGCGTGAAAACCATTCGGACTTGTTAACTGCAATCGCGAGCAAGTCCGTGCTCGTTTGTCAGGCAGAATTAAGATTAATATGTCAGATTGCATTGTCGGAATTTCCAAGTATTGGAACCTCTTCGTTGTGTGGATTGGAAAACGGTTATACTCGAATAGGGGGCGATATTAGTTAGTGTAGGGCTTAGCCAATGCTCATAGAGAAAAAGTACCATTTGTCTTAATTTCCAACTTGGCGATAACTCTTTTACCAAAAGCCTTTCTATCGTACCCGAATACACGTAGAACCATAAATTGGTACGTTAGGTTAGGACAGAAAAAGTGGACTGTCGATTTTCCCAAGAACCCAAATCTTCTTCGATTATTGCTCGTTAATTGTTCTGACTCAATTAATCCTACCTTGTTCACGATGGAAGTTTCCCCTGTGGCGTCCCATTGCTCCCTCATCCTCGGCTCTGTGTTGCGAGCTGCACGTGCCAAGTGAGAAAAAGGTTGACGGATAAATGTATCAGCTGACTCCGCCGACATTACGATGTCATTCTGCAGGCCGCTTCGGCGAAACTCAATTTTCCTTGGCATGAATCGACCGGTGATTGGAGGCTTTGCAGGCCGGCAGGCAAGTTTTACTTGCCACTTGATCCGTTCTCGAGTGTAACCGGATTCACGGTATTCTACGTACGCGCACTATTGATATCCTTTCCTATTGAACACGCCGGCCACCGACTTTTACAATTCGATTTTCCCCGCAATGGCTTACGACTCGCACACTCCTTTCATACCGAGATTTCCGAATAGACTAACTAAGTCGGCGTTCTCTTTTACGAACACTCGAAAACTGCGTGTTCAAGATTGGTTGCAGCAGGGAGACACTTGTTAGTATAGCGAAGTTTCGACTACTCTTATTACACTGACTGTACTAACTTCTTGACCATAGGCTTCTGCCTGTCCCCCTCTTCAGTGTTTTATGTTCACTTTGGTACAGCGTGAGTTCACGAACACACAAATTCGTAATGGCCAAATCATGGTTGCGCTCGGTCTATCCTGCCCTTCGATTGGTCCGCCAGTGTCACGGAAATGAAGGTGACTTCAATCGAATGCCATGAATGCGAAACGATCGAGCATAATTGATGAGCCTCTTACTTCACGGCTATGGTGTGCCCGTATGCCACTGGCCTTAGAGTACGCGCTCACTCTGACTCACTTGGTTAACTGTTTACATAATACCTGGGCGTACGAGTGTCAAGGGACACTAGTGAAAAGGCAAAGTGCATCGACCAAGTTTTGTCTAGGTGTCCTTGCGGTGTCAGTGACTTTCAGTGACGGCTATCTACTATTCATGGTCTCGGAGAGAACGTAGGCGTTGAACACTCGTATCGCCGAGGAAAGTGCTGAACTACTTCCACCCAACATTCAAGTATTCAACGAAGATTCATCAAAAATCGTAAGCATTACTTCTTCTTTGGCTCGTGTGCCCAAGTTCGAATCTTAGTTATCAGCTGTCTGCAATAAGCGTGCTAGCGATGCACTGTGGCGAACTTGACCCGCATAGTGCCGACTGCAGGGATACTTGGCGATGAGGTTAGGCTGTCGGACAGAGGTAAGCGCTTAGGAAGGAAGGTGGAAGCTGGCAGTTGGTGGAAGCCAGCCGTGTATCAGGCCAGACGAGGAGGAGAGCTTACATCGCCGGAGACAAAGAGTGGGTCAAGTTCAGCAGAACGTGGATGGAGTAACAGTCGAGTGGCTCTCACTTTCGTATTACCCAGGGCGAACGTGTGCCGGCGGCACATGCACGTGCTTCTTGCACTCCTGCATGCATCTATCTTCGTTAGGAAACTGCCGGACAAATCCTTTCTCGTTAGATTGGAGACGAAACGACTCCATTGGAGCTTCCTGATGGAGCATAGTGGTGGTTGAAGGCCGCTCCGATAGGAGCACGAATTCTAGGGTCATCGATCTATGCCCATTAGGTGAAATCACTCTGCCCGGAGCACTGGCACTTCTAATTCGGCTCTAACTATATGGGTCGTTGCTCGTTAGATCCAGCATGATTTCTGTGCCTGAAGCAATTAAAAACCAATGGCACTTTACGCTCTACCAAAGTCACTCTTTTGGTATTGTGAGTCAGGAACTTATCTCTAGGTCACAGCGCTATTAACACGGTCTTGATGAAGCAGTGGAACGACTATCCTAAGGTCGAAAATTCTTCAGATATAATAGGCGGATGTGGAAAGTTTCATAAAAATACTTCTTTCATTGGAGATCGTATTTTGGTAGATATTGATCAATATTGTGTCAGGGAAAAGAAACCGATGTCGTTGAGTAGAGAATTGTTGTAAGCAGATAATATCGAGCAACCGTCAGGGAATCGGCTAACAGGGTGTTCCATATTTTCCTTAATTGATCGGCTCAGCGTGATATTAGCTCTGGCATTGACATTCATTGGAAATTGTGGCTTGGCCAAGAGCGGGGGAAGATAAGAGCCTCTTCGAATTCTGCAATCGTGGCATTGCATTAACTCACTCCGAGCCCCGATGTCTGTTTTGTTTGCTCTCTGGCACGCGAATTGCCGGCTTGCACGGGGCGAACGAGGCTTTGGCTCCCAGAACCAAGATATATGTGAGATAAGTCCTAATCCAACGAGGATCGGCTGCCCCCGCGATTGCTTCTTCCGTATGCATCGCGTGCCGGCCATCCCTTTCGACACACTGAACTACCTCTCGTGACTAGCCACTTTTCAATTTTATTTACCCCTTCGAACGTTTACTTAATCGGCCACTGCCACGAAATTACTAATCATCTAAGCTCTATTAGCCTCTCAAGATGTAGAAATGTTGTTGTTTGATTAAGGCCCCATTAAGTTCTCGAAAATATAAAATACCAAATACGATTTATCATCCAATTGTTTTTCATTTTAGTCATTTCGTATTGTTCATGTACTGCTAATCGTTTGATATACTGAATACTGGCAAGAGAATCAAGTAATAGCTTTATGAAATTGTTCTACATTCCATGCCACAAGAATTACTGTTGGACAATGAGCCCTACACGATTCCCTATTATCTCAGCCAGCCGCTACAGCGATTATCCGCATGTGCATAATCCGATTGCCATTTGCCAGCGACGACAATATTCCCAGATGCGTGTGCACGCTTCTCCAGGGTATACAGTAATGCATCGTATAGCACATGTACTTGTCAAGATCGAATAAAGTTGATCCGTGAAGAATAGATAGGAGTAGATAGTACTCGAAGTTCGGAATGTATTAATCGGTTGTCCTTCGCCACTAATTTACCTGGCATTTCCATTTCCCGTTTAATTGCTGCATCGCCGAACGTATGGCCGAACTCGAATGAACGAACGAAACAGGTTATCGAAGAAAAATCTAATATCTCCAGCACGAAGTTCAGCCTGTCGCTGGGCAGAGTGAAACGCGCAATTACTGGAGCTTTGCGAAGGCGCTGTAGTTCATTCCATCCATGTATGTCACAGTTTTCTTTGATATCGGATTGGACAGGACTGGATGTGTGCGAGCACTTGAAAATGTCGCCAGTTCACCGAATAGCCATCGTATCCCAGTTCAAAAAGACTTACTAATCGTGTTGCAAATTTGCAGGCGGTTGCTCCAGCAAGTGGTCCATCCAATCGGCACCAATCTCGTCAATGATTCAACCCTCACCAGTTTGAGGAAGGAAGTATCGTGAACTCGGAAGTAGAGAAGGTCCTAGAGAGAAGGTCACCCGTCTATCTAGTAGCGGCTGAAATTCGCCGAATGACGAAAGTCAACGGGTGCTGCTCAAGTGCGATTACCTTGGCCATCTCGGATCGGGGCCGTCAGCGTGTGGCGGTACTTATTATCTCACTTCCGGCGAGGTGTGTGAAGGTGGCGCATTACATGTATCCCCAGTCCCGTGTGCGCGTATCGATGGCCACGAGCTCGTCGCATTACCGAGCCACGAGATCTTCGGAAGTTCAGGGGCTCCGGGCCCCCTGGCAGAGCGACAGAGAGAAGGACAGGCCAACGAGAAAGATGCAGTCGCTACGCGTACCACCTATAAAGATGCCGCGATGCCTCACTGACTGCGACACTTTTCCATTGTCTCCCGACCAAACATCATCATGGTACCGCATAACATCCTCGGCATCTCGGCCCTTCTTCTCATCGGGCAGACCTTCGCACTCGATTTCATCAATCGTAAGTATCTAACACTAAGCCTCATTATTGAAACTGTCCGTGGTGACGTTTGCATATTGCGACAGGGGGTGGGTGGGGTTTGAAACATGTACCCTTGGAACTGGGTCAAAGGTGAACGAAGGAAGTTGTGGTCGTAGAGCAAAGTCATTGGGGAAGCTATTTCACTTTGTATAGAAGCAATATAAGTCTCTTTGATTCCTTTTTTCCCACCGAGTACGCGCGGTTTGTAAGGTTCGACTGAACCACTGACCCAGATAAAGTCACATCTTATAAAGTTGCAAGTGCAGTAAGCACTGTCTATTAGGAATAGTTCTCTCAATTGGGAAGGCGGATTCTCAGTGGGGAAGGTAGCTTCGTCTATAGTAAAAGGAAACGCTAAGTACTGCAAATAGTTGGCAAAGAGTTTGGTGTCGGGTACTAGCCGAGGGAGAGCAGCACAAATCGTGGTGAGCTCGTGTGCGGCTCGAGCCAACTCGGAAATACCTAGTTCTCGATCCCTGTTTTCCAACTCCGGCTGGAACAGCGGGCGCATAATATTAAGCGCACTTTATGCAGTGCGTCAGGAATGCGAGGGTGCGCCCCAAGGCGAGCGGCCAGAGGGTTCCTCCTCGCCTGTTTTCCGTGGTGCATCCATTTAAGCTGAGTGGCTGCAGTAGAGGGTGAGCGGAAGTCACTTGGAGCGGCAGCTCACGATAGAAGGAGCAGAGGATTACCTTGTAACTGCGGAAGTTAATAAACCGAATTTAGTGTCCACCATTAGCGCAAACGGGATTTCCTACCCGGTGGCCACTAGTGGCCCCAATAACCCAAAACCCAGCTAGGCCAAGTATAGTCACCGAAAAAAGCTCAACGTCACCGACAACTCGTAACTTCTCTCTCTTATTCCACCTAACTTCCCGTATAAACGGGAAACCCGGTTGTCCAATTTCTCCACGTACGTATATCCGGCGCGGCCAAACGCTCGAAAGCCGAGTCACCAATGACTGTCACTGGAATTTCGATGCTCCGCTCCGCTCGTTTGATGATGTTTACCGAAGCTGTAAATTCAATCGCTGGTTTGCCGAAAGCTTTTTAAACCGAGACCGGTACGCTCGACTGGACAACAAGCCGCGGAGTCAGTGTAAAATGTGGTTACATTAACGCGACCGTGGGATTTCGCATTGGACATTCTATTTTCGAATATTGGCGAACTCGCCCCCGTAATCATACACTTATAGAGAGACAGAGAAACAGACAGACACACGCAGAGAGGAAGCCTGCCTCGTCAAGCGCGCTCGCCGCTATATAAATAAAAGTCTAATTTACTCGCCGGTAAATAAAACTCTAATATCGCCCAGCAGCGTGGAATATGGCCGAGATTGAGCAAACACACGCCGTGCACCGTCCGCTTCAATATTTGACATTTTCATACATACTATCCTCGTTATCCTCGCCGGATTTATTATCAATCACGCGCGACTTACCGTGCCCGCTAATATTACCGCGCCGCGCCCCAAATGACAGCATTAGTATCACCCGAAGTTATTCCTGCATCCCGTCAAATCCGAGCTCGTTTCTCGAATAAAGAGCGACAGTCCGTGATATGCGAGGGTTATATAATTATTCACTGTAATGACGTATTTTTATCTAACAGAGGAAAGGAAAACTTGTCAGAGAATCGAAAGATATCAAAGTTCGGTCTTCCAGTGGAGGTTCGAATCGATGGTTCACTGTAGCTCGAGTATTTTCCCAATATTTTGTTCGGGGCTCGGTTGGTCAACAGGGTGGATGCTGTTTGCGTCCACCTTCGCAGGCCATTAACATTAACGCTATCAGTACACCGGTCTGACAAGTGGCCGCTTGCATTCGCACACCGCAATCCAAAACACGCGCGCCTCGTAAATTGTATAAATGTTGTCGTCCGCCCTTTCTCCTCCTCTCGTCATTGTCTCTCGTCGCCTCTGGCTCGGGTTCGTTCGCCTTCTCTCTCGCTCTCTGCCTCGTTAGTCTCTCGATCGAGCAGCGGCGATTCCGTTTTTGTTTCCTCGCCGCTTGTGAAACATTCAAGTGCAATTAGCAGCTGCAATTAATCGATGGTCGGCACGAGCGACGATGTAACGAAGTGTACTAGGCACGAGAGTCAAGTTCACTTTTATCGGACATCTAGCGGGCATAGTGCGTGGGTGTACGTTCGCTTGTATACACGTATGCGTACATGTTAGGTAGGCGGAAGGTAGGCACGAGAATGGAATAGAAGAATAGGTGGATAACCTCGGATTCGGGAACGGGCTGCTATCCGCGTTGAAAGTTAGGAAGTCCCCGCGGCCTCGAAGGTGCACTGACACCGTGCGCGCGAACTTCGCCTATGCCATAACTATCGTACTATCAGCAAGGTTCTTAACCCGGTGAAGGTCGCCCTCGTCGTCGGCCCAAAACCTGATCAGTCGTCACTGCAACTAGGAAATTCCGGATTAACGGGTTACTCGTCTTAGCTGGTAAAATTAATCAATCACATTTCCAGAATGAATCTTGCATTGGCAATTGCCGGTGAATTAGTTAACCAAGATTATATTGGGGTAGATTCGATTAAGTCAAGCGAGAATTGATATTAAATATTAAAGTCACCCGTTTTCCCGAGTAGAAGGCCTTGATGGGGGTTTCTTCGAAATTAATTCCGGATTTCCCATTGACAGCGCCCTAGCAATTATTCACGCTGTAATCACTGCCGTCTCTTCCATCGGAGCGAGCGGCGGCTTCGCTAGGTGTGTGTGTGTGTGTATGCGTGGGTGTACGTGTGTGCTTGGAAACGTGAAATATTGGGCCGTGAATTGTTCTGACTTGTCTCTCTGCCGTACTATCTTATCAGTGTCGAGGAATCAAAGCCCAGGGAGTGCGTGCTCGTATTTCTAAACACCTGATACCTTCCTAATTGGAAAGGATGAAGTTATTAGTGCGCTATTATGTAATACTTCTTTATGAGGTTCCATGCATCTCTCGATTAATTGCGCGTAATCTACCAATAATTATGCCAACGGTTTGTATAATTGCAATGAAGTCTGTGCTGTGCTTTTACAATGCATTCCGGCCTGGTTCTCCGTGTAACGTCGGTGCGGTGCGCACTAGCTCGAAGCACTGTCAAATTCAACGGTACATCGCGATTACATTTCACCCCGGTCGATTTTACACATCTCCTCCGCGTTAATGGCTGACATTTAATTAATTACCGCAGTCGCTCGGATTGTTTGCGCAATTGCAATTAAAGCCGCGGCAACATATTTCTGCCTCGCCCATTACCATTCGAAGGAGATCGATCGGTGGCCAACGAGGAATGACTCGCGCGGCTGTTTCTCATGAAAATAGCGCTCTGTTTTCCAACCAAAATGATTGCACACTTTCACATGATCCAGTGACAGAAAAGGACGAAAATCTGTGGAGAGTTGTCTCAAAAGCAGGCGTTATACCGAGGTATCAGCATATTATCGTGACCCTTCGACCTGTTTCTGACATATCTATTACACGTCTCTGAATAGAGGCCACTTCGAACTCCAGTCTCTTCTCCCTCGTGCTCCGAGGGTGTTCTCAGCTCAAGGAACCCTTGCACCAAGTAATATCTCTGGACTCAGGGTATATTAGTCGACCCCGAATCACTTCTCACTCACTCCACAACCTCTTCATCCTATTCCTATTTCTCATCGAAGATTAAAGCTGGAGGAGAAGTCGTTCTCCTCTTTACCCCGGGCGTCGTAAGAAGAAACAATCAGCATCTCGTTTTCAGAAGAGTCTGATAGGCAGGAGAGGCGTGGAAGAGAGATAGGTTGTAGAGAGTTTCAGCAGAATTCACTGAAGTGGATGGTGGGAGCGAGGGAGAGAGAGAGGAGAATGGCAGAAATCAGTGGTGCAGGCGTAGAAGTCCAATTAATCAGGCGCGGTGTGAAACGCACGGCTGGAAGACAGAGGCAGGAGGCTGTAGGGTCGAGTTGCCAGCAGAGCGAGGTGTGCTGCCTGCTGGGGGAGGTGGCTTGTGTCGCAGGGATTGCGGTGACAGATCCGGCGTATCCATCCCTATCTGCTCGGGGCATTAAATTCGCGTGGCAGCAGCCGCCGGGCCCAACCAGTCGGATCCTCTTGAATCGGTTAACATTCCGGTGCGCACCGCTTCGTCTTTCAATTAAACGGAAGCCATACTACGCCTACTTATATTCAGGACAGGAAGGCCAATCAACATTTTTACTTATCTTTCTCATAATATCGTATGCTCGTCGAGATGGCAATTCTATATAGAATTCTGATATCTTTATGACATGGCGGGTGTGCGCTGCTAGCTCATTGTGGCCTAATGAAGCATACCGCCCCCCTGGGAATGAGAGGCCAGGCATATTCGGCAGCGGCCGGCCAGCAAAGTTATTAATTGGCACTCGGACTTTTAACGAGGCGAAATTCGCAATGAACTTTTATTAGCCTCGGCCTCCGATGATTATTTGCGCGTAACATACTTGAGTACAGGAGAGGGAAAAAGAGAGATAGAGACCGTTTTATCATGCTAGTCCCATACGATTATAAGTGGCTGGATGCCAGATACATTTATGACGCGCCAGAGTAATTCGTTGAATTGGCGAACATTTATGGAAAAGAGAGTGCTCACATCGTGCTTGATAGCTTCGTCCTCGACAAATGATCCTGGTAGCGCGGCAAATGTCGAGTCAGCTGAAAAATTTCACCAACTCTATCGCGTAGAGAAGGAGAGAACGAAAGAAGGAGGAAGGAAAAAGGAGAATGGGTAGGTTTACGTCACTGAATAAGAGAGGAAAAATCGTCTCTGTCTTTGGGATTCCAACGATATCATTAGGGCTGAGGAGAAATCGGGATGGCGGGCCGGTTAAACCTGAGCAAATGCGATTGACGGTAATACTCAACGCGATTCATTATGGCCCTCCTTAATCCTCTCTGTGCTCTGGCGTAATATCCAGGGCGAAATGTCGCTCTCATCGCTGTCTTCCGGGGTTCCTGGCGCTACAGGAAGCCACCCGGCGATTGAGGACACGTCACGAACATTAATCATCGAATCACGAATGGGTTAAGAGTCGGTCGATACTCGTCGAGTCCGCCAGTTAGTTGGAGCTTCCTATCAGCTGTTCCAAGTGATTCCAAATAATCGAAATGTAATTACCAGCCACTCCCACTGAGAATAGTCCTTTTTTTTTGCAACTCCAACCGTAAATCTACTCACTCTTCCACTTCTCTGTAGACTGGATTCGGGTAGGGTTAGTAGTCGATGGTACAGAATAGATAGGAACTATCCATTGATGAAAGCGGTGGACCGGCCGATTGTATACGGAGAATACGATGGATGTATTCAAAGGGAGATGTGTATATCCTTTGTAACACGGCTAATTAGCTATTATGCCAAGCGTTTGCCCGAGGATGCAGGACCTTCGGCCGACATTGCTCAGTGTTTAGCCAACTCCGGCTGATCCTTAGCCGACATTAACGAGGAAATCCCTGTTTAATAACAGTGGCAGATGTCCCGTGCGGCCAAGGTGAGATCGGGACGCGTGTGTCCCGAGTTGTCGGGGGCCGGAACGCGATACCACACGAATTCCCATGGTTGGTCAGCATCACCAGGAAAGGCGGCCACTTTTGCGGTGGTACCATTCTTAATTCCAAGTTCGTCTTGACGGCGGGTCATTGTCTCTGCTCGTAAGTAAAGTTTCCAATTTTATTTCGCACAAAAATATCACTGCACTACCATATACTTTACACTGTCAGATATTGCGAGTCCTGGTACTCCAGTACTTTGTCATACTCTCTCATCTGCCATCCACCTGGTTCTATACTGTCTTTTCCATTGAAAATTCGAGTTTAACGGGTTGAAATAGTTCATCATCTAATTTGCTGCTCTCTTGCTTCGAGTTTCATTTGCGCAGGCCGTGAGGTGCAGTGGCAATTAACAGTGAAGCAAACTCGAGCTTTTAAGAAAGACAAAAGAGAGTGATCCGAAGTTGAGCTGCCGGGATTAATCCCGCGGGATTATGTAACTTGGGGGATTTTATAAGTAAACGTTTCGTAATCCACTTAGCCCGGGGTTTGCAGCTCGCGTGAGCGGCCAGCTAGTCTAGCTTCAGTTTAAAACTAGAAATCCTCTACTTCCGGGCAACTGGAAATCGTCACGCCCAGCAAAGAGCTGGCAAGACTTTAATAGCAGTGGGAGTAAAAATTGCAGCTGACGGCAAAGGGTTGCCTGGAATTTGTCCCTTTTTCCCAACGCGGTCTAGGTGCGGTTCAACAAGGTAGAATGTTCGGGCTGGTTTTGCGTACAAGATTTCTATTTTCACGCGATTCGCTCGAAAAGAGGAGCAAAATACCAGGGGGTGGTCAGCTTTTTAATCAATAGCTCGGCTCGCATGCTGACCGCCGGCCACCGCCGAGGTAATCTCATAGCAGCGCTAATGAAAAATAAATTGGACATATAAATCGCTGAAAAATAACCTAGCCTGATTAATTTATCTGTACCGAGTGGAGCGTCGCTCTGCAGCTGCATAGCAGGGCGATGCGCCGCTGCAAATATTTTTTGAAATTGCTCCCTGCCGCACGGGATTACCGGGCGAGCGGTTAATTGGCTGATCACACCCTCCATAAAGCAGACCGATGATTTTTCATCCCCCATCCTGACATTCATCCCCGCGACGGTCCGATTTGCCATGCCGCAAAACGGCGAGCGATACCGTTAGAAAAATCGCTGGGCAATCTCGCGCGCTAGTCGCGCGCTTGTTTAATGCTCGCCGTACGCGCGTACCCCCTTGAAAGTCGATAAATTCCTCTCTATACGTACATGTTTTTATTTGTCGGCGAATGTTGGCGACTCGCCAGGCTGGCATCAAAAATTCGCGACCTCCATTCGCTAACCGTTGGTAAAATCATTTGGGGGGATGGAACGTGCGCATTTCCAACGGGGGCTCGTACCTCACGTGATCTCGAGGAGAGTTCACCGTACTTTAAACTAATCACCGTCCGCAATGAGTGACATGTCGCACGCCGCATAGTTCCTCACCGGGAATATAACACATGGCAGAGGAAGATGGCGCCCGCTTTTCATTAGTCCACGTGTGAGAGGACTCTCCTAACAAAACGTCAAGCCGGCCGGACGGGCTGGACTCTGTTGGCCCATATTCGAGGGCAGTAGCGGAAGCGAGAAACTCTCGCATCTCGAAATGTTTGTGATCTTTTTTCCGCGCCGGCGGTGCTCGCGCGGATTTACGGGTGGCTGTGCGGTGGCTGCTGGTGTAATTAAACAGCTCGACTCCGCTCCCAAGCCACCCCTGCAGTCTGCGGGGGTTGGCTCTGGAGCAGAGTCGAGCGGAGCAGAGCAGCGCAGAGCAGAACAGGGCCGACAAAACAGTCTGATATTGCGTATCCCTCTCGGTCAGCGGTCACGCTGTGAGAAACGAGGGGTGCCAGCCGAGCCAGTCGGGCCTGCCTCCCTCGCAGTGAGAATTCACCGGAGCTTCGAGCCTGTAAACCATGATTGCGTGTAGATTACAGAGCACCCGGTAATTGCTAGCGGCCATGCAAAACGCATGACAAAATGCCACTAGTCCGCCGCGATTGCACCTCCACTCTGACCATCCCTCTCAACCCCTCTCTCCTATTCCATCCTCTATCTCGCGGAAAATTAGGATTCTACCAGCCTCTCTGCATCATCTTACTCGACGCGGAAGAGTTTGGTAATGCGTAACGATTAATACTCGGCAATCGGGGAAACTTTGCTCTCGCTTCATTAGTACGACGACTGATTAATCAAGCTGGTAGCACGCGAATGGCGCTTTCGCGGGTTTATTCAGGCAAAGAAGCGAGTAACTCTCAACGAATGCAGCGTGTGCATTGGACGATTAAGGGGTTATATCCCTCCTTGAATTTGACAGTGATTTGTTAGGCGGATTAACGAGTGATCAAACAAGCAGGGCAATTTTCTGGCGGGTCGGCCGTACGGGGCCGCGCCGAATTAGCGCCGACGCAACGCAGCGCCGCGGGCTGAGTAATGGAGCCGATTAATCGGCACTTGAGCTGGAATTAATTATGCCGCCGCCGGTACAAGGACCGTCGAGAGGGCCGACGATATTTCCGCGCGTGGGCTACGCTGATGCGGTGCCGGGAATTAATGCTCGGCGATATCTTATTGCCGAAACGTCACTCGGCTGCACTCTGTGCCGCAACAGAGTGGAGATGCGATTCAGGCCAGGCCCGGCTGGGACGATGCTGCCAACGTCGGCGGAGTGCTCGCGACCTGTAATTAATCTCAATCGATGCACCGATTTGTGGCCCAATTAATTTTTAACGAGCCAACTCCCGAAATATTTCCTCCCTGTGGTGAAAGCCGCTTGTCGCTTCTCGCCACCCTTCCGCCCCATTGGCAACCTTAATGTTCCCTTTTGTCGAGGGATGCTATTCACCGATGAAACTGAACTACCTCCGCCAGGGAAATTTCGCCGAGAATCAGAGTCAAGTCTCGCGCGACACAATTAATTTATCGTGTGACACCAGAGTGCTTTAATCATCCTAGGATCCTTGTCCCCGGAAGTTTGCCCTGCATTCTCAATCACTAAGGAATTTCGCAGGAGCTGCGTGTTTTTCATCAAGGAGCAATGCTACTCGTATGCAGGGCTACAATCAGAAGAGTACATCCGTAGGGTTGAAAGGAGGTCAGAGGGAGATCAGAGGATGTCGACAAGCCCCGCACGATTAACTGTCGCACTAAGGCTTGCCGGGAGTGAGATACGTCTGTCTTGAAGGCAGCCATGTGCCATTTCGTCGGCGGCGCATTTTAATAGAAGTGAGGCGGCGGCGAAGACGCATTCGAGGTAAACCGTATAATCCTCCGTCTCGAAACAATGGTGCTACCTCGAGTAGGATGGAAGGGTCCATTAAGCTGGCTTTGTAAGGCGCAGCGACGAAGGAACAGCGAGGCGGGGCCTCGAAACTTAGAAAATGCTCGAATGTCGCAAGGCCTGGGCCGGCGAAACTGGGCCGAGATGCACTCTCGGAGAGCTCTCTTTAAGAGGTAGACAGAAAGCGGGCAAGGAGACACAAGAGACACCAGAAAAGCAAGGACAGACGCTTCATGCGAACTCCGGAATGCACCGAGGGTGACGAAATTTAGCTAATTATCCGGGGACAGGATACACCGATTAATTAACTGTGGATACTGTAACACCAACTACTCAAAGAATCCTGCTTCTTCTACTAAATGTTTCCCACAATGCCAGATGCGACACGCGGCAATGCACATTTAGTACCACAGGGCTCAACAACTCTTTCTATTTCTGAAAAGTTCGTAGCTAACTTCATCGACATAAGGGATAGTACCGGCGGAACGGGGTAGCTTTCCTCTTGCAGAAGCGCTGAGCGCTCGTTCGCCGCCGGCCAGGAAAGGAAGCCCGTGAAAAGAACTAGCCGACGAAAAGGCAAAGAGGGGGGGAGTTGAGGTGGAGGGTGGCAAAGCCGAAGAAAGAAAGCCTCCCAGGGCAGGAAATGGAAGAAGCTCCTTGGTAGAGGAAGATGGGAACGACTCCTTACTCCGTGGTCCACGCGCATATATTCGTATAATACCGCGCTCTCGCTCTCGGTGCACTTAACTTTCATGATGATTACTTGCCAGCACCGGACTCGTACTTCTTGCAGCCGTGCCAACTCCAACCCCCCACAGCCCCGGCCTTATTTGTCCCAGCAACGAACCCCAAGCATTTCTAATACCTATGAAGAACAGCTTGTACTTTGCTATTTCTCACTTGAAACTCGACAATCTTACTTTCAGAGCTTTTGGATTCCTATTTCACCGAAAATTCCATTAAATCCTTGTGTCATCTGGGTTACCCTTTCCTTAATTCGTATATGTATAATGGATTTCTGGATTAGAGAACTAACAGGCGGGTTAAATGTATTCAGTAAATTTTCCATTTGATTTCCAGTGGCAGTTCCGTGATACCAGCGGCTCAGCTGCGCGTAACTCTCGGCGAACATAACTTGCGAGGTCCAGAGGTGCCAGCCTCGAGGGTGGAGAGAGTTGCGAGTGCGCTGTTACATCCTGGCCACAGATGTGGAAAGTACAAGGACGACGTTGCCATCCTGGAACTGGCAAGCCCGATCGCTTGGTCGGAAAGCGTGAAACCAGCCTGTTTACCTGTGGCCACAGGAAAACCAGGCTACAGTGCCTTCGGCGGAGAGCATGCCGTTGCTGCCGGATGGGGCTGGCTCGGTGAGGACAGGTCCAGATGTGAGTAATAATTCCTCTCCATCGTAACCATTTAACCGCGAGTGCAACGCTAATAAGCCGTCGTGTTTAGTCTGGCTAATTGAACGATGCAAAATTAAAACCAGCCGATATCGATCCTCGCCTATCAGTTTACGCAGCTGCCTCATCCAAACAGCTTTTAAGAGAGTGGATCGTAATCCCATCTCCATAAACTCAGTCGATTAATAAAGACTCGCAATTCGAGATCTTATTGCGTTTATTTGGAAACCAAGTTTGGAGAAGCTGCCGCGGTTTGCCAGAATATAGTCTCGATTAAATGCAGTTTCATCAAAGGTTTGCGGACATAGAATGGAGCTCGAAGGGTGAGGTGGAATCTGACCTTTAATATGTTCAAGCAGTCTCGACTCCACCTTAATTGGTCTACCAAAATTAGCCAAGTACTTGGTGCTTCTTAGTTCGAAGTCGATTGAAGCAGACTTAGAAGTACAAGCTGATGCTCGTACGTCAATAAGATCAACGTAAACAGGCCGAGCTGTAATAAAGCTGGCGCAGTATCGTAGATTTTCCGCCGCCAGGGGAAACTCGGCAATCAGAAGATCTTCATAAATAGTTTGGATACACATCGTGGAAGACTAGAATTTCGGTAAATCTTCGGTAGAGAGGGCTGCGCCGATAACGATCAGAGCTTTGAAACATACGCCGAAGTTTCTGTAATCACCAAAGTTCTGACCAGCGCGGCTGCCCGATAAGAGGCTGTGCGAACTTCGGGGACTCGGTTAAATTACCAAGCACCATTCTCGTGGCATAACTGACTGGTCACAACCACTTACACGGATACGTTTCACTCACCCTCTGTCTCTGTCTCTGTCTCTTCCATTGGTAGCGTGTTACATCTCGAAGTTGGCCTTCCCGCAACTCCACGAATTCCAAGTTAAACAGAGATGTGTTCCCTCGTTATTTTGCAGACAAGAGGGCGGACCTCCTGCAGAAGGTGGACGTTCGCGTGGTGGAAAATAATGTCTGTCGGGAATGGTACGCCAGTCAGGGAAAGTCTACTCTCGTCGAGTCCAACCAGATGTGTGCGGGTCACGAGGACGGCGGTCGGGATTCTTGCTGGGTAAGCCCACCCCATTTAACTAACTCCTTTTCACCATTCGATTAAAACTTACCCCTTCACGTTACTCCACCGGGAAGTAGACCCTGCTAGCGGGTCTGCTAATTTGACTAGTTTCGCTCTCTCGCTCTCTCTCTCTCTCTTTCCTTACGCACGTGTTCGCGCAAGGTATTCAGCATAGAAATTCACGTTCCGGCGCACGACCGCCCTGAATATTTCAATAAATTCTCGTGGTTACATATTGGCACATGACCTTTAAATTAACAGTAACAGGAACTGGTCGGGTGGGACCCGGATTCGAATACGAATTGAATGGTACAACCGCAAAGGGAAGGGGAGCGAGCACCCTGCCAAAAAAATATGTTGACAAAATGGACTAGCTTGTCGTCGATAAAATCCTGGTTATCAATGCCTTGCTACTGCATAGAATTCTCTCTCTCCCGTATGCATACGTGCCGCTGATGCGAATTACTCTATCATACTTCTGCTGTCCTGGTTTGGAGCACGTTCCGTGACTACCTTGTACCATCCTCAATGAGATCGGCAATTTTTAAATGGTTTAAAACCCAATATATTTCGAATTTAATGGGTTTCAGCTTAATCGACTTTTATATATCGCGTATCAATTGGCGTAGCACTGATATTTCTGTAACCTCTGTAGTATCAGTTCCATTCGCGAATGATGGGTAGATTAATCTATCCGATTGTCGACACATTGTCAGACACTTTAAATTTGTTACAGGCTGATAGTGGCGGACCACTGATGATTGGGGGACGTCCAGCTGGTAGGATGGTTGTTGTAGGAGTTGTTTCTTCGGGAGTGGGTTGTGCCAGACCTCGTCTTCCTGGTGTATATGCTCGAGTATCAAATTACGTACCATGGATCACGCAACAGGCTCTTCGTTGACTTCATTTTGCGAATGTTAATTGGGGTATCAAATTTTTCTGACAAGCTTACTGATGGTGGGCAGTAACTGTTAAATCTAATATTAGGAACAGTGGTGAATAGCTAGAGCTATAGGATTCTCATTCCTGTACATAGTGAGTGTAATCAAAAAATGTTCGAATATTAAACTCGTGTGGAGGTCCATTAGTTTTATAAGCTACAAAGATTTTGAAGTCGATATTAGGGAAGTTGTGTATACTGTGTAATTCAGCGTCTGTGATATATATAGATTTGTATGAGCGATCGTTTCTAGTCACTGAACATCTAATAATCGCCTCGAAAATAGTTAGCATTTTAAGTGATTAACATTGTACAATAGTAATAAAATGTCATTAAGTTCTTACATCAAAGATTCCTCTGGTTATATAATTGGAATAGGGCAAAACCCAAAGAAAACTTGTAGTTTGTAAAACATTCATATATTTATTCATATCCAAGCATTAATAACTTACAAGCTTTTCGGACCACGAGGTCGTGGTGGATTTGGGGAAACTCTTGTGGTATCTGTGATTGAAATAACCTGCGCACCACCCATTGTTAAACCCATTAAGCCACTCTGTAACACAATGAGAAAAAGTATACTCCATTCAATTCGTGGTGTATCATACATATGCTGCTCTTATACCCACCGCTCTTCCTGAACCAAAACCTGCTACCCTAAGTCTGATTGTCTGTATCCCCATCCTTTTGGCTCGCTATAAAAAGCAAAACTATTAGTGTAAGCGAACTAAAGAAGCATAGACTAGTTTATTATAAGAATCATCTACTAACAGTGGCAAAAGTTATTGCTGCCTGTTGAGCAGCCGGCCCTGTGCCTTTCTTGCAGCCTTTAAACCCTTCGATGCCAGCAGAATGTATCAGCAATGGTTTTCCTGTAAAATACACGTTCATTAAAAATTTCAGGACTATTGAGGATATCTCCATTACATTCCCATAGGCTCAGTCATACCATCATGTGTAGTCAGATTTAATATTGTGTTATTCTTTGATGATTTTATATTAACAATTGGTAGCTGTGAGTAGGGAACCCCATTGAAAAGCTGGTGAGGTGTAGTCTCATCGGGGAATTGTCCTTTCCTGAAAGAAAGCAACATGAAAGGTGTTAAGGGCATATTAAACACAGACCTATGGATATGGGCCTTAAAAAATTAGTTGTTTGTATATTGTTACCTTGGCACAATAGATTCAGCAATATCTAGTGCTTCGAATCTTTTGACTTTTCCCACTCTGGTCTTTTCACCACCAGAAACAATTTCTTTATTCAGAGAGTAAGTAACATGTACACTTCTTTGTACCAGGAGGCTTGTACGAAGCGGCTGCAATAAATTACTGGTTGACGAGCCGACGATTTTTGTCAGGCCATGCAACAACTGCTTCATACCGTTTGTCATTATTGCCACAGGTTTATTTCAGCGTATTTCGCACACACAATTCTCAAGTTCACTCGTAAACATTCGGTCGCATAAGGTTAAGCGAGCATGGATGATGATGGTGATAGTTCCAGCTCGGCAGCTAGATGTCGTCCGATGTTCATTTGACGCTCTTGGCGCAAGTTCGCCATTTTTCCTTTAGTCTCCGCGGATTCTTTCGCTTTGAAATATTGCGCGTGATTTTGTGAGTGCTTTTTTCTACGATTTCGTTCATATATTGTGCGTGTTGTGTTGTGTATTACCACGGCATTAACGAGGATCATTTTGTCTGATGACTGCGGATATCAGGAAGCAGGAGGCATAAGAGACAAGTTGTGTAGGAGGAAATATGTGGCTCAGGAATTCGAGACATTTGAGCGAGCGCCAACAAGCCGGTGAGTAAGCAAAGAGGATTAATATTTTCATGATATCATCATAATATTCGCTGTTTCGATATATTCACAATGACTATCGATTGCTCCTTGCATATTTGATGATTCTGTGCAAGTATGGTAGACCAATGCAATTGTTATGATGCTACACCTGTGCAAATCTCGATGTCAACAGGTTTCAATAGATTCAGGCTTGGTACTGTCATGTTGGAATTAGAAGCACTTGTTTTCTTGGCTCTACTAATGAACTATAAACTGGTGAAAACATGTCATTGAGATCATGTACAATATTGTAAACTACAATATCACTTGCTGACCCATCGTATCGGCAAATGGTAGTTACATTTCCTTGGTTAGAAATTCACCTGTTGATTTGCGTTTCGTAATCTGCTACCATTTGTTGAACACAAATAATCAGCGGTAACGATTGTATACTTGGAATACTTGATTCATGTTTCCATACTGGGACATATTACATGAGAGAGTATATTGATTGGAAAAGTGGGTAAAGCAGATTTTGATTTATAACTATTCAGGTTAGACTAACAGTACACAGAGTATTGACTGTATTTTGCAGTATTTGGATATATCAGTAGATATCTGAATTACTATGCGATGTCCACAAGTAGTTGAATAGACTCTAAAACACTTTGATATTCACTGAGGATAAGATCGTACCGTTTACCGCTAAACCCAAAGATATGCTCTTCCGAAAATGTAGGAAGCAAAAGAGATGCGTGGATATCCTATTCATCCACTCTGTTTCTCTCTTTGCTCTGTAGCTCATTATCACTGTAATACGATCATGTATTAATACCGTGCCTTTATGAATACGAGAGAGCCGCTCTCTCTCTCTTCGGGTATATAAGAGAACATTAACGGAATAGCTGGTGAACTAACAGGTTAGGGGACCATATATTACATGCGAATTTCGTAGAATCACCCACACAGGCTTTTACTGTGCTCGGTGTCCAATTTATTCGGCCCTCTCTCTCTCTCTCTCACTCTCTCTCCAGCGTACGTTGCCAGGAGAGTTTCGAACAATACCCGCGGATTTCGGTAGTTGTGCAGGCGCCGGGATTACATATTAGCTATCATTAGGTTCCTCTTGATTGTGCTATCGCATTTCCCCTACGAGCCATTCCCAACTCGCGACTCCGGGACGTATAATAATATCTGAGCAACGAGGGAGCGCATTTTGGCTCTGCTACACAGCAGTAGTCAACCTGCCAACATCACGATGATGCATTCCTCACGCGACGTAGAATACATGGCTTTCGTGCGAACCAAAAATCCTTTCTAATTATTCGCGAATCTCTGGCAAAGCCTGACAGTGGCGTACCAGTAATTGCGGACTTAGGATTTCGACTGGGTAAACCAAGAGAGATTGAACGTCTTAGTGGTCAGTCTGTATTCGCAAATTGTTTACAACTGGCGCCGGTGGGGAAACAGTGTCAGGATCCCGAGCGGATTGTAAAATAATTTGCAAATTGAAGCACGACGAGGGCAGGTACCCGAGGATACCTGTACGGATGCAGCTGGGTGTGTATACAGAGTGAACTGATTCTCTTTGCACTTAGCAAATTAACGCGCCGTTGAAAACACTGCTTTGTGGGAGGCTTTCAACGTTACGCTTTGCAGCAACAGGGGGCAGAGCCCGTGTAGCGGAGTGGATAGACGTTGGCGTCGCGCAAGCTCAGCATACCACCGGGATCTCTACTTCTCCCTCTCTTTCTCTCTTTCCCTTTCTCTTCCTCTCTTGCTCGCTGCATCTCTCTCTCTCTCTCTCTCTCTCTCTCTCTCTCTCTCTTTCTCTCTCCGGATTCTCGTGCCTCTTCTCTCTTTTCATCCGTACGTTTCGCGCTCCCGCGAGTACGCGCGAATTAATTACAGAGGGTCCTCTCATTTACGCAGGTTATTATGAACCCTAGCCTAAGACCATTACCGAATCACAATGAGAGCAGGAGAGAGCTCGCCTGCCTCGGGTGCACGTGCCGCACCACCCGATTCGCCCCTATCTCACGTAGATCGAAAATCCGTCTTTAAACACACGTTTCGAGGCCCCTTCTCGCGATGCTCTTCTCACATTCTCCTTCCTTCACGTTCCCCTACGCCTCGTTCATGGAAACCTGCCTAATCGCGACCCGGAACGTTTCAACCTACCACTTTTCTCCTCACGGGCATACCGCATACCCTCGCTATTCACCGACATTTCTTCCCTCTCTTTTACCATTCCTATTCTCTCTCGTTGACTCGCCATTTCCCGGATACTTATACCGCGCTCTGGTGCTTCTCATTACGAACATGAAACATTCGGTAATAATTTCACCCTCGGTTCGTCGACTTTACTAGCACCACTAGTACCAGGAACCTCTGTTCTCTACATTCTGTATTAATTTTCAATTGTTATATTAATACCTGTATTCATTGTCAATCCGGTAAAGCGAGGTGCGTGAAATTCTATATTGCACTTGGTGGTTAAATGGTAGCATGGATACGTTTTGTCACTATTAGCTCTCGGTACGTAGCATTTACGGTCGCCCAGTTGGAAATGGGTATAGCGGCTGTGCGGAATAAACAGTTTTAAAGTGCAGTTATCGGTGGGAGGGCTCGCCACGGAGAAAAATTTGGTTTTCAATCTAAAAGGAGAGCTCGAGGCAGGAAGGGTTTCCCGAGGGGCTCGATAGTTAGAGGCAATTGCGGGGAAGTCAGCAACTATTCAGGCCACTCAGGCTCGGTTTATCCAAAGGGACGACGGGGATATCGGGTATCAAGCGCGTACCGCGTCCGATTTAAGCGTGGGCCGAGTATATACCATTCTTTGAACGCTTGGAGTTTCCCGATATTTCTTAAAGTGCCCATTATACGCCCCGGGAGTCGGCTGCGTTCGTTTTATTCTACTCCTGCTGCTTGCTCGAGCTCCACTCACGTGTATCTATCCCGTCGTTACCCGCTCTCCTCCGCTTAGATGCGGGGCGGGTACTGCACCTTCGTGAGCGTATCTTTTGATATCCCTCTATCCATTTATCCCGGCGACCCCTTATACCGAGCTTCCACGTCGAATCTTTGACGTGCCACGCATTATTTCCCTTTAGATCGGCCGAGCAAACACGGCTACATATTCCTGTCATTTTTCACACGGGTCTCATCCAATTGTTACTGATATCGTCGAGTTCGAAGACAGAAACCCACTTGTCGGCTAAATTATTGCAGTCGTTTCTCCCATCTTCAAAGGGAAAGAGGCTTTCGGCTATCTGTGCTCGCGCACTGCAGCATGCCGTTCTTTAATTTTCCAAGGAGAATCTTTGCGTCCTCGGGAGTGCCGTTCGAGCAGGGAAGGAATGGCTCCCCGGCGAAATAGAGTTATGAACCGATCGAAAATCCCTCTCGTCTTCATTATTTATTCAACATCGGTACATATCCGTACGCTAGCGGCAGCTGAATATTTTATTTTATAGAAAGCATCGGCTGTGTACGTGTGTGTATGTGTGCCGGCACTTCGGCTTGCTTCTGCGGCATAGTGATAGTCGGGTGGAGGATGCGCGTTGACGAAGCAGAAGGGATCGTAAAATCGCGGCGATATAGTTGAATCCTGTGAAAGGGGTAATTCCTTTTCCGTCAACTGACGAGGCCATCATTCCATTCCAGAGAGGCGTGCGACAGAAAGGGAGAAGTATGCGCGCTTGTTAAATAGATTTCTTAAGGGAACCGTGACTCCTCGCACAATCCCGGCTAATTAACCGATGATTTTTCTGATGTCAAGGAATGAAAGGTTTCCCCGGTTCCGTCACGCTGAAATCGTAAAATCAATGCTAACCGTGGTAAAAGCCGTAGAATTTGTCTCCCTCTTATTGCCTGGCTTTACCGGACTTTCTTTAAATAAGGAATTGGCCCATCAATGAAGTGCCTCTCCCACCCAGCCGCGCGCTGGGAACGCGCTTCCACATTTTAATACTTTTATTACAACCAATATTTATTCTGGTGGGTAAAGCATAATTAGAGGTAATCTCAAGTGATCGGAAAGAGTGACTGTACGACGGAAGAGCTTTTCAACTTCTATTCAGGTATATACTTGTGTGCGTACCGCGCACTGTGTAGATGTGTGTGCATACTTCGGCTTGATTCTTTAAAGAGCCTCTTAAATCACAGCTTCGATATCTCTTCTCGAAATATTCCCGCAAGCGTATCGGTTTTTACGCCAGGGTTTACTGAACCCTCAATCCCCGAGTAGCAAAAGCAACTAGCTCTCATATCCCTTGTACAACGAACAGACACCTGATTTTCTAAATCATTCTTATCCATCATACCCCATGCAAATTTCACTACCCCCTTCTCTCGCTCAGGACTGCCGTTTTCGCTGCTCCGCTTTAGACGTATCTTATCTCAAGAGTGCCGATTTCGATCGGGATCGTCCTCGATCGTCCTTCCAACGCTCCGTCATTTCCGATCGTTGATCCTCAGGTGTGGATGTTGGTCACGAGCGAGAGAGGTCGGTACTCCCCTTAGAGCGACTTGGCCCTCTCGTCTATCTCTCATCTCTCTCTCTCTCTCTCTCTCTCTCTCTCTCTCTCTCTCTCTCTCTCTCTCTCTCTCTCTCTCTCTCTCTCTCTCTCTCTCTCTCTCTCTCTCTCTCTCTCTCTCTCTCTCTCTCTCTCTCTCTCTCTCTCTCTCTCTCTCTCTCTCTCTCCTAGTAACCATCTATTGCTATCCTAGTTCTTCCGCTGCTTCCTTGAACGTCGCTCGCGTTGATCGGTCTCTCTCTATCGACGAGGGTGGACACGCGTTCGGCCCTCGTCGTCGTCCCCACGAATTCCAGGGATCAATGCGTTGGTGCACCAAAACGCCTGCGCCACCCCCTTAAACCCCCACCAGGCTCGCGCCACCCAGCGGCACAGCAGCAGCAGCAGCAGCAGCGGCGGTGGCGGCGGCGGTGGCGGCGGCGGCGGAGGAGGTGGTGGTGACGACGTCAGCAGCAGCAACAATACCACCAGCACCAGAGCGATAGCACCCTCACCACGAAGGCCAGAGCACGTACGAGTCGTCGTGCTAGCGGAGTGCCTCCTATGCGAGTGCTCTCTCCTGCCTCGTGCTGCCACCGTCGAATCTCTCTCCCCGCACGCCAACCTCCTCCGAGGATTCGCGCTGATCCCGAGTCTAGCTCGAGCACAGCATCGTCGCCTTACCTGCCGATCCACCCCCCAGGAGTCCGAGGCTATCGGGCAAGCCTTCGTCGTAGCTACTCCTCCCGCGCCCTCCGTCATCTCACCCCGAACCACCCTCTCTGCTCGCTCCCTCCTCCAGCAGGTTCGCAAGCCTCCGTCGAGTGTCGGAGCCACATCCCCCACCCTCCTCTCCTCACCCCTACCTCCTACTACGTGCGCGCGGCGGCCTCAGCGACCGACCCTCGGAAATTCTGAAAGCGGTTCGCGCCTGTGCAGCGCGCGCTTGCGAGCGAACGAACGAACGAACGAACGAACGAACGTACGTACGTACGAGCGAGCGAGCGAGCGAGCGAGCGAGCGCGGGGGTGGCGAGCTACCGAAAATCGAGGTGAAGAGAAACTCGACGGATCCTCGGCCTAAGGTCTCCTCTCTTAGGGCTGGTGCGTGTCGCCTCTCGTCCGTACCACCTACGAGTCGTGCGTGCGTATTTCTCTTATTCTTCGCGCCCTATTCCCTTCGGCAAGTTAGTTTCGAAGCTCACGCTGTCGACTTCTCTTCTCTATCTATCTTCGTCTATCTGTCGTGTGTTCGCCCGTACCTGCCAGCGAGAATCGGCGTGCGCGTGTATGTGCGTGGCAGTCGCCGCGCGCGCGGGTCAGTCTGCAGCCGTGAGACACGCTATCACGAGCGCACACCTGAGCTACCTCAGTCCCGCGCATTGCCCCTGTCGATTTTCATCCCGGCTCTTTGATTGGCACGAGTTCGTCGTGGGTGCTGGCGTGCTAGCGACACGAGGTTCCTTCAATTGTCATTGTTGAAAGGATACTAAGGATTTAAGAGTACTGTGGCTGAGAGAAAGAGAGAGAAAGAGAGACTATCTCAATCGCGCTGTGTGTGGTGGCTTTTCACTGCTTAAAGTTCTCCACGACATACTTTCGTTGGCTAGCAGGGAGAAAAATACTCTTTTCCGCTTCTGCGAGATTCTGTGAGAGGAATTCGCTCTGGGAAGCAGATAGCGAACATATCGGCAGTGATTGCCGCGAGTGACATGATAGTGGGATCGCGAGCAGTGACCGGAAAGTAGGATGCTCCGAGTACGCTCTCTCGTGTCGCACTGACAGTATCCCACGACGCCTCACTACGTCTTCGCAGTGGAATATTAGAAAAGTGTCCTCGTCGAGTGACTTCCGTCGGTGGATCGCGTGGTGCAGCAATCTCAAGTGCTCGTCGATCAGATCTAGAGGAGATCGTGGACCCCAAGCACGGGGTGTCATGAGTCCCCGATTGCAGCCCTCCTTTGAGGGTTGATCCTCTGACCTCTCGTTGCATCCTCCGACGTGTGTGTTTGTGTGTCCACACCGGAGCGAGATTCACACCCCCCTGGAGGAGTTCCCACCTCGAGGGAACAAGAGAAGCTGGTCCTAAGCTGGACCAATCGTGTAGCACATCCTCGCAATAAAAGTGAGTCCTCATTCTCATTAGATTACTCTATTCGTAATGTTTTTCATGCTTTGCCATGCTTTTAACTGGCATACGCCAGTAAGCGGACACGAAGGATTATATAAATACATATTGAATTGCCGATACTTGATGGATAGCAAATATTGAACTGGCCGAATGTGGGAGCGAATTAACGTTTGATAAATTAAATCATATCTACTAGTAAATTAAACATGATTGAAACTAGAGCGTTTTCAAGCTATTAAAATAGAGAGGCAGGTTTAACTCGAACTCGTTTAACTGCCCCTTTGTGCGAATTTGAGTGTACGTCTAATTAGAGGGGCTAGTCGTGATTGTTTTAAGCTGTATTAGTACGCGGCTTTTGGGGCGCACTCGATGCCTGCTTTGCAATAGAAAGAGGCAAGTGTCCGTGATTAATCGGATCTCATAGTAATGGAAGGAATAGCGATACCACCCTGAGTTTATCCATCGGTCAGAATCGGCGCGTTTGCATCATCCGTCTTGGGACGATTTGTCACGATTAAAATCTCGAAGAAGAGAGAGAGGGGCTCGAGCCGTGTTGAATACGCCGCGTTACAAACTCGATCAACAACGAAGAAGCCCTATTTCGTATAAATCTTGGGCGTTAGCAAATTACATAGCTTTTCAGTGATACCCTCCGCCGCACTAGTACGGCTTTCGCGACCCTTTTCCACCCAATTATCTGGAATCACCTCTAAATGCACAAGGGTTCGGCTCGCTCACGTATAACCATCATTAAAAAGCAAGGTCTTACGCTAACCCATTTCATTCTTGAGATTAGTCAGGTTCGTTTAGTCCGACAGCGTTTCATGAAACTGGTTGTGCCGAGTTTACCTTCGTGAAACGTCCGCTCTGGCAAAGGAACCCCTTTGATCCTTCCGGCAACGAATTCGTGCACCACAGAGTTCTTCGGCGAACAGCTACCGTATTTTTGGATTTCGCAAGAGCTCATAGATAATTCCATAATATATTAGGATCAAGACGCGGCCATGTTGAGTCGGCCGTGTCACTCGGGTCACCATAAATTCCGGGCGCGAGAGGATAAGTCTTCATCCCAGTGCATTACGCACCGTTGATCATGTTCTTTGTCTACTTAAGATCGTGTTATTCCATCGCCAATTTTATTCATATTAAATCTTCAATTTGCACAGGAATTAATATGTGTCATCAATAAAATTCCCGCTCATTTTTCTCCATTGAAAATTTCCTACTGACAGAGCTGCTCGACTGTTTCAGTACATTCTTCGCGTTCATTAACAAATGACAGCGAGAACCTAATTACGGGTGCAGGCAATAAACCTCTAGTATCTCTGGTATGATTGTACTCTGGATAAAGCCACGAATTTCACTAATTTGTGACGTAATATCATGCGACAGACAAACGTGGGGACACCGGGGTCATTAATTCCAGGTATCCCCGAAGTATTAACGTAATTATCTCGCTTTGACCGCACCACTCAGCACACGTCTTTTGCCGCGCACGCCTCATAAACAGCCGCGAGTCAATTACGTTATCCTACTGAGTGAAAAAGCTAAAGGAGTCGCGTGGGTGAGACAGTAGACCTAATTAATCATCCTTATTCCACGCGTACTCTCTTGCAAAGCTCTCTCGGGGCAAACTGGCAAAGGCAACATTGTCAGCAAGTCTCTGTCTGATGATATTGACCAGTGGGTGATGGGGACTGGCATGCAAGCCTCATTATTAGAGATAGAGAATCGCAACTTATCTCTCAGAGGGGATTATGAACTCCACCGGGGAAAGCAGTGACAGCTCGAGCTTCAGTGGGTGGTACTATAAATTCAAGGAGGGTGCGGTAGGTGTAAGCCTTCATCCCGGGCTTGCGACATGCCATTGATCATAACACGAGGGAGAGGAGACACACACAGCGGATACCGTGTAGAGTAGGTTGGAGCTCGTGTCTCCTCCCGCTTGGGCCTCCAAGGCTTCGATGTAGTTACGTTAATTTCACGAGCTACCCCAGTTTTCCATCCCTCCTAAGCCCGTCCTGGTGGTCGGCCAGTGGCGTCAGGAAATTACCAGCGGCTGCCCTGTTGACAAGCGATCCTCCTCTTTGTCTCTCACCACCCTTCCTCTCTTTGATCGCCTCAGCCTAGCCGCGCATCCCTCTCTCTCTCCCTCTCTCCCTTCTCTTTCTCTCTTCTTTCCTCTTCGCGAATTCATCCCTCGCATCGTGCGATCATCTCTTTGTCCGCTCGTCACACCCAACCCCTCGAATTGCCGGCAAATTAGATATCTATTAATACGCCGTGACAGGTTTCACCTTTTAATCGTAGGGACCCCCTGTTTGCGCCGCGAGCGATTACCCTCGATAGTATTTCGATATCTTACTTAGAACTCCCCTTTATTTGAGCTCGATCTGATGACTTCTTTGTTGAAGAAAGTTCGAGTACTTTTGACTCGTGTACGATTGAAATTCAACGAAATTGATTTGTATATCGAAACAGTAGAGATGTTTACGGGAAACTTTATTATGTTGGTAGAGTGGGCGAAATAAAAACAGTTTGTGTGTGGAAAAGTTGAGTTAAACAGAGTTCAGGAAGGCAGTCATGCGTGTTTACCGCGGCGAGCCATGAAGGGGAGGCATGCTTGGTAGTGCAGCCCTCGCCGGCATGTAAAACGAACTTCTCCCTCGTGTAATCTTGCCAGCAAGATGAAATTGGTTATTACGTATTAAACAGAGCGCTAGCCAGGGCAGCTTCGATGCCTTCGCTTGCCATTCTTTTTTACAGTCGCCTGTTTACCGTTCGCAGAGTCTGTCGTCACCACACGCAGCATCTCGCTCGGTGCTTCTAGTCTCTCACCCTTCATAGGGGATGTAACGCGCCCACGTACCTATAAATATGAGGCTTCGCCATCGGATAAAAATAGCTCGGCTTGCGAGGCCATCTCATGAAAGTGCATAAGGCACCCTCAGGGGGATGAACTCTCTCGAAGTTCCTTTATGATTTCTCAATTTTTCAAGGATTCACCATTCCACAATGGCTGAATCCCACTTATCGAGTTAGCCTCTTAATTCTTGACTCGAAGAAGGAAGGTGCCGGTGTCGGGAATAGTTTTTCGACTCGTCAGTTGCGACTGACGCGCGGGATATTTCGTGGTGCGAGGGCGGCGAGAGGGCTCAGGGTGATGCCAGACAGGCTCCTTCCAGCTCGGGTTCAGTGCGAGCGACGTGAAAACTCGGTTAGGGGAAGTTATGGCTTAAGAACACGTCGAAAGGTGCTCGCCCTGATTGAAATTGATGACGGCCGGCCGCCTCACTGTTATTACATCGCGCGGAACGAGACTCTGGCAGAGAAATATGTAGAGCCCGCGACAAAGATGTCCTCGCAACGATTACAGACGCGACGCTAGATTTTTTAATAACAACCGGTGAGTGTGCGACCAAGGAACTAATAGTGCGAGTGTACGAGCAAACGCGACAGAGAGATTGGTGGAGGATCTGACGGCGGAAGGAGATAAATCGGTTTATTAAAAACTGGGGCAAAGTTTCCGTAACGGGCAAACCTTGAACGTGTTGTTCCTGACGGTCCTGTTCCGTTTTTCGCCCGCTCAAAGCCCGCTGAGAGAAAATAATCTTTCTTTCCCTCCATTTCGAACCCTCTCACCAATGAACCAACAACTACAAGTTTCAGCTTTGAGTTATATCTATAGAAAATTAGATTTCTTCGGAGCCACTTTTCTTCCGATGATACCTACTAAATAACCATCCATAACAAGAATTAGAACAGTGCATTTACTCGTTCAAGAACGAGAGGAGCCTAATACGAATTCGGTGGATAGTATCAGTATACATACATTACACTAGCCGTGGATCGTTTAATGTCATTGACCAGCTATTACCGTGAACATCGACGGAATTGAGCGTGAAATACACATCGTTCCATTCTCGGCAGTCTCTCGTTTGGCATTCGACGGGGAAACCTGGATAACCAGGTTGAACCAACCGCTTTAAAGCGTGTTGCTAAATAAAGAGGGTGAGGATAGTACGCAAAGAGGAATTTTTTTGAAAAAAGTAGCGTTGTATTGTTTCATGCGAACGCGTAGATTCGCTCGCCCGTGGCGGTGGCGATCAAACATTGCACATTTTCCTTCGGGCAATCGTTATTAGGGGGATAAAGGGATTAACCGGAATTAAAGCGTGGAGTGCGCGCGGCTAACTTTGAAGCGCCGGCCTGGTTGCACGGAAAGTTAAACAAATTCCGCCCGTGTTCCCTCTCCCTCTCTCGCTCTCTCTCCCTCTTCTTCCAAGCCTCTTTCACTCTTCGGGTAGACTTCATATTAGAACAGCCGCAGGCCTATTGTTGCGCAATTAACAAGAAAACGCATTATGCTAGTACGAAGCTCGGCTTGCCGCTTAGTCAGCAGCCTCTCTTCTCACACCGAGGCGCACACACACTCACACACACGTATTCCCTCGGTGTAGAAATAATCCGATCGCTAATACATCCCGAGAAACTTGCGTACTTTCGCGGCGACCTACATCCCCGGGACAATGACAGCCATTGAAACTTTACACGAGTTTCCCGCCGATTACCTTTGCCTGGGGCCGATTCGACATTTAAAACGCGCCGCGCGATCTCTCTTTCTCTCTCCCTCTCCCTCTCTCTTTCTCTCTCTTTCTCTCTCCCCCGCCTCCGAATAATTACATTAAATCTTACTCCCCTATTAAATCTCACCGTACCACGTCCCACTTCGTTCTCCACCCTGCTCGCACTCGATTCGTTACCCACTGATCGATTTCATCTCTCTCTCTCTCTCCCTCTCTCTCACCAGTCGACTCACATGAAATCTCTGCGTCACGTTTGCGGTGCGCCGACTGTTCTGGTGATGGGCAATTCATCGCCGTTCCGGTATTAATTTAGATCGATTCGAGTCAGCTGACTGGTATTAAGGGAAATGAGTCGATCGTCAAAGTGCGCGTGCTTCTAGGAATACGAAGTGGTGTAGCTTTGGTTGCGATGGTATTCGCGAAACCATTCTAATAATTCATCCTCTCATTTTCATATAGCAAAAACGGCCAGGATTGAGCTAGAGAGGCGTTGCCGCTCGCTAGTAGACAGGGCCGCTCTATCCATCCCCGAATTTTTGCGTCACTCCCCCTACTTCTGCCACCATGTACTCCGCGCATATTTCTTTTCTCTAGCCTGGTGAATCGATGTGCCATCTCTCGGCTGTTCATATTTTCTAGTGAGTTAATCGTATTCATCGTCAGAATAATTTGTTGTCCTGACGACACGCTATGTCATCGGGCGAATAACTCATTCTTTCAGTCTTTCTCTCTCTCTCTCTCTCTCTTCCCTGCTTATCAGCCTCTCTCTATCTCACTGACTCTCCATCTGGCGTGTGGGCGCTAGCGAATCGGCAAGGGTGTGGCGGCCGGCGGCGGCGGCGGCGGTGGCCTCTCTTTTCCTCTGTGTGTCAGAGTACGCGAGCGGCCATTAACCGAGAATTTCATGGCACGCTTCATTGCACTAATCCAATTTAATTAGAACGGCTGGATAATAAGCCTGTAACGACGCACTTCGCTCATTAATAACGATCAGACACTGTGGGCCCACTACTCTGGCTCTCTCGGCCTTCCGGCAGTTTGTTCTCTCTCCCGTTCGCTCTTTCTCTCCATGAGAGCCATCCGCCGTTTTATCGCTCGCCGTTTGTCTTCCTTATCACATATATCTTTTCGCCCGACATACTCTCTCGCTTTCTATCTCTCTCTCTCGCTCTCTCTCGCTCTCTCCCCCCCACTCCCTTGCTATTTCTCTCTGTTTCACGCTGATGCGCGTTATGTGTATCGCGCGTACTGGCCGCCCACCCACACCCTTCCTATCTACCCTTTCACACTTCTTTGAGTCCATATCCTGCGAACTCTCTTGCCAGACTGAGAGGCGCAAAGATCGTAGAAGCAAGGAGCATTCCACTCGATCCAATGAACTGATGATCTCGAATACGATCTCGCTTGCGTAACTGCCGGGTAATCAGGTGCATCCTGTAGAGTACAGTAAACACGCGCCTTTCTCCCGGCATTCGTCGGACAAGCTGGTAGAAAGACAGAGGTAAAAATAAAATTTGTTTATAACCACTTCAGAATGTCACGAAAAAATAAAGTTTGCGATAGAGCTCTATTTTTTACACCACTTGTTCTCTGATGGATGATAACATTCTACATCCAATTTCAGCCTCTAAAAAAGTCAGGAAGCTTGGAAAACGTGGGAAAAACAGTTCAAATCAGGCGAAACCAAATTATTCAGGATGGCCTTTCCGGATGTTTTCGGTACAATACCAGCTTTACTGCCACTGGTTCTTTGTTTTTTATCCGTGCTGATAGTCAAACAATCGATTTATCAAGTGTTCGCCAAAGTCCGAAAACCTTTGAAAATTCGAAAATTTTTGAAGGGGTACACCTTCAAAAATTTGCGAAAAAATGAATTTTGAGCTATGCCTCTGGTTTTCACCCCATTGCTTCCTCTACAAATACAGACTTTATACCTCAAATTTCAGCCCCGGCAATAGTCGGGAAGCTTGGGAAACGTGAAAAAAACCGTTCGAATCTGGCGGACCGAATTATTCAGGAGGACGTTTCGACGTATTTCGATACAATTCTGGCATTCTCACCATTCATTCTTTGCTTTCTACCTGTTTCTATACTTACACAATTGATTTACGAACCATTCGTGAGAGTTTGAAAACTTTCGGAAAATCGAAAGATACAAAAATAATTTTCCAATAATAGCGTACCAAAACCTTTAAAAATCTCCTCACCAGGAGAATAAAAGCATATAATAAAGAGGCGAATTCGTAGAAATAGTGTTGATAAGCAGAGAAGTAGATCTTCCAGTGTCAAGAGGCTGACATCGGCGTAGATAGCCGTTGCTCTTTTTACTGTCGAGTTCGTGGAAATAGACGGGAGTGCTGTGGAGGGCGTAAACAAGAGCGGTATGTATCATATCGAATTGCCAAGTTGCGCGAGGGCCATAGATTATACGCGGAAGCGGGCTATACATCCACCTAACTTTCCCATCGTTATGATGCATGTACATTGAATTCACCAAGATCGAATAAGTGTATCAAGCTCCGCGCAGGACAACAACCACGTTCAGAGAAGCGAGGCTTCCGCGTCATTTTACCGAGAAATTGAGGAAACTTTTGAAACTCGAGAAAATACAGATGTTCTACTCGGTAGAAAGATAATTGTAACGAACGGACTTCTCTTTATTAACCAAAGCAATAATTGTGCATTATTGAAAAAGGATTGATATCAGAGATGGATTGTTGTTATACCATCGTGGCAGGAAGGGGATGGGGTTGTTGTTGATTCCGGGGAAACCGCATTATAAATATCGGAGGGCCGCATCCGGACATCCGAATGCTGGTGGCTCCATGCTAGCTGCATCGCGAGCTGCACTTGGGATGAATTATACAGGAGGCCGCCGCCGCGTGATGTACGGCCGGAGTTGTGGGAGGAGCACACATAATGAGACGCGTTTTGGCCGCACGCGCGCTGCAGGGAATTTGGGCCGTGTAAGAGAAAGAGGGACACAGGGACACACACAGACGCGCACCCGGGAAAAAGGACGCTAGCTTAGTAGTAGTAGCGTATTATATATATATACAGGCTAGCTATTAATCCAAGCAGTAGTAATTAAAGGCGTCGAGTTCGGCGCGTAGGCCTTTTGTGCGATATTCATTAGGAAGCTTTTGGCCCCGGTTTCGGCGATCGCCCGCTGCCTCCGGCCGTCCAGTCTCGAATAATGGTTACCCACATTTCCCGGTTCGAGCAGCGTACGCCACCTCGTCGAGAGAACGGCTCGCTATTATAATTTTACTAGGAAATCGGGCGGAAATACTCACTGACTCGTCGGGGGATGCGCGTGCCAACGTGTGGCTGTGGCCGCATACTTGCCATTATAGCCGAGCGCAAGGGCCACGCGTGTGATATTGCTCGACAAGCCCGGCAAGATTGAAATTGCTCGTCGCGGCCGATTTCCTTGCTCGGCTGGTGCGAAATCAGCGCGGAATCCCGAGTGCGACTGCCGAGGGTGGCGTGTCCGCATTTTATCGGCCTGGCTAGTCGTCGGATTCGACATTCATTTTACATGACGAGAGAAAAGTGATGGAGAGAAAGAGAAAGAGAGAGAGAGAGAGAGTGGGAGACTAGCCAGATCGCAGGTACATCGAGCTGATAGCTCACTACGGATCCCCCTATTGCTTCTGTGCCAGTGAACATGACTGCGAATCCTGAAAGAATAATATCAAGTCGAGCGAATAAGAGAAGACCACCCGATAGATCTCGCGGAACCAGCTCACGGTTCTTAATCCCCTGTCGAGCGCGTGAGGACGCTCTCGTTTCAAGAAGCTCATCCCTCTCGCCCACTTTCTCTCCCTCCACCCTTCTCTTCTCCTTCAACAATGCTGTCCTCCAAGTACAATCGCATCGGTGTGCTCTTTGTCGCGCGCGTGCGGGATATTCCGAGGAATCGATGATGCGAGCTGCCGAGGTCGTGAATAGAGGGGGATCATAGCGGGCCGAAATAAAAATCTCAAAGTCGCACTGGGATACCGGTCGGGCTGCTGCCTCTACTGATTCTTTGTGAAAAGCAGGAGCCAAGGTGGGTGGTGGTGCGGCAAGGAGCTCGAGGTGTCCGGCGATAGTCAGTCGCGGGATTCGTTGGAGGTCGAGCGCGAAGAGACCACCAGGAGGACGAACATGGAGCCTGGCTCCTGCCGCTTCTTCTTCTTCTTCTTCTTCTTCTTCTTCTTCTTCTTCGCGACCATTCCGGAACTTTATTTCCCCGAGGATCGCTCCGCTAGAGTTTATCGCTCGAGGTAACAGTAGCATAGCCTCTCTCTCTCTCTCTCTTACCATCGTTGCCGCAAGCTCACGTCTCTCTTCCGAGTGTGCAAGCTCTTCTCCGTAGCTCACCTTACTCGGGCAAGAGCTTGCGCGCGCGCGCGTGCCTGCTCGACCTGACCGTGATACCGCAACGTCCAGTGAAGCCCTCAGGACGTAAGGTATTATCTACTTAGGCTGGAGGGATCGTACTTCTTGCAAATAGCTGCCCCGATCTCCATTTGACCTCACTTGGCTCCTTCTGTTTATCTGTACGCGCTTGACGCGACCTGCATACCGCTCTCTGACCGTATTCTACTTTTTACCCTTTTCTCTCTGGCCTCCTATTCCACTCGCAGCTACTCTCTCTCTCTCCCTCTCTCTTTCTCTCTCTTCCTTTCCCAGTCTCTCGCTCTTGGTCTCTCCGCAATGGATTCGCTGCCAACTCGGCTCGAAGCGAGTCCACCGACTCGGCTAGTTGCTGGAAATTTACCGGGGGGAGTACGCCACCAGCATTACGTGGCTCGAACGCGCGAAACGCCTGTAAATAGTTCGGGGTCCGTGGAACTCTACGTGCGCGATGAACGACGGCCAAAGTTTCCCTCCAACGTAATTCCAGCTTCCGTTGAATCCCTATAGTGTTCGGTACAATGATGTACCCAGTATTTTAGTGTATCGAGTACTTAAGAGATTGATTTAATAGGACTTGGAAGAATCGTGAATTTCAAACAGACGGAAACGTACGAACGTTTCCTAATCAGAATGGCAGCCTTCCGGGAAATTTCACGGTGCGACAGGCGGAATTGCCAGAGCTTCCTGCTTTTCCTCATAAATTTCGAAAGAGATGTAATTCGTGTTTTATGATTGCGTCTCTTGGTTGCGAAGAGTAATGCGAAACGGGCGAGCAGGCTGTTGTTACTTTAAGCGGCTCTCCTCTCCTTCTCCAGGCCGCATAACTGGACAATTTTACGGCTCGAAAGACGTGACGCTGTTTGATATGCCCCGGCGAGGAGAAATATAGACTATTACGGGAAAGTTTCCAACGGGGGAAAGAGTGGAAACCAGGCTATCTAAACCCGCGCGCTTCTTTAGCCAGGCTGTGCGCGCCTGTTGACATTTTCCTCGGCGCCGCATTCAGAGCCGCGCTAACTTTCGCAGTACCGTCGCTTTCCCTCCGAAAGGTAAATTGCGCGAGGGATTTTTATTTCCAATTACTTTGCGGCTGCTATATTTCCAAGTTACACGGTCGTCGGGATGTATCGAGGTTTGTTCACTAAGCTATAAACACCGGCTGGGAATCCTCGGGATCTCTTAAAGAGACGCATAGTATACTTCTTTCCGTAAAGAAGGGATGCAAGCTCCCCCCAACCACGGTCGCTCGTTTTCCCCGACCGACGGAAAGTCCGAAGAGAAAATCGTCGCCGCTTATGAATTTCAAGCGGCGCGTAACTCGAGTTTCGCAAAGCGTTTCAGTGCCTAGAGTAAACTGGATCCAGTCTACGAATATTATTAAGTGAACTTCTTTATTTTGGAGAACTTAGCGTTACGGAAGCGTGCGTTCTCGATGTCAGAGCAGGAAAAACTTGGTGAACAGGATTTCGAATTATCATAACTTCTATCAATACAGACTGGGATATAACTTGACAGTGATGTCTAACGGGATGTGGAACAGGGTAGCGGGTGTGGTGTCAGGTGGCAAAGCGACCTAAAGAGGGACAGGCTAAAAGAGAGACAATGGAAGAGGGTGGGAGGGCAGAGCAAGCGAGATAAAATATTTAGGGGTGCGGCGTTGTAGGCGTGAGATACGAGATTTAAACTTTTAGGTGCCACTTTCAGGAGAGGTTGCCCGCCGGCACCTTATATCTCGGGATGGCTCTTCCGCGATAGGACTACTTCACTGCTTTAGTGCTGTTCACCTCTCACCCCCTCCTCCTTACCGGCTCCAGCGTTACCCTCGCGGCCTCCTTTTTCCTTTTCTCCATATCCGTTTTCGCCATTCGCCAAACGCCGCCGATAAAGGACTTTCGACAGGTGAGAGCGTAAATCGCTGCCAGTGGAAATTTCATAAATGTTTAACGACTTGGGGTCACGGGGGCGGTTGCCAACCCCGGCGGGCTTGGGGAAAAAGTAGGCAGAGAGAGCAAGGGTATACAACCCAAAATTCCACCAAGCCACCTTGGGATAACGACCACCCCTGAAATTCTAGCTCACTTAGACCGTAGCTGGTTTATCGCCGAATCTTTAAGTAGCGCCGAAGGAACTCCTGTAACTGTTTATGTCACCTTACGTAAACCCTTTGGGAAAGCAATCACTAAAAGACGATGAAAGTATACACGCTTGCTAGGTAGGACGGATAACGGTTGGCGGGGGAGAGTAGAGTGACTGGAAGCGGCCCTTTCTACTGATTCCACTCGGGGGTAGGTCGTGCGCTTGCGGAGTGCAAGTGAAATGGAGCATCGTGATTACAAAGGGCTGAGCGCCGGGATCGGAGTACGGTAATGACGAATCGTTAGGGAATAGCGACGGGAAAATGGAGGAAGAATACTAGGAGGGGGTGGCGGGCAGTTCGGGAGACTAAGTCGGAGCCGTACATAGGGAATTCTTGTGGTCGACACTTAAGCCAGGAATGCAGGGAACTGGAACGACTAGTAGACTGGCTGACGAGGTCCGGACACCTCCCGGAATTCCGCGGCTCACTCACTGTGTGAATGCAGTAGGTGCAACGTGTTCTCGGGAAAGGTCGTTTGGGCTGCGCGAAATGTGTCTAGAGCCCCCTCGGAACGACCTGCATCGATCGAGCGGTGCCATCTTGCCCGAGAGTGAGAGAACCAGAGAAGGAGACAGAGGGAGACGAGCCGCCGAGACGATGAACTCCGCAATTTACGTATTCCGCGCATTTCACGCCCCTCATTATCGCCACCTCACTCTCTGCCACACTCTCGGAAAAGTGTGCCTCCTACCATCTCGCTCGCTCGCTCGCTCCCTCTCTCGCTTACTCGCGCGCGTTTCTACTATATATGCACGTACGAGTGTATGCGGTGTGCGAGCAAATAGCGCGTAAACGAGAACACGCGATGCCAGAGCAAGCAAGGCCCTCTCTCCTGCCTCTGCTTTGCAGTGACGCGCGTCGTAGTAGCTTCCCTCATACAGGGCCGATTAGGAGCCGTGTCACCTGACGAATAGGCCTACCCCGATTACTCGAGATTCTCCTGGTGGTTGGGCAATAAATCAAGGAGAGGCCGCGAAGGATTGCTGAAGTGGGGCTTCGGTTTCTGCATGCCTGACACCAGCTAGTTTACCGTGTCGTTTAAGTAGCTACGCTTAGCGTCGCCGCCGGGCGGATCGTGTGTCATCGAGTTCCGAAGTGCGAGAATACAGGCCGCTCTAATTGTCCCAGCAGGATATCTCTCGCCGACTGAGCCACTGCGGCGCACGAACTTTCATGAAACTACTTCGTAGCCTGCGAAATGGGATCCCACTTGGGGTTCACTTCTAACCCCCGGCTTTGGATCAGGATCTTGTTGATATTTGACTAATATTTAATGAGTCGTATTATCTCGGTAAATTCCGATGTCAGGGACGGTTGATCTTCACATTGCAGCGATTGAAGTCAGGCTAGTTTCCCCATATTCTCCGCTGGCGTATTTCCTTTGATGACGCGCGAAATGATGGGGAATATTGGGAACAGGAGACACGGGTGGGACAGGCTTTCATTCGTCTTCCTATTTGGAGAAATGACCAGAACCCACTGTCGGCTCTCGTCCATCTGTTTCACGAAAAATGAAACCATCGACGATCGGGGATTTGGTAGCTTCGTTATTACATATAGATCTCGGCCCATACACCTTGGCACGTAGGGTTACGTAGGACGTATGAGATTGCGTGCTGGGATCCTCAAACCCGTAAGGATTGAAGGCATTGGGGATCAGGGAACGCAGGATTCGACCTTACCGCGTCAGCAAAAGCGTACAGTATACATATAGAGATGTCGCGATATACTAGACCCTCCCTCGTATCTCCGCGAAACTCAATTACGAGTCCGCAAGTCAATAGCATATACAGAGAGAGAGAGCCAATATCGGCACGCTGCGATTCATACGAGGCCTCCCATTTGAATAACATGTCAGTGCCTGTCTATTAGATTTGCTCATCCAGCAAGCACAACCAACTCCAATGCAAATTTTTCTTCTCCGTAGACTCTTAAATTCAGCTAATCGTTATTCCACAAAGCAACTCGATATTAATCTAGACGAACATTTCAACTCTACGCTCCGTGCTCTACTGAAACACGACAGCTTAAACAGCGAGGGATTTTCGTGCGGTGACTTGGCGGACGCATTCGATTCATAAAAGCGTCGAGCGGTGCGATCGTTTGAAATTTTGCGAAACGTCACATGGCTTCGTTGGAGAGGAAGAGCCCTGCCCCGGCAGCAGCCGCGCATCCCCTCTCGCCTCCCTCTCTTGCCGCAACAGCCTCGGTGAATGCTAAGCGAAATCTGGCCTGGCTAGGGGTTTGTCCTAGTTCGCGGATCGTCGCCGCTTCACTTCGCAAAGTTTACCGCCCAATCGTCACGCCCGCCACAAATGCAATTGAAAGCATTGCGGGGATCCGCCGCGGCGTCTCCCGTCGAGTTCGCGCAACGTTTCGCGATGATATCCCTGTATTTCGCGCATCCCTCGTCCTCTCTCAATTCGTCCGTGTGTCTATCTACTATGCACATGTGTCTCTGTGTGGAGATGTGCACTGTAGCATACAACGCATCCAGAGGAAACGCGCAAATCTCGACAGATTGCAGGGCGCTTTTTAATCCGGCGAGCGCACTCAGCAGCGACCATAAGGTCGCGCTTACACTAGAATTAGAAGGACAGCCGGAGCGTGGAGCGGCTTGGATGCTGGACGATATTGGATCGTTGCTGGAGCCTGAGCTTTTAGTGCCGGCCGTTCCCAGAGAGTTCGACGATTTTCTAGGTGTTGCGCCCCTCTTTCACCGTTACACCCATCGCATTCGGCTAACTTCGAATGAATATTCAGGCTATTTCGCACGGCTGTTAAACCCTTTTTTTCACCAACCCCGTTGCCATCGGCGTGCCTCACTCCTATCACGTACGCTCCGCTGCAACTACTGTTACCTACCAGTTCTGTTTAGCAGTTTTGTGCAGCACTGCCATATCGATTGGACGGTCCCCTTCAGCCAGTGATATTTAGCAAAACAAAAGTAATATTTGGCTTTGCAGGTCAGCGCACAAACGTTGTCCTCTTTTCTGCTTGCATGCGGAAAAATGGTGAAAGTCCACGCTATTAAAGTACATCAACATCTCAAGGATGATATCGGGAATGTTGGTACTTTGACGCAGGTGTCTTTGCCGGGCGCTCTCGCATTCGGCTCTCATCCGTGAGTGCTGCTAATGAAGCACCGCCTGTCCCGAGTGTAGCCGTCGAGTTTTTCCTCGGCGCCGAGTGCTTTTTAATTCTTCGGGAATTACGAAGTTCGAGGAACACTTCGCCACCGACTCCTCTCCATCCCTCTTTCTCCCCTTCTCTTACTCCGGGTGTGCCTGTGCGTTTCTGTGTAAAGCGGTGGGCCGCGTCGTTCTCTCGTTAAATCGCTCGGAGAGCCGCCACTGCCCACCCTCTGATTCTCGTTTGCCGTCTTTACGACGGCATTAAAGGGGCGCCCTGCAAATGCAATTGAATACATTGCGGATTCAGCGGCAGTCGTTGTACGAATGCCTTCAACTAGATTGCCTTTACCACGCGTCGCCTCCATGTAAGTCCGTGTAATTGTTTCCCCGCGTCCGATGGAATACCTGCTCTCTCTACTCTTCTATCCCGTTGTCTGCTAGCGTCCAATTCTCACTCTTTCTCTCTCTCTCTCTCTCTAGCATTCGTTAAAAGAGTGTAAACGATTCGAAGAGCCAGGTGAAATTGAATCCAACCCGAATGCTTTCTGTCCCTTTATCTGGTCGGATAGAATTGCCCCTGTACCTCCGTTATAAATAACGGGCTCGAGATATAACTTTACGCCATTCATCCACCTTTTTCACTGTGCGGTCACGATTTTTGTTTTTCGCTCGAGGCTTGTAAACGCGGTTATTCATAAATCGCGTGGGTATTCGGCGTTTTCGGGAACGAGCCATTCAGCGTCGAGCAGCACCAGTAGCGGTCGCGATACGCATCTAGCTTTATTCGCGTCGCAGTCTTTCCAGTTGATTCCACTTGAAAATTATTGGAGCTTCCCTCCAATCCTCTCCCTGGCATGTCCCTCTCTTCTGGAATGAACTTTTCCCCCCCCAGTGCAATTCTCTTGCGGATGTGCCCAGCAACGCCAGGGCGCCGCCCTGTCCACTGAGCGAGCAGGAAAATCTGTGAAATTGAGGATAGACCGCGATCGATAATCGGATGGTCTAATTAGTGCACAGTTATCAAACACGCGGCTACCGGAGTCCGAATGGCATCGGGCTAGCACGAGGATGAGAGGAGTGGCGCGGAGCGCCGCTTAATGAAACGAGACATCCCGACAGAATTGGACCGGGAAACGAAAGTATTCGGGCGCGCGAGAGAAGAGCGCATTAATTCCGTATTTCCGACGTTTAATTCGAGCGTTCGTACCGCTCCCTCTGTATCGTTCTCTCTCTCTCTCTCTCTCTCTCTCTCTCTCTCTCTCTCTCTCTCTCTCTCTCTCTCTCTCTCTCTCTCCCTTCCTCTCTCGTCCATACAATCTCGCACGTCGATTCTCTCGAGCAGGCTTGGTGCTGTATACCGGCTGTTGCCAATGCCAATTGTAGCTGGGCTTCCGGATCGGCCGTTCTGTTAACCGCGAACGCCGACCAGACTGACCCCTCGTTCCCACTCAGCCCTCCTGTAAGTGCGTGTAATTGTTTGCATCCGGGAAATGCGATGTAATAACCACCAAGCCGCCTAGAGCGTCCGAGGCTCGCTGTATTAGTTGAACGCGGCAACGATAATACTCGACGCCATAGCTTACATGATCTCTGCTACGAACAATGTGGTCTGATCATAAACATCGTTGTCACTGACTCCCTGAAAGTGCTTCTGCAATGTAGAATCGATGAACATTAGTTCCTATTGATTTTCGTGCGTGTCCGGGAAACTAGGTCTACCGTTCGTATCCATTTGTTCAATATCGAAGTATGATGATTAGCTATTAACTGAAAACGAGCGCCTTTGAGTAGAAGTCGGATCCATAAACGTAGCCTCGTGTTTCACGGAAGTATTAAATTCAACGAGCCGCGTAATTTCCCCCAGGTTGGCTAAAAGAAACTCGCAATCTTCGGTTTATGAGTGGCAGGCAGTTGCAATCCGCTCGTGCGGCTAGCGCGATTCATCAAGCAACAGCTCGAGATCGAGCTTGGGAGGAAGACGATAGGTAGAGTGCCTACTTAAGTGCTGTTTCGCTGTTGGGGATAAAGTAAATTTATAGCCGCACGCGACGTTCTCCGAGGACTGTTCCTTTGTGAGAGTCCGCGCACACCGCTCCTTCTATCCGGCCAAATCACGCAATATGCCTCTTGAGAGACGCCGGGCATTAGCCTCGCTCGCATACTGGCTTTCCCTTACCAATGTCCGCTAATGCGCTGTGTCGTCTGCCGTGAAATAGCCGGTGATCACGCTCCTTCCCACACCAGCATCGCACTTACTACGAGGCGTGAAGTGTGAACAGCCAGCCGGACGGAAAAGGGCTCTCCATATTCCCAGGATAAATTGAACAATCAAAATAACTGAGACGAACGCCCGGCAATTTGTAGGGCGGACAGTTGTTGTACGATTTCATCGTCGCACCAATATTCATTTCACTGACAGAGGAGAGCCCTGTCAGAGGCAAAAGTAGCAAAATGTTACTACACATGCGAGTCGTACAACCCACTTTTCATTTCGAGCGTCCGGTTTCGGTATGCGGCTGGAAAATACCTACTCCCGCTGGCTCTGTTCCGGCAAGATGCAAATGAATAGGCGGTCCAGAGAAGGCGAAAGCGAAGGGCCGTGTATCCAGAGTGGGACGCGTGCCGAAAGGGTGAAAGCGTACAAAAGTATGAGGAGTGAGAGAGAGAAAGAGAGAGAGAGGGAGAAAGAGGTAGAGAAGGGGAGTAGCTTTTCCCGGTAGCAAGCCGGGGAAAGGAAAAGCAGTTTGGTGCAGGGAGCATCGAAGCAGACCAAAAAGGCGTTAGGGAAACCCGTCACGTTCTGGACGCGCGGGGCGTAAAAAGCATTCCGAATAGGGAAAGGAAACCAGAGGAAAAGCAGCCCCCTCGTTAGCTGGGCTTTTATTTCGATCTGGGTCGATCGTTCACTGGCACGAAGGAAGCCGCGGCAGCTCGAGGATGAAAGAGAGAAGGATGCTGCCAGAAAGGGCAGTAGAGAGCGAAAGGAGATATCGGTATATACCATATGAGTCGTTAGCCATTCGCTTGCCTCGCCGGATAGCCGGCTCCATTAGTTCGATGTGAATTACTCCTTCTTTCTCCCTCATATACTTGTCGAAGGGTCACTTCCACGCGTCTTCTTGATCGCACGAAATAAGATAGCTCCTAGCTTCACCCCTGGCTCACTAACTTTAATACCCTTTCAACACTCTTCCTAACTTGGAATCACCTCGCAGACTCGTAACACTCGTACGCACGTGTAATCTCGAGGATATTCGATCGTTGTACGATAGCCAAGTGGTCAAGCATTATTATCCGTGTTGCTACCTTCAGTTCCAAACAATTACCGGGCGCAATACGTGAGCCCACGTCACAGAGAATGAGTTGAAAGTAAGCTCGAGAAGCGTAATGGAATCTCGTACGGTTCGTCGGATTTCACGTGTGGATGTTCGCAGAAAGGAAATTGGGGATATGGTTGGTTGTAAAGGTTGTTCGGCGAGCTCGCGTGCTAAACGTTCAATTAGTGTCCGTGTATTCTGAGAGAGAAAAGGAGGACGAGAGGTACATTCAGCTATTCTCGACTACAGTCATTCGTACGCCAGCTGATACTAGAGATCGAGATCTCTCCATCGGCCTCGATGGACTTTTTTCCCTTTTATTCCTTGCTTTTTCCGGGGAACCATTCTAATTGGACGTAGCTCGATGTCCCACGAATTTACATGGCATGGGACTTCAGGATTTATAGGATAACTGTAGAAGACGTGCACGGTGCACTCTCGGTTCCTCGTGGTAGAGATCCACCACAATTACATAGCCTAGCCGTGCGTAACCGATTCCACCGATAATCATCGCTCACCATCGAACTCCTGTAATGGTTATGGTTCGAGAGTGGATCGACTTGTTTACGTAACTGAGAGGAGCCGACAGTATCGTTACAAGTCGTTTAGCCTGCGCCAGTGGCCTGCTGCCGTAACGAATGCCCAGCGAATCCATTAGTTCTCGAGGTAAGTGTGCTCTCGTTTCCGGAATAGACATAAACTCGAGCGGGAATTAGAGAAATGCCTCTACGTACCTGTGGTTCACCGGTCGAAACTATGTCTATCGCGGCAGTTACATCTACCAGTTGGAATAGTTGGTAACAAGATTTCTCGCACGCTACTCTACCTACAACTCCTACCACCAAAATCTCCTTACATTTTATTGCACCCTTGCAGAAGCGAGTATACCGTTCTCCTCGTCCTCGTGGCTTCAGAATTCTCGACAAATCGGGCTAACGATCTCTTGTTTCACTTGGAAATACAACAGAGAATACACGAAATCACTAGTTCGCGCAAGCGCGTAATTGCACATTGGTGGGATCTTATTAATATTCAACAGGAATATCATAATTCCTGCGTGGAATTCTATTAATTTCCTGGCAGGCTTTCTCGCCCACTTTAAAATTCAATTCCACCTCACACGGCCTTATCGTGCGGCGATATTAGTTAATCGATTTCTCGGTAATCTCGTTCCAGTGCGACACCGTTGACTTTTTCCAGAGACCCACGCGCGCCGCGTAGAACGGCCGCGTCGTAATTCTATTGGCGCTTGCCTCCGAAATCACTAAATGGGCCGATGATTGAAATTTCAGCTATGTTGTTTGCTCAGGGAAAATGCGTTATTGTTTCGCGGATGGGCGAGCGGCTAGCGAACATAAACTCCATTAGCATGGTGTAAATCAGATCGCGTTGTCAGCGGGTGTAGGCTCGCTCGGCTGTTGCTGAGGAACGAGAGAATATCGTCACGTGCTTCTACCTGATTCTCGCCGTTACCACCGGCATCCACTGCTAGCACAGACTCCCTCTCATCCCTCTCATCCCTCTCATCCCTCTCTCTCTCTCTCTCTATCACCGGCTACCCTGCCACAGGCTAATCAGGTTTATCTCGTGGTTACACGCAAAGACAGTACCGGCCAGTCCTTGCTGGCAGAGCAGCAGCCGCATCTATTGCCATTTAGGAATGACGGTCTGGTGCCAAGTCGGCTGATTGTTCTATAGATGTACCGTGGTTATTGCGATTAAATTTCAAGTGCATATCCCACACTCCTACGCAGCCCTCAGCCACTATAATCCACCCTAAGGCGAATCCTAGGCATTCCTGTTTGGCAGGCAACCTTAGATCGAATGATTCCTTCATCACCTCTCGTCATCCTTACATCGTCTTGGCTCCAAGTACTATTCGTGTCCAATTGCCAATCGGGGGCAGTGGTCCAACTTATTTTGGCAGATGGATAGTGCCTGATGGATATCATTGGGATGTTAAATATATTCAGTAGAGTTGTAGGACATCAGGCGGTTTCCCTCGAGAAGGCAATTGGATTCACTGCATTTCGACGCGAGTGGTTGCAACAAACACGCGTTAATGAAGTTTGTGTTTTGAGAGCATATCGAGACAAGTCGAGGCGACAAGCTTGATTCGATGAGAAGGAGTGGTGCGCGCTCGGGGAACAGGAATGTCGCCGTTCCGCCAGATGCACTGACGGCAAGCAAGCACACTGGCTCATCAGAGCGAGCAGTGCACTTTGAGAATACTCTCCTTGACGCAGAAATTCAATGTTCTCGACTCGGAGCAATGGGCCACGACTTATGCACTTGAGGAGAGAACCCTCTCGACAGACTGCTGTGTTTGAAGATGAGCACGGGCTACGCTCTTCCTCTCTCCATGGGCGTAAACGCAATCTACGAATTAATAAGAGCCGCCCACATACTCACACGGTTACTTAATGCTGAGTTTATCGACCTACCTTTACCACCTGCTTCAACTCATATGAGTATAAGAAAAAGGCGAGGTCACCCGCACACGCATGTGGCGCTTCATAGTACAGTTACAACGCAATTTTGCCAAGCAGCAGCGATCGTAACTTTTATGAAATCATTATGATCCACCAGGTGCGAGCCACACTGCGTTCCCAGTGCAACAAGCTTATAAAGCTAGACTCGTCCCTCCAATAAATCTGAGTCTCCTTCTCTATCTGACTATAGTCCTGCCTATTTTCTTTAGTTGAAACAAGATTCCCCTCGCAACGTTATACCCACTTTGTCGCCCCAAGGAAGGCTTCCAATTTCCAGGTTGCAATAAGTTTCAACGCGCTACCTTCTGCGAGAAATGTGGAGGTTTTCATTCTTTGTATGAACCTGTAAATGACCGTCGGACTATAATACGATTTGTACTACTTACTCCCGACGCTCAGTACTGGTGTCAATTAATTTGTAGATTTGTACAAATCCCTGTAATAATTTGTAATATTCATGAACCAAATCCGTCAGTTTTATTCCCGATATGTGTATCGAGTTCGCCTTGGTTTTTTTATTACAATTTTTTCATGCTGGCGCAGATGCATTATTGAGGGAAATTAAAATTTCCAGAGCGGAGGTGCGCGGAACCTGGGAATTATATTTAATTATTCCGAAACGGTCTACTCGCGGTAGGGAAATGTTTCAAACGTGGGACTGCTGGTGCTCGTCCCTGTTCTACTTCCCAGTGGTGGACGTGCAGTACAGGAGCGTCCGATATTTACGTGATGCAGTCTGCCTAAAAATGTCCGAGCTTATTTACTGCGCGCAGTTACCAGGACATTTTTCCGCAAATGATCCGATAAATCACGGTCGTAATTCCGTGTACATTAATTACCTGGCTGTACCTCGTGCACCGGCGAGCAGTGTTCTCTCGAACTTGGCTCGTTAAGCGCAGACGTCTATTAATAACAAGCGGTGTGCATTCCCCTTAGGTTTAATATTTACCAATCGTATGACTAATGAAGGGCCAGTAGCCCTTTGCACCTTCTAACCAACGATCAGATTTTCCTTCGCAGCAGGATGCCATGTCGGACTAGAAACGCGATCGAATGGAGTCGCAGCTGACACTCGCCGCATGAAATATATCCTCTGATCCTCTAGGTTTCCCTGGGAAATTTGTATGCGCGTTTCAGTCGATATTCCTCTCATATCTTTAGATCGAGAGTGACGCGATTACGTAGGACCATCCGGCCAAGATTTCGCCCTTTCGTGGGCGGCCCTCTTACAACCTCTCCCAAGGGTCGTTATTATTTTCGCGGAAGGCAAGCACCGTCATTTGTTAGCTCGTTCCTCTCTCTGCCTGATAATACTTGGCCGTAGATCTTACTCGGTTCCCTCGGCTCCCTCTGTTTTTCTTTCTACTTCCGCCGCGCGAGTCGCCACTTGCGAGCACCTCGCGGCAATGCTAGAGAAAGAGAGCAGGCGGCTTTCAGCGATGTGCGAAGCCCAGGCATATAAGCCAGCCGAACTTCCACGGCTTGCCTCTGCCTCGCCAATATTTGCCCAGATGAAATACTCCCGCACTACTGAAGTCAGTTTCGTGCTGCTAATTGCATTGAATTTCACAGCGAAAACGGCTACGAAGAGCGCCCGATCGGATTAGAAACTACCACCCGTTCACCAGTTTCGCAATACTCATCCTCTTCTTTTCTTTTTTCACTCTTCACCTGTCCTTTTCTCTCTTTCTCTTTCTCTTTCTCTTTCTCTCGTTGCTGATATAAGCAAATGTTCCGTAATTCGTTTCATGAGTTTCCACCTGTTCGTGTTTCACCCTCTTTAAAATACATACCGTAGGCGGCTGTTTCGGCTCGGGTGTCGGCGTCCTGAAAATTAATCTTCGTGTTTTGATACGGCGATCCCAGGAAGCTACGACGACCTTATCGATCTTGGTCCATGAGGATAAATATGAGCCTCGACTCGGCTGTATTGGACTTACAGCACACGCGAGCCTGAATATTAAAATCTAGAACGGTACACCGCCGTCACTATGTAATCGATTTGATGAGCTACTTCAACATTACATTTACACGAGTTGTACAAGAAATTCGAATTTACACTGTTCTATTTTTCTGGATAATGATAAACTACTATCTTGAAAGTTACTCTTCATGACAATCTGCAATAGCACATGAATGTCGGCAAATAAAGCTTCTCGTGAATCATGTCTTCGACATGTATGAGCAATACTGGATGACAGCAATAATGGGTAGAACTTGGCTACCAATATTCTATGGATTGAACCTCTTAAGAGTTGGCCGCTTGGCACTAGTCTGGTATCCCCCGACTAACTCTTGTACAGGTTTTGGTAGTCAGGAAAGTTTCGGATTTTTCAATGGAATATGTTGGCCGCACTTTCTCTTGTGACACTCGCACTTGGTTCTACGACATAAAAGGGTCCCATTTCCATATAAAGCTAGTAATTTCCATATGCGGCAACTGATTCTCCCATATCAAAGTGTACGAAGGAGAGAGAGAGAGAGAGAGAGAGAGAGAGAGAGAGAGAGAGAGAGAGAGAGAGAGAGAGAGAGAGAGAGGAAAAGGGAGAGGTTGGGCAGTTTGGCATATCGCGTAAGCTACGAATGCATTACAGCTTCTTCTCACTTAGACTTTGAAATCTGGCGAACTGCAAATATTCGAAGGACAGAGCAGAATATGAATCGATTGAATCGGTGAGCGAGCCGAGACTAGGAAGCATCGGGCGTGTTGCCCCGACTTCCCTTATTACGGGTCAATTAGTATAATCCGGCCCGGTTAATTAACAGCGATTTGTATCGACATATTTTCCGATAGCGGAGTGATTTCGGCGCTCCTGCACGCTGGTTCACATCGGCCAATCCTCGCTTGGATATCGCATTAGCTATTTAGGGCGGCGCTCATTTGCAGTTGTTGATATCCGCTCGCTGAATAGTTAGTTAGGAAAGTTCACTGCGAAATTACACCAATTCTCTCTCTATCATTTTCCATCCATCTCCCTCTATCTCTGCACGCAACTTTATAATGGTTAGCGGTGCGCGACTACATAGTGCAGGTGAACTTGAATTATTCGCTCCGTGCGGTGAAATATTCGCACCTTGTGTTCCCGGGATGAATGCAATTTCGATCTGGCGAGCTTTGTCAGGCGATGTCAGCGAGAAAAGCCTCGACTCTCGCCCGCACGGAACAAAGCGCCAACGAGAGTCCGACTTTTATATCGCATGTGTCCCCAGAATGGCCTTCATACGTATAGAACGCCCTTTCGAGCACTTGTTCAAAAAGTATTCAAAACCTGTACAGGTATTAATCTCTTCTTGTTTCATCCGCCGCTCATCCCCGCAAGCTTCCCACGTCGCAGACCTTCCACCGAACAAAGACATCGTCCGGTTTAAATCACACCCGCAGCTAGCACCGCAGCTAGTGAATTAATCGTAGCAATTTCGCCGGCGCTCGCTGTTTTTTCGCCGGCCGCACCGTTTTTTACTTCTTTTTGCGCCACCGCGAAAATACGCGCTGCGCGAAGATAATTCCGCCAACTGGGTCAAAGAATAAAATCGGCGAGAAATGTTAATGGTCCGTGCGGCTGAAGGGCGGAGCGCGTGGTTACATGTCGGCATACGTAGTACATGTGTGGTTGGAATAGAATTTTCGGAACTAACGAAATTAACCTGCTAGGAAAATTTACTTCGACCTTGGTATTTGTGTAGACAACCGACAAACTATAGATAAACTATATTGCCAGTATCAATGTCACGTTTTTTTCTATCTACGATCGTACGAACTTTCATCGGCGCCACTCGAGGCAGACACTGTTACTTCGAAACATGTGCCAGCCATTTGTTTCGGGTCACGTTGATGCCCTAATGAAAGTATGGCCTCCACTATCGCTAATTGCTTCTGGCCATGTAAAATCACTTAGACAGAAACTCTTTGAGCAGTCCTTCGACTCGTTTACCAGCCCCCGGCCGTTAGGGAACACAGCGCTACCAATTTCCATGTAATGAAGCTAGCACGAGTTGCTATTAAATTTTAAGAGTACCCTGGCAACGCAGCCCCACGCTCAGACAATTCTGCCTTTGTGATTACAGTTTTCGCAAGGCGTTAAATTGAAGGCGAGAAATAGCCGTGTCGCTGGCTATATAAACAGTAGGAAACAGACGGTATTATCTTACGATTCGAAATTGATGCTAATCCCATTAAGAGTAAGAGTAAGAGTAAGATAATGCAATTAAGGATGGGGGAGAATGAGCGAGAGACAATAAGTCGTCTCCGGCAGGAGGAGTGTGCAGGTCGCTCCGGAAATGGGAATTCGCGAGCTTTCGCCAGGGCAAGAATGAAGCAGACAGTTTCTATTAACTTACGTCACGAGAGCCTCTTCGAAGATTGTATACGGCGCGCCGAGACACGGATAGAGAAATCGGGATAGACTGACAGATAGAGGGTGGGCGAGAGTGAGACCGTGAGCGGAATAGTGAGAGTAAGAGAGAGTAAGAGAGAGAGAGAGAGACGCAGTCGCATGAGTGACAGAAGCAATAGGACTTCGGCGGTGAATTATTCCAGCGGGGAAAATTGCGATGCCATTGTAAAGGCTTGCGCGAGAGCAGGAGCGAGGCGCACACGCTGCTGCGGCCTCCCCATAGTATAATTGAGTTTCCAATCTCCCAGCCATTAGTCGCACTGTTAGAACAGCCAGCGCTATCCACCCACCGACAGGAGAGAGAGAGAGAGAGAGAGAGAGCGTACCTGTGAGAGAATCTCCTCGCGCTCTCCAGCCGTCGACGGTTTCCTCGTCGACGACCGGATAAATCAGCGCGAATCGCGAGCGCTACAATTTCGCTCGCGCCACTTTTCACCCGGACTTATATGACTGTCGGGGAGCGAATGGGTTCGCGTGGGTGAAAAAAAAAAATGTGGACGGAGACAGAGCGACAGGTTGAGCAGAGCAAAGGAGAGAGAAACAGAATGGAAGGTTCTCGTTGTAGAAGGAATTTTATCGCTCTCGTGTCCATAAGTTTTGAGCGCTCCGAGCGCTTTTTCACGCCCTGCTGCCCTTCTCTTTACGAGTAACCATTCTGCCACTGGTCGCGCCTTCGTTTCCGCGTTCGTAACACCTGAGAGAATTATACCAACTCCATCTCCCTAGTATTCTCTATGTGCCTTTCTCTCAATTGTATGGTGAATTTATAACTTCTAGGATCGCGCGAGTTAGTATTCTCTTAAATGTTCTTCTGACAAGATGTTCGTCCCTTTTGAGGAAGTTGTCGCAAAGGGTTTTTGATTAATCGTAGTAAGAACATGCGTAACCATTGCAGACAGGAAATTCTGAGGTTTCCGCTTGGACTGAGTCCGATCTGACGGGCAATGCTAGTTTCGATCGGTGACAGGACGAATCCAGGAGGATTTTACGTTTGGCGAACCACCGCTTCGACAGGCCCCAGGCGTCTATTAATCATGGGGAACGTATCGCGCCCGAGATACACACCGGACGTCACTCGGCCTTTCAGTCGATTTTCACTCCGATGAATATCGCGTGTACCGAATTCGCATTCGGCAGATGCGTTCCTTGACACTGCTGTCGGAAACATGCTATTTCCGAGGAACTTGTATGTGGACAGATGAGAATACCTTGAGAAACTTGTAAATACAAAGACGACATGTAATGTTTTATTTCTTTGATGTTGTAATTAGAAAGGAACAGTAATACGATTGACACAATGTACTCGAAGGTGTAGAGAACCTTCGAGAGACTTAACTGAGAGATCTCTGGTGTATTGTTTGATGCGATTTGGTCATCCCATCGACCGGCGACTGTTAGCACGACAGCAATAAGTGTGTCCTTCACGTTGCGATGGACAGTGGACAGCTGGGAGCAGCTGACATCAGGGTACAATAGTTGTTTATCTGTAATTAGCCTAATGGCCGGTGCGGTCCGAGCAGCGAAGCTTCACCGCTTCTCTACAGCCGATTCCCCCATCCTCGTTAAAGTCTCTCTACGTTCGTCGTGTACACTGGCATGCTCGAGCTCACCAAAATTCCTCGTGTCTCTCGCTCTCCCCTTCGAAACACTCTTCCAGACTCGTGACCGATTACCTAACTGTTCGTCGATAGAGAAAAGTTTTCTGAAATGCCCGGAAATATCTCTGAGCTGTTTCTACTCTTGGACTATCCATACCCATTAGTTCCTCCTCGTTCCTTCCTTCGGTATCCATTTATCGAATCCAAAATACTGATTCCTTGATAAGTGGAAATTGGTTAAACGAACGGGAGAGACAACACGTGAGCGCAGGAGTGAATGGAAATAGCCGTTGGTCATAATTTATGTGGTAGATCCGGCTGAAACGTTTACACGCGACGCGATTCCCTGAAGGAATAAGCGCGACGATAAACTGACTGGCCCCGAATCGAGGGATGCTGGCATTAAAACCCATTTCCTTTTCCGGCAAACACGGAGAGTGCCCTTTTGTCCCATTCGCTACTTTTGTCTGTTCTACCACCTATCTCTTTGTCTCTCTATCCAATTTATCTATATATATATATATATATACCTGTTTCATGCTGGACCAGCAGCGAGGGCAACCATTTATTTAATTCCGTGGCGGATGCAATCTGGGAAAATTTAACGCCGTCAATTTCATAAATTTCCGACGAAGTGTCTCGAGTATCCGGCGAGACACTGCACAGTATGAATTAATTGTGATTAAAATTGACTTTCGACCGCCGCAATCTGTATGCTCGGTGCTGTTATTATTTTATTCAGAGCATATGTGACAGACGAGATAGATATCGCGAGGACTTGTCATTTGGCAGGCGGACTATAGTGCACAGGGTCGAGAGAGGAAGTAGAGTGCGAAGAGACAGAGGCGTCAGTTGGGATAGGGCTGGTCGAAATAAATATTATATAAGCGCCTCTGGATTTCGCTGGTTCACGGTAATGGAGCACGGTTCGTCGAGCGATTAACGAATTTCATTTTATCGATCGCTAATGGATTTTCCATTGGGCTTGTTGGGCGCGCGCGTCGATATCGGGGAAGAGACGGCCGGCTCCGGCCGACTGGCAAAACGACCGAGTCGGACTATCGAAATCGCGTTAATAGCTCGGCAATAGCCCAGGGATCGATTCAATTTTGGTTATATGGATGGCGTGATCGGTTTGATCGGCCGTTCTCTGTGTAGCTGTTGGGCGCAGTGCTCGAAAAGCCGCGGAGCACGCGAGCTATACGAGTCAGCAAAAAATGCTGCCGTCACGTTTGTAACTAATGAACGCTTCCTGCTCCCCGGCCCAGGCCGCGAAACTCTGCGCCTGTTTTGATTTAAGGCAGACTCGGACGCTAATACGCTCTTTTGTCGGATGACCTACCGCCAATTAGTTATTTCAACGAATGCGCCCCGCTTTCGCCCGTTCCGATTTATTGATAGTGAACGATCGCGTTAATAGCGGGCATAGTCAGACGATGCGCTCGTTCGTCGATTGAATAATAGAACCCCCATCGCAATTTTCCCTCTTTCTCTACTCACGCCAACGGGATGCCCCCATTGGGCATTCCCGTTGGCAGAGAGACAGAGAGAGAGAGAGTCAATGTACGTGACAATTCAAGGTCGACGAATGACTAGAATAGTGAAAATATATCCGAACGATGGCGTCACGGTAGAATTCCATTTTTATAAACTAGAATTCCCTAGGCAACCAGTTCGATCTTGGCTTTCCACACATCTAATCACGTCGTCACAGATGAATGCTCTTAGAATTTTCTCCCTTGCGACTTCCGATTTGACTTGGGAAAGCCGAATGTCGTGCTCGGCGAAATCGTGCGAAAGTTAGCTGACGGTGGTGACAGGCAGGCATTGAGTCGCGCGCGCGCGCGCGCTCGCCTTATATCGATATGTTACCGGATGTACATAAGGTGCAGCGAGGAATTCTATTCGATAACAAGGTGGCATTCAGTGTAACTGACGTAACCATGCATATTGAATCAGCGGCTGTCGACCCGGCACGCATTTGGGTTTTTCCAATGCGTATGTATCTCCGCCATATCGTCGAATTCAAAAGCTATGAATGGCTCTTACCAACAATCAAGCCTCCAAGGAAATTCTAGAATTCTACGATACATGGTTAATTTTTCACTGTCAGTTCTTTGCTTCTACGATAATGTAATTGTTTTTACAAGTCCTATTCCATTAGTAACATACTGACGGCTAATCAATTGGCTAATTCCGATCGACTTCCCCGCTACCCATCTATTCCTTGCTATAAGTATAATAGCCTAGTAGCTGAAGACATTGTTAGAGTTTGTTGGCACACCGATCGTCGGCAAGACAAGCCTCGAGTCATTTATTCCGCGCAAGTAGAAGAGGTCCGCCGTGGCCAGACACAGCGAGGCAGCCCCTGCCCGGGGCACGCAAGAATGAGGGGTCAAGCGCTCTACTTAATTAAGTACGCCTCGGTATCGACCCCGCTTAATCAGAATTCCGAGTATCGTGAAAGCAGGCTTACGTAATTCCCCTTTTTTCTCTCTGTGTCTCCTGAAATATCCCCCGACGGACATCCGGCGAGGCGCGGTCGTGTCAGACTGAAAGGAATTCGGGCGATAAAGGAAAGGCAAATAAAACCGAGCGAGCTGACGTTGACATAATCAGGCTAACTCGGTGGCTTCAACTAAAGCAACACGAATCCTTCTCCGCAAGGATACATATAATTGAAGGATTGACCGTGAAAATGAAAAGCAAGCCGCTTTTAGCATCGATGTTACGAGAGAAGGATTTCGCTTGCGAAGTACTAGGTTCTCCCTCGGGCCGATTCGAAGGCGCCTCTATATTTGTTTGCGTCCGCCTCAGTCCGTCTTAAATCGTGATTGCATGGCGAAGCGGAGCCCAGTCGATATTTCATTCCCTCGGTCATATCGAATGAAGAAAACAATCCAAGCTTTATGGCTCCGTCTGGTAACTAGTTCCTCTATTATACAGTTCGACGACTTTTTCCCTGCGCTTCTTCTTCGGCTCCTTCCGCCTCGCATTACATCCCCCATTACCCAGCGCGTGCCAGCGAGCCCTATCTATTTAGTTAGCTCGCTCATTTGTTATACTTTGTACGATTCAGTTCCTTCCGGCGTTGGTGGCGCTAGCACGCACGTGTCGGGGGGGTCAAAAGTTCGAAGTACTCGGCTGGCTCATTTCATTTTGCCATGAGGAGAACCGCATCGAAACACGTACACAGGTGAAAGATCGCCATGACTCGAAATGGGTGAGGTAGCCTGGTGAAACGAACCAACAGATTCGTGGTACTGCGATGTGGTGAGATGAAGAGCTCTATCTCGTTCGAGCGTTCCAATTAGAGGCAGGCATGTTGCCCGGCCGAAATAGAGGAGCGACCACGAGTGGTAGGAAAGTGTTTGCCGTCGCTTCGCAGCCCTGGCACGATCTTTACAAGTCTCTCGTTGAGAGAGAAGCCAAAGGACCTGGGTTGTTCGTGTCGCCAGTAGGGAATGGCAAGGAAAAGCTCCAAGTTCTCGCGTGTCTTGTTGCGTGCAATCAATACGTAGCTACCGCAGCGGCTGCACGCAAGTGTTTCCTTACTCCTGTGTTAGCAATGAGCCCCTATTTAACAGTGTTTGCCCCGTCAAATCCACTTGGCCGCCTCATAGGCGGCAATGATCTTTACGAGATTAATCCATTGCTCTGATTGCGCGCTCCCCTTTACGATCGCGTAATCGCTCTATTCCGAAATTGCGATCGTCCGTCCAAACTGAGCCGAGCGGTCAGGCACTGTTAGTTTTTCTAGTTTTAGATTTTATACATTCAGCAGTGGGACCGAGTCACGCCTGATTCCGAGCAGAGGAGAGCTCGGACGGTATATGAAATTATTGGAAATGTTTTAACTCAGGGAGCGCACTGGCAGGGCAGCCTTCCTCGAAGCGAGCAGGAACGAGGGCATATGAAAGAGAAACGAAGAGAGAGTGAGGGACGACGGTAGACAAGAGGGTGGGACCAGCGGGCAGGATTTTATTAAAAAGTTTTCGCAGCGCGAAAGCCGCCAAGATATACGAATCGGCAGAAGTAGGTATCACATAAAATGCATTCGCATTTTCATTGCTTTGAAAGTGGAGCGCGTAATTGCTATCAAGGCGGAGGAGCCGGCGCGAGGATTACCTTGTGGATCGGTACGCGCACTCTGTAGTATATATACGTATATATATATATATATATATATATATACGGTCAGGAAAGGGACGGAAGGATCGAGAGGGAGCGGGTGGAAATCTTTTCATCTTTCAGAGTTTAATAAAAACTGAATAATACATTGCTTACTTTTTTGCCTTACCGCTGCATTTATTCAAGCCGCTCGCGAACGCGCGCCGCGGCTTTAAAAGAGCGTTCCTCATTGTTGGCGCGGGTGAATAGGAATTCCCCGGCGCTCCTTCTCTCTCTCGCTCTGTCTTCCTTTTCCCACCCACTCCTGGCAAGGAGAGCAGAGCGAGAGGGACGGGAGAAGGAGAGAGAGAAGTACTGGAATTGTTAATCCAGGTGGAGCACTTGACCGTTCAATTAGCTTTCATCCGGCTGCTCGACGAAATTGCGCGAGCACCAGGATTCCTCTGTTCGTGACGAACGCATTAAAGCTGGCAGCCGGCTATCTGAGGTCATCGTTGCCAATTGAGAAGGCTTTGAGGCCTTGTATTTTCCTGTTTGCCTCATTGGATCTCTAGAAATTCCGCAAAGCAATGGTTGGATGGCTGGCTGCCGCTGGTAAATGACGCGGAGCATGGAGATACATGGCGTAAGGAGGGCGGCAACAACGGGCGTCGATGAAATATGACGGCGGCGGGCCGCGATCAATCACTGGGGAAACGGATCCATGGTCCCCGAATGAGTGAGCGAGAGGGAACGAAGAAGGCTTCTTTCGCGGGAGCGGGCGCGATAGGGAAATCATTTTTTCCATTTTCACGGCACATTACGCACCTGTTATCGGGCAGCTCGACACCCGGGATATCGACGAGCTGTCCCGTGTACAGGCGCGCGCCTGTAATGCGGCCTCCTCCTCGAATTTACACGAAGCAATACCCTTCTTCTGGGGAGGGCGGCGGTACTCACACTTTTGCAAGGCTTGCTCCTATCGAGGAGCGGGGTTCCTTGCTGTTGAGCGCATAATATTTTCCGAGAGAGCTTTCCGCTCGTTTGCTACGTCAGCCAGGCCGAAGCATCCTCCGGCTGATAATAAATATTGGAAAGTTCGTGTGGCCCTTGCCCGCTTGAGACTCTTCTCCTCGCTCTCTCTCTCTTTCTCTCTTGCATGAAATTCGCTAGTCCAAAAGGCATTTTTGCGAACGAGGAGAGCTTCGTGTCGTTTAGCAGGATGTCAGGCGTGCCAAGGGAAGACGGCACGCCTGGGACAGGCCGCACGAATCTCCGGAGGATAATCCTACGTGCAATCATGCCCGACGGTTAGATGACGGGCTTGGCAGCATAAAGTTTCGAATCGATTCGTCGGAAGTATTTCTGTCGACTGACGAGATGGATATCAAGGTACAATTGAGGCCCGGTTGGATTCAGCAGGATATACTTTTAACGAGACATCGCCCCTCGTCAGGACTCCTGACGTTGAGCAAAGAAGGGCTCGGGACTGTCACTAGGAAAATGTCGATCACGTAGACCGGCAATTTAGCTCGATCTACAAGACAAATTCTGAGCGGCGACTCCAGCGCATTCTCCATGAGCGGACACGCGTACAGATCCTTTAGGAAGCTCTTCGTCAGATGCGTCTGCCAAGAATGAAAATCCTCGGAAAGTAGAGACCGATCGATAGTTAGGGGACGAGTGAGAATTAGGAGAACGTCGATTATCATTTTGACACTGTGACGAGCAAAAAGCCGACAGGGTCAAATGGGAATCCGATCTGTGAATGGCGTAGTTTGCTGTTCGTCGCTGTCAGCGATCCAAACCGCCTGGAAAGAGTGGAAGGGAAGTGTACGTCCCTGGAAGGCGTTTTCGTTTGAATTTCCTCGGGTTCTATCCCCCCCTTTTGATCCGATTTATAACTCGCCTCGGCCAACTTTCCTTCTCATCGTTACTGCCTCGCTCATCCGCCCGCCGCTTCACGAGTTTAGAGAGCTTCAGCTTGTAACATTCTCGTACACACGTCCATCCACCTACATCATTCCCATCCCACAAATACTACTCGTGTTAATAAACTTTGCTAAACCATTCGGCAAAAAATCACGTAATCCCTACGACGGACGCCCGCGAGCTTATTAAATCTCGCGGCCGCTCCCTTTTTTTTCCCCCACTATTTGTTTTTCCCCCGCTAGGAACTTTCAGCCGAAAGTACTTAGAATCGGCACACGCGCGCCCGCGCGCCGCCTGGTAATTATCGAGTCCAAATTCAGCGAGGCTCGTGCTTCACTCTCACTGTAAAACGCGGCCCTCGAGAATCCAACCTAATTCTCCGAGCGTAAAATCGTTGTAAATTCGAGAATGTCTGGTAGCACGCGCGGTAGTAGTTGGCCGATAGGCGGACGTGAATTTTCATGCCAGAGAATATGAGGGATACGAGTGCCGCAGGATTAGCCGGATGCTGAAAGCAGCTAGCCAGCACTTTGTTCGCCGGCAACTTTCCACAGGCGAGTTTTGGTCAGACTACCAGTCTATGTACTATGTTTGTGTGTACCTCTGTGTGTGTGTGAGACGCAGGGGGTACGAATTCGTAAAATTACACGAGACAAACTGAGCGTGCGAGTGTCTGCGTACGTTCAAGCGGTAAAACTGATAAAACACGCGCGGAATTCGTGCGGGGTGTCCACCCGCGCGGCAATTCCAAGCGTATCAGGTTGGTGAATCGAGCATGTGAGGATCGCGTGCGTACACATACTGTGCGGAAGTTAGTGCGGTTCTCGTGTGGACCCTTTATCTAGCCGATGCAATATTTCCCGGCGAATGGAACGCGCTTCCTGGCCGATTTCGTGGAGCACGAACGACAGTGTTGGCGCAGAGTGTGTTGCGACGCAAACCTCGAGAGTGCAAGGTACGCCGGTAGTCGTTACCGAGGGTAGCACGGTTCACTTGGCAGCTTAGGCAACTGATTGGATTTCATGAATGCCCCTGCGAGCTGGTTAGCACGAGAGCACGCTAGCAGCGATTTTCGCCCTGGATTAAAAACAAAATCGGCTCCGAACCTTGCGCCCCGCTGCTTTCGACCAAGTTCGTTGTATGTTTGTATTTCTATATGATGTTACTAACGCGCACTGGTTAATACCAAGCCGTCTCGCTGGCGAACACAGTGCAATTAATAGCTTTAACGCGCTACTGTCCTCTCGTTTTTCCGCGCCCTCTCTCGCTCTCCTGTGCACACTTTAGTTCCGTGTGAAAGGTCACGTTTCCCTCTTCTATCTCTCTCGAGCCGTTTATTTCGCGGTGCGTTAATTTCCCTGGCGAGGCGGTGGCGCCCGCAAAACGTGCCGGTTAATATTAATAAATGATAATTGAGTCGGGGCCAACGTTTTTAATTATCGTCCCTCGCGATATATCGGGGCCCTCGCGTATTAATGAGCAATTTGCAGTTGGCTCGGGGCTTCTCTTTTCACAAGGAGAAGGAGAGAGAAAGAGAGAGTTAGAGAGAGGGCGCGCGCCATGAATGGAACACGAACCCGTTCATGCTTACTTCGATATTTTATTGCGAAGCATTAGAGTGCGATTTCATTGGCCGTAATCGTACCGATAATGTTCACCGGTACTTTTCCCAATGGTGCATCAGCCCAGAGTGTGATAATGAGTGTCGATCGATCAATTCTTACGCATCATTCGTTCATTCAACGATTTTCTAATAGCACGATGTTCGACATTTGTCGATGCACGATAGAAATTGCTGAAAAATGGAAGCGCGTTTGATAGTAAATCATCATGCAGAAGGTAGCGCAGAAGGGAATACTCTTCTCCGGGTAGTAACCGAATTACTAGGGATGGCATTAGGTGGAGATGAACGATTGACGTAGATTAAGAGTTTGATGGACGTCCGGAGGCTGCGGGCTGGGAGTTCTCGGACGCGTTTTGTCCTTAGCTTTCCGCAGATGCGCTAAAAACTCGGTCACTCGATCGATGTGATGCGGCTCACGCTTTATTCTCGAGCGTTCTACGTCAAAGAAGCCTCAAAAGTTGCAGGGCAACTTGACGATGCCAGGATATTCGGTGAAACTCTTAAGCCCAGAGATGACGAGCCGGCAACGATTTATCATGCGAAGGAACCGGCGTGTTTCGACGCTGCTACCTATTGTCTCGGCGAGTGTTTCCTTTGAAGGGGTGGACGCGTTGATGCCCGAGTAAATGATCGCGCCGGTAATTCGCAAGAGCTCCTGCGCGGTTACGCCACGGTGGAGCAACAATGGACAGCTGCTGGCAGAGCTGGAGTAACGGCCTGGTTCAAAGGGCACCGGCCATTCTCTAGTGAGTCGAGGATGCACTCTAACTGCATGCGAAAGCACCGTGCCAGGGTGTACGGGGTACGTTAACCACACACAGAGTCACCGACACAGCGACACGCGGTGCCACCCCGCCAGTCTCTCACTTCAACTGCCGAAACTGACGCCGGCGCGCACACCCGGGCTAATTAACAATTCAAAGTTTGGCTACTTGCGCTCTCGCCGCTCTATTTTCCAGCGTAGCCAGCCGCTTTCCACGAATTAATGCGCCCGCCAACTGCGAACACCCTTCTAATTCGCCGGCAAAACCTGCCGCATTATTTGCCGAATAGATTGAGCATGACATACTCAGCATTTCACGCAACTTGTTTCCTCTGTATGAAGATCATTAGCGAGATAAAAGAGTAGAACCATACAGTATGGTTAGAAGGCCCGTTTCGAAATGGTAGAGATCGTTTCTAGTAGCTCGGTAAAGTATCGAGTGACAGGTGGGTCTCTAAATTCGAAAAGGGATGATTGGGAACTAGCGCGACCGTTGGGGTAACGGTATCGCGACCCAATTCTCCGCTACCCGTTATTTCGTATCTTGGCCAATTATCACGCGACGAACAGCTCGCGTAATTGGCTACTTCAGCAATTTAATACAGAAATACAGGCGAGCGGCTGTTCTCTTCTCCCGTTGTGTTACATTGTCTCTGCAAGGGACTACTAGCCGCTCGACATAATAGACGTTTGAAATCATGTCATTACGCTAGATTGTAATTTAGTGCGAGCATAGTAACGTAATAACGTAAAGCGTATGAACGTATTAATGCATCGAGTTAACGACGACGAGTCGCTCCGCGTGCCACATATACTGTGGCACCGCATTCTCTACGATCCAAAGAGAAATAACGAGAGAGAGAGAGAGAGAGAGAGAGAGAGAGAGAGAGAGAGAGAGAGAGAGAGAGAGAGAGAGAGAGTGAGAGAGTGAGAGAGAGGCGGGTGGGAATTAACAATTCAAAGTTTCGGCATGCTGCGAGAACAGAGCAGCTCGCGTGTGTCCCAGCCGGGGTGGCCGGCCATCCCGGCGAGTCTATGCGAATTAACGCGGTTTTATTGAATTATTCAGCAGCAGCCGACGTGGACGTGCCGCTTTTTAATCGCGGTAGATCCTCCGGAATGCTAGGGCTCTCCCGCTCTATATATCGCCCCCACCCCCAGCTTTTGCGGTGGGCGTTCAATGCAAATGGTAAGCGATACAAAATACTCGAGGCTGACCATGCCGCACGATATTAAGCCGCACTGCTGCCTCTCTCCCTCCCTCTCTCTTTCCCTTTTGCTGCGTTCTCATCAAGCCATATTTCAGAGGTCGCTTGCTTTTCGTGCTAGTTCTCTGCCCCGTTCCCGAAAGACTCCTTTTGCATTTTTCACCCCGCCCAGTAGTGGCTGGCATCCTCTCATAAAAACATTCGACCCTCTCTTTAGTCTGGTATGAAACACATTCTGTAACCGAGGCCTCCTCGATTCTCCTCCTAGAATTGATAGGATCTCGGTGCACTGGGCTCCCTACTTACATGTAGCTACACGCCATTAGGGAAGGCAAGCCCCCGACGTGCCAGTAATTATTCTGAATAAGACCGGGGATGTATCCCGAGCGTGCGTTTCCCCTGCAATTTCGATAATTCCATAAAGTACAAGGGGATTTCGAGCTGGTCTTGGCAGCAGTAGCGCGTGTGATAGGGCGGCCGTTTGCGAGATAGCCGAAATTTTGGAGCACCTGTAAAAGGCGGTTGAAATCTCGAATAATTGAGAGCGAGCACATACGCCCTTTCCAACAGACCAGCTCCAATTTCCCAAGTTATTAGAAGTACCGCACGTGCCCCGGATTACACCAGATAAAATCTGATCACGTGACCAAGTCAGAGCCATATCCCTTGTGTCTCTTCCGAAACACTTTTAAGGAAGCCCTGGCTTAAGTATCACGATAAACCAGCAGCCAGTTTAAGAGAGCAGATAACAGAGAGAAGAATCCAAGCGTAGTGAGATAGGATCAGAACTTCTCACTTTGAAAAAGTCTCATTAAACTCGCTTGGCAGGGGGTCACTCGTTCCCATCGGAAGTAGTGCTCCAAAAAATGGCGAAGTCACTCGCACTAGAGAGGAATTCGCTAAAAGTAGGCTAGAAAAAGGTCTCTGTAGAAACTATAGACACACAGCCAGCCACATAGTAGTGCGAGTATAGGTGTGGTAGCGGGTTGGGTGGTAGGTCGAAGCAGAGAGTGCTCCGGTCAAAACGGCGCCACACGCGGAAATGACGGTCTGGAGCGATGAAAATCGAGGAATGGTAGGACGCTATAGGAAAAGACGAGTAGAGAAGAGGGTGAGAGTGAGAGAGAGAGAAAGAGAAGGGGAGCGGTTTTCTTCGTGGAGGCTGCATTTCGATGTAATTTCCTGGAAAACGTGGAGTTCGAGGGGGCGTATTGTGAGGCGGGTGGACGCTTCGCTTGGCTCTGCTAGTGAGCGCGAATAGGTGGTGGGTGGGCTCGTAGGCTTGATGGCATTAAACGAGATTTACTGGAAATAGGGCGGCCGGTGCCCGGGCACACGCTGGACCGAGGCAGGCGCGCACCGACTCAGCCGTTTTAGGATAACGAAATGTATGGCTGATTGGTTATAACAAGTGATTGATGCCATTACTGATTCTCGCACGCGTACAGCACGTATGTCCCATGCGGCGGGAATTATCTATGCACATTGTACAGCATTACCTCTACTCTCTCACTCACTCACTCTCACTCTCTCTCTCGCTCACTCCGTTAGTTGCCGATTCTCCAACATTAGCGGAGTGGTGTTTGCCAGGCGGCAGCGCATTGATAGCTGGATTCGTGGGAGTACCGTCCGGCAGCCGCAGTTGCGACGCTGCTAGTGGTATCGTGCTCTCTCCCCCGAGCTTATCGGCTGATTAGCATACCGAATGTCCCGTAATCTCGGCCTGCTTATCAGAAAAGAACTAGACCGAGCCGCGTGTAATTTGCTCTCCGACGGATAGACCGCTAATTCGTCGATTTGCATCGGGCATAGGCCGTTGCTGTACACGCGCTACCCTCCATCGCTCTTTCTCTATGTTTGCGCGCTCTATGCGCCAGATCCTCGAGGATGTTTGCTCTCTCTCTCTCTTTCTCTCTCTCTGTGTTCTGGCAATTCTATGCTGCGCGAATAGCCACCTATCCGTATGCATAACCGATTACTAGTAGCTTGTACCGAAATTTTCGCTCTCTGAACGAATACTTTCTCGCTGGCAATTGCTCTTTGTTGCGGCTGGGATCATCGATGAAAGCGCATCATTTCTTCAGTTAGCTTTCAGCCGTTCCAGCCGATTTCGACAGAGCGAAAGAGCAGGACCATAATAAATTTGGAGTAATAATCGTGGTCCTATTTTACGCGCGCTGGTTCGCAACGAACATCGCTTGTTCGCATTATGCGGTGACGGTCGAGCCTGCGATTTCATTCGAGCACCACCGCCGGTGCTGAACACACGGTGAACTGATTGAAAATCGAGCGTTCAGAACCACATTACTGCCATTGTTATCGAGGCTATTATTAGATATAAAGTTTGCGCGGACGGTGCCGTTAATTTACGGCGGTTCGTTTCGCAATCGTCGGAGAAAATGGCCGTGAGAAATGGCCGGCTTCCCAGTGGGCGCAGTCTCTCGTCTAAAGCCACTTTCCGCATCAAGCACGAAACTTTTTTACGGTTCCTTAAGTAAGCTCTGTAATCGTTATTGGTTCTCTCGAACTTCCTTTTCGAACGGCGACCTAATTACACGCAATTGAGCTTGAAAACGAGCGCTCTCTCCACGCGGAGTTGTCCGCTGTACTATGAAAAGGATTCCATCAATAATATCGATGAATATGTGTATGTGAAGCGTGCCTATTTCGATCGACATAATGAATTCTCGCCGCCCGGAAATGACAAGTGTGACAGGATGGCATTTCTCCTGGATGGATCCATGCGAGTCGCATTATCATCCTACATACTCAAGGGTTTCCACGAGCATGCACTCGGCCGGGAGCAATATATTCTTCCGCAATTCCCAATTCGAAGGTGTCCGATGGAAAAGTAGGAGCGAGAGAGCGAAGGAGGACGTTCCAATAAGCAACGCGGGGGTGCTAGAAGTGTGCCGAATAGCTGGAAGCGGTGGGTGCAGTGCTCGCGGGGGACTACTTGATATTCCACACTGCCAGCCACTCAGACAGCTCGTTGCACTCGGATGTACGTGCTCGCGATAGATCGCAGGCACATTTGAAGCGAGCATCTAACGACAATGCATCTTAACAACCGACCGCACACTTCCGGCCGCAGGAACGAACTGTCCCCCGGACTTGGGTTGTCGGTGGGGTGCGGTACACCAGGGGAAATAATAACCGGAAGTAGGCCGTGACCTCCGCGTAGAATGGCGACAATGACGTCGGGATCGTAAATTCGGCTGCGGTACGGCATAATGCCTCGTAATGTCTGGCAGATTCCTCCTTTGCACCGGCTACGACGACTCTCTGTTTCTCTGCTGCGCCCCGTGAAATCACCAGGCACAGCCACTCGATCTCTCAGTGAAAAATAATGCGAAATGCTCCGGGAGAGCCTGGTGATTTTGAGTAGGGTTTGGCGTCGAGTGTCTGTCGACCACAATACCCTGCAATCTTGTCTCCGTCTCCCACTCTCTTTCTCTTTCTCTCTCTCTCAGGGCATAGTTCTTGCTTTATCCTCTCTTTCCCTCGGCTGACACCCTCGCTTCTCCTCTATCGTCATTCCCCCTCGTCTACGTTCAAGCTCGCGCGCCGAGCTTTTTCATTTTGGCCAAGTTTTTTCGTTTTTCCGCGTCAGCCGCGGCCCGCCCGCGCTATATCTGTCGTCGGCTGACACGCTGTGATCGATCCTGCCATTGAGACGCCCCGTGCGAGGCGCCGACATTCGTGCGAGCTATCAAAACAGCCTGGCGCACGGCACTGCAACACCACCACCGGGTTCCCCCGTCCCCCTCCGTCTCACCGAACCTCGTCGTCCCATCCAAGCGCCACGTGCACGAGAAAATAAATTGACGCGCGTAAACATCCGCACTCTCTCGCGATCGCATATTTGCCGACGCAATATTGATATGAAGGGAGCACACGCCGTGCACAACTTCCGTTCGTACACTAGTCGTCCTTCGTATATTTGCCCAACGAGTCCCCCCAATAATCAGATATAACCCGTAGGAACCGCACAGTTTTCCTACGAACTCCAGCCAGCAAAATTGGCCGCTAAATTAATTTCCACCGGTGTCACGCGTGCCGACAAGGTCGACAGTAATATCTACGACCCTTTTTCAACCTTCGGTTTAATCGGACTGGGACGAGGCGTGCGCGTTAACGCATTACGACGAAACCAGTGGCGCAAGTGGTATAAGTAAGCCATTAGTCAGCCGCTGTCGCCCTTTCTCTTGATTAAAATCCAATTACGCGCACCGTATCACTGCCGAAGTCGTCAGCGTACGCTTTTTCAAACTGAAATTCACTGCCATTCGCATACGTTACCACGGATTTAATTTAAAAAAATGCATTTCGTCATAAATATCATTGAAAAACCCAGTGTCTGGAGGTGAGCTGATTGAAAGGCTGTGCTTGACACCAGCCGACGCTTTCCACCGAGTTCTAAAGACGAGTCGACAATAAAGCCTCGCTACTGACATCGCTGATAGAAGCTTTAATTATATCCTGCGTCAGAATGTGCCATTCGCAGTTTACAATCCTGGTAACTAAAGAGGGAAATAGCGAGCGATGAATCGTGCCGCGTGCGAAGGAATGGAAAGCAGAGCTTCCCTACGCGAGGGAGCTTGCGAGGAGTAGCTCGGCTGATGGTGCGATGTTCATTAGCAGTAGACATATGTATGTATAATTCCCGGGGCTCACGGACCCAATTGCACCGGGTATAACGGGCTGACGGGTAACAATGGGCAAGGTAGCCACAGCCAGTATTCTTTCTACCCTTGTTCCGGTAGTGTCTGACGGTGTCTGGCCAGTGTTCGCCCATCCGTTCATTCTCTTGGTGTGTGTCTGGCTGACGGGTTCTTGGCCGGGCGACGACTTGGAAGTCATTCAACCATACATCACAACCTTCCCGTCAACGGAATCGATCAAGGCCTCGTCATCGAACAGGCAGATATAATGTGCGCTGATACAGAGTTCATCGGATAACGACGAAAGACAGAGCAAGTGAGAGAAAGACTGAGAGAAAATCCGAAGAGAACAGGAAAAAGTCCTGGCGCACCTGCACTTGGCACGAGGACAATAGTTGGCCGATCACGTGTACCCCGGTCACGGTGCATCGCTCTGCCTGGAGAATCTATTGTCCTGGTGCCAAGTGCAGGTGTGCCTGGGACTTTTTCCGGCGGTTCTCGCTGAGCACTCGGCTCAGGTGACTTATGAAAGGCAGATCAGCTTGGATAAAATTCTCACCGAGGAAGATCTTAGACTTCGTCTCCTCCAAGTATTCTTAATAGCTATCAAGTATGAATGTTGGACGAACATATCATTAGTTCTCAGGATAGAAAATTAATCCAGCGAAATATAACGACGGTCCTCGATGATGATGGATGTAAAATTAATCGCGCGCCTTCGGGTACGTGCCGCCACGTTACTTCAGCGATTACGTCGTAAGAGGTAGATATATGGGGAGCTCTTGGAAAGTTCTAAAGATCAAAGTCCTCGCCTAAGGGTCGCATACACTTTATAGGAGCTTTCGTCGGCGAGACGTGTCAAACTCGCGTGCTCATACCGAAGGAGGCTAATTCTATTTATTTATACAGTTAGCTCGGTCAAACTTTTTCATCATACGGGACACCTTCGCAAACTTCACCCTGACATTTCGCTTGTGTATGTATGTGCGCGTGTGTTTTTTTAGTGAGTGGCTAGCCTATGTCAGCGAGAGTTTGCGCTTAAAGGGATTTTGAAGAGATCTAGATTTTATTCAGAGAATAGAGTATACGTGAGCCACCGTGCAGATCTAGGATGGTAAAGTGGATCTGACATAGGTATATGTAGTCACGCGTGTGTGCACATAGGCAAGCATACAAAGGGTCCTGGGCCCTTTGTTTAATTCGAACGGGCCGTAATCAATCGATGACCCGCCAATTACCGGCTTCTGTCTTAATTGGCAAACATGCCTCGGCGAAATGAACGCTACCGGCTAGTCTTCGATGCCGAATTCCAATGAGCTCGAGCTCGCCCCAAACCGTTCGGTGATCTCGGCACGAGAACTATAGAGGAACAGAGTCATTTTTCCCCTGAACCAGTACTGGTACGAACAAAGCCTCGAGCTTTTCTGGAAATGAGGTTTGAATATTTCAAAGCACCCACAGCGGAAAGAGAAATTTTTCGACTCCCTTTTGCCGCTTCTCTCTGTTTGTTTCCCTTGGAATTCAACTGCCACACGCTGGAATCAGCGATTAAATGGAAGGCAAGCTTCCAACGGTGCTCGGTCCAAAAATCCCTCGTGATTCTCGCGTAAGTGTAACGGAGAAAGATAGCCGTATGTAAATTTTGCATACTTGTATTCTCTCAAGGTTCATGTAGTTCTATTTTAATTCAAGAGAAAATCCTTAGTTTTCAGGAATCTCCAAGTAAGTATATATGCGTGGTTTATCGGCAGTTGGTGGAATTTCTTATTAGCGTGCATTAAGAAGGAAATCGCATGGAAGTGTCATTTGCGGGAAAAGCTTTACGAGGGTCACCATTCCTCTCGTCAAAGCTACGTGCTTTACCCCTCAGCCTTACGCCCGACAAATAAGATCGTAATCCTCCTGGTGCATTTTCTGCATTATGATTCCACGTCGAGATTTACGGGCCGAGGCGGAAGAACCGGCTCTGCCCTCGCCATATGCGACATCGTATACATATCTTATACACCGGGCAAAACGAATGTACACGAAAGATATGCATGCACATATGCTCGGCCGCTCGGTACGCGCCCTCTCGCGTTCTCCCGGTTGTTTCCGTTCCTGACGCGTAACAGAAGAAACGACAAAGTTTTAACGTGCCAGCCTCGGCTCGGAGTGTAGACTGGAAAATAATTTAATGAGTTAATTAAGTCGGAATTAATGTGACGCTTTAACGTGAAGCAGCTAGCAAAGGGCAGCTCTGCGAGCTTTGCTCTTTTATCTTGGAGTTTCGAGCGGATTGCGAGAAAGGTGGAATAATTGAGGTCCGCGCTAGTGTGAATCCGGAATGCGTACATGAACGTTGTTGCCTAGGAGAGGAAAACAGGAAAAGAAGTTGAAGGTCTCCGCTAACGAGGGCACAAAGTTACCATGAATAGGGCACATGGAACTGGTAAAAACTAGCTTAACGAGACGTCGAGTAACATCGAAGCGTTTAAAACAACATTGTTCATGTTGGTTACATGATATCGATCGTGTTTTCACTCGCATTGGCTTTTGCCGGTCAAATAATGGTACGATATACCTATCATCTATGCACACAAAAAATATTAACAGTCACCATCAGTCACTCGAGACGACGCAGAGACTTCGCTCTTTCCAATTGTCAAGCCAGGCAGAGCGGTATTTAATGCGGCGGCGCAGAGGGTCTCGGAGATGCGGCATGAATTTTTTGCGCGATGACGGAGCATTCATAGTGCATAGTGCATGCGCTCTCTCGTCGTGGCTTGACAGTATTCCGATATTATCTGAGGCCTTGGGCAAACAAGCGTCGGCCTCCGCGCTCATAATTAAGTGGCAAGGGCGCCGGTGCATTAATTGGAGCATTAAAAGTTTCCTTATAATCGCGGTAGGAGTTCAAAGCTAATTAGGGTATCTTCGCCCGGCTTAATTACATTTATAGACCGTCATGGAGAGCTATACTTGGCAAACAAACAACATCAACTTTTCCATGCTAGCACAAATATAGCCATGCATTGAGGGAGCTGTCTTCCCGAAATAAACATTTATTTCTAGCAAGAAGGCGGACATAGCACTCAGAAATTTCGACTAACGAGCTCCGGCACGTTCATTCGGAGTCCTCTTAATTCACCGTCCTAAGAGAAAAGCCGGCACTCGTTCTTACCTTGCTGAGAGAGAACATTGCACTGCTTTTTTCTTGACAGTCCAAGAATTAACTGATGAGTAGACACGCGCTGGATTCGGGATGTGAAAACGATGTATAGAAGGAAAGGAGTATATCTACTCTAAACGGTGGGATACAGAAGAGAGGGCCCAGTTGTATTCTCGATCGAAATTGACCCGAATTCGAGGGTAAATACAATAATGTCGTGAAAGCGGAGACCTTTCGGATCGAGATAGGAGCACGCGATTCCGGGTGGGAGTACTTTCCTAGCCGTATAATGCGTCTTTCAATGGGCAAGCTGCTTTTCTCCACGGAACTGAAAAATACAGACTTTAGAGGGAGGCTCTCTCTCTCCTCGTGTGTAGTCTCGAACAAAGGCACATCCCTTTCTCGCCGCTTCTCCGTGAGAAAGATGGAGAATGGGAGCGCGAGAGAGATAGCTCCCGAGTAGAAGCACAAGCGGCCACGTCTTAGAAAGGAGGAACTCTCGTCGTCGTCGCGCGGAACTCTCTAATGGCCGAGATTTTTGCGACGCTCGGCATATTGCTTTAAGTAGAAAGTTAGTGAGCATCCGTTTTCCAAGAAGAGCGCCAAGAGAGGGAGAGAGTGGGAGAGAGAGGGACGAGGCTTTCTGGCCGGAGAAGATAAGTAAGCCGAAACGCCCGGCGGCTAAATGAATTCGTGCAGTTAGCGCGGCCACCGTAACTAGTAAATAATCACGCGAGCCGAGTGCACACCGACACACCCTCCGTCCTCGTGAGAGAGACTATTAAGTCCCTCTTAACCACCGAGTTCAGGAGTCATCGAATGAAACTTTTAAGCTTCCACTGCCGCAGTCAAGCTTTACAACATAGTTGTCCAGGATTCGTTGATATCCTAGAAGAAACAAGAAAGAATTCTAAGGTGTATTTCTGTTGGGAAAGGCGGTCGATATGAACACGCGTCGTGATGCAATATGCCTGAAAAGTAGATAGAAGGGTTTGAGAAACGAGTTCGTCGGTGGTAGACGACCATTTGCCGCATTCCCCCTTTCATATGGAGAAACGTAGGTGCGACAGACGCGCGCTCTCGAGAGATCGATGCCCGTGGAAAGGGACACTTATCTTCAAATGACTGTAACAGCCCTCGATGTGTAGGCAGCACGTGCACATCGGCAAGTCCGCTCTGCTTGCATTAGACGCACCTCAATAGGCAGAAGTGATGACACCCGTGCGAAGAGTGTCACACGATTCCCTCTGACAGCCATTACGTGTGATTTTGTGTCGCCTCTGCCAGCCTGCACTTCTAGTGCGGCCAATTACTGGCCACGAAATCGTCAGCCCTTCATTGCAGGAATGTCGTTCCTACCTCTGATCTTTCAAGTGATCCTCTCACTAATTGACTATTCGCTTCAATTCGATCTTCACAATGTATCTGACAAAATAGAACTATTGAAAACTGTCCTGACATTTGCAATCGAGGAAGAATTTATTTTTATAATAGTAGGTGGTCGTCTGATTTCTTGGTGGGTCAGTAAACAAATAGGTCCGACATAACGCGAGGCTAGCGCCGGAAATGTCACGCGGCAAATCTCTCTGGCTCTATCTCTCTTTTGATTTTATCCCCAAATGGAATCAAAGCCGACATCATTGGATGAAGTCTGCGTCGATTAATGGGACGTCCATTCTTCTTGATTTGGCATGTCGACCCTGTCGTCACTTTGCCATATGTAGCATTTTTTTTTCTATTCGTATCCGCTATCGGAAAATCGTGCTTCCTGTAATCTGTTTTTTCGCAGCCCGCTAAACGGCGGCATTCTAACATTTTTGTTTGCCGACATATTACTCGAGACTTTATGACCCACGACGGCCCGATAATTCGTACGATTAATTAGTCGAGGCGACACTTTAAATCGTCGGACGATTGCCACCTTATCGGGCTATTGTGTGTCGACCGAGGCATGGCACGCCGGGATAATGGTACGGTTAGCACGCGCGTGAGAATGGCTCTTTGCTATTGCCCAATAAATAGCTCCGGTGGCCGATAATACCATTCGGGTCGAATAAAAATCCTAACAGCCTAATCGTGAGATTAATTCGAGTTAGATTTATTTCGTGTTCCTTTCCAATTCGAGTGGCATCTGGCAATTCTCGACCAAATACTCGAGAATGTTCCTCCACTCGAAAGGAGTCCCAGTAGAAACGAGCACTGCACATTCCACACTCCCGGTAGCTCCGCAGCCTCCAGATTGATTTTACGAGTGCCGCTTACTGCATTGGGGATATAAAAAATACCAACGACCAGATACTTGGCCGAGTGGTTTCTACCGTCGCCTTAATTTCATTGGCGTGACAGTACCACGGCCTGCTCCAGTTTCTAGGGCGCTCTGTACATTAGCCGAAGCCTCCACTCCCCGAAATTGAGCCTCCTACCAGAGTATCCTACATAGCCATCGTAGTCCTATCCCTGCGAGGACATTTTATTGTCCTGGCTTGAAGGGCGATCGACAGTATCGATCTACTGGTACGAGGCGCACACTATGTAGGCCGGAAAGCTTTCGAAACCTGGCATACGAATGGACATGTCATTCTGTGTTCAACTTTAGTGTCGAGCGCATCGAGCATGAGGGAAACACCATCACTGCTTTATAAAAGACGGTGAACAATTATTCTCATTATCAGGAATTGCATTTGCAACCGTGCAAAAGTTCCCTTCTCTCTCTCTCTCTCTCTCTCTCTCTCTCTCTCTCTCTCTCTCTCTCTCTCTCTCTCTCTCTCTCTCTCTCTCTCTCTATCTCTTCTCGCCTCACACCTTCTCTCTCCCTCTTTGTCTCTCTTTGGTGCTTGTGTTATCCCGCTTCACGCGTGCTCGCTTGTCTGCCGGTTGGCGATGCGTCCGCTTTAAAAGCAGGCCCTTCCGCCCCTAGATTTCCATAGCGGGCGTCGGCTTTATCTTCGTTTCCATTCGTTTCGCCCGGAGCCTCGTGCTTCGAAACTGCGCGTCTATCTATCACTGGCGGCCAGGACGAAAACGGGGGCCCTCCATTTCTCTTTCCTGCAACTGTGCATCAACGTCCGGCCGTCCGTTGGAGCGTTAACAGGGAGCGCGATGCCCGCTCGTAAAGTGGCGGGCGAACACGTAGCTACGGTAGCCTCGGGTACCATATAGACCAGGAATCGGCAGCGCCCATATAGACAGTGCACGGCTTTAATGGGAAACGCACCACGTAAATGACCCCATTGCTCGATCAATGATCGACGCGATCCCATTTTCAGACCGCAGAGACTCGACCAGTCCTTTCCCGCTTGGCCAACTAAAGCCACCAAAGTAAAAAGACGTTCGCCCTCCAAGAACCCAATCGAGCACCGGACGCGAGCTGAATCCAAGGGATAATCGTTTCTGCTTGCTACGGTAGAACCTGCCTTTATCTTGTACCAGGGAGTACCACATCACTGGCACCGAGTAACGTAGTGGGTAAATAGGTTAATGATTTTACGCTGCTTAGCGGTATCGTAGATCAGTCGGGATTATGGCCGCCCGGTGCTTATCCTGTGTACAAAGATCCCCAGGCTTTTCTTTCGACGGTAGGATGGGGAGTAGTTGTGCGAGGCAAGTTCTTGTCGAATAAAGGATTCCGTACGATAGGAATAGTCGGTAGAGAAGGAGGTTGGGCAAACGTTGTCGATCAGCTCCCATCGGAATCACTTTGCTTCTTGATCACCTGCGAGAGCTCGGAGAATCCCTTTATCCTCGGTCACGTGCGCGCGCGTACTGCCATGGGTAAACGAGGAGCAAAGGAGGAGTCGGTGGGGAGGAGAGAGATTTATTCGACAATTATTGCCATTATCGAGCGTTCCGAGTTCATGGTTTCGCAGTGGACAGGCTTAATGGCGGATGCCGGGGCTAAATGACCCATCGATGGAAGCTGATTGTGAGTCGATCGGGCGGCACTGCGGCCAGCACAGGCTTTCAGCGAGCACGCTTCTCTCCCGTGCCGGAGAGCCGGACTTCGGAGTGCTCGACTCTGCCTGTCTGGTCACGTATTCTCAAAAGAAGCGGAGAAATCGCTCGGAGGAAGGAGCAAGTCGGCCGGAGAAGGTCCAGCCACCCCCCTCGGGAGTAATGGAGCACCGATAGATCGCACTACTCTCGTGCCACGCTCTCCTTCCTCTTTCTCTTCAGAACGAACACCACACCACCACCACCACCACCGTCGCCGACGAATTGCAGCCAAACCCAGTAATCACTTGTTCCGGACGCAGCTGATCCTGAAATTGGTTTTTTATGGGCGGCCTCGTCCGTCATCCCGAGAAATGACCCCGGAGAGAAAGGGTGCCGGCAATGGCTGGTGGCACCGTGGCTGCTGGAGCGCTGAGAAATGTTACTTTCACGAGTTAAAGAACGATCGTCCCTTTTTTCCCGACTCGCCTTTTGCCCTGTGCTACTTCTGGCCCCTTCGGCAACTTTTCCTCTCTCTGGCACGAACACATAGAGCAATAATCGCGGTCGCTGAGTAACTGAAATATTGTACGTCCAATGAATAATAACAGAGATCGTCGGGGTGGCCACAGAGCCGCGTCAGAAGAAAAGCATGATTTAATTAGCCACCTCTATTTCCCGGAGGAAAGGCACGTGGCAAGAAAGGAATGCCTTGTTTTATTGTGCGATTCTCTTCCCCGGGGCTGAGAGAAACGGTAAGGAAGACGAGAGAGAGAGAGAGAGAGAGAGAGAGCAGAAAGCGTTCGGCCTGCCAAGAGAAAATTACTTTCCACTGCATACAAAACGAAGGTTGAGCCTCCGCGCAAAAATACCGCGTGACTTTTTCCCGGGTCTGAACTTGAAAGTTGACAGTACAAGACGCCTCAGGCGTTGCGCAAGCTTTCTCTCTCTCGTACCTTTCCCACCAACCTCGACCTCTCTCTGTTCGTCTTCCTTTTAGCTGTGCCGGTAGTTCGTGGCGAAAGAAGCCCAACTGAAACTCTGTTTAACCCCGTCCGTGGTAATCAAGGCTCGTGTGAAGAGGCGAAATGGAAAGTGCTCCGCGGAAAAGTGTATTTATGACGAGCCACCGAAATTGCGCGCCCAGCCATTCCAACCGGCCGAATCCTCTCCCTTTTTCACTTGCTTTTTGCTACTATTTCTACTCCCTCCCTCTCTCTCGCTCTCGCATCCATCTATCTCGCGAGCTGGATTCGAGGCGTAATGTATTGTGCCCCAGGGCGCGAAGCGACCCAAGACAGATTGCGTAGTCTAGCATACGGCGAGAGCACGTTGCCCCTGGGGTAACTACCCCCTTCGGGCCGTTACATGCCACCCCCCTTCACCTCCGACGTCGCAGAGAGAGATTGAAAAAAATATGTGAAATTATTCCTCCCTTCGTTGACTCCTACGATTTACAACCTGCAAGCGTGTCCTTCGTCCTCCCCGAGCTATCCCATGCATGCAACACTCCTACCAGTTATCTCATTCGTTCCTCACTGTCAGATTCGAGACAATACCACCGCTTTACATCCGGGAAATCGGATTGCGATTCTCCTCTTACGTACTCTCCCTGACTATCCTCTCTGTTAATGGGGCGTTGTGAACTGGGCGCAATTAGTGAAGCAGCCCGATTATCCGGGCCCGATATCTTCACCGAAAGAGAGAAATATATTACGGGTACAATTGGAACCGCGCTCTTTTCACCCCTTTGGCGCCATGCCAGCCGCACTACCCTACCATCCTTTTCAGCTAGGTGATTGCCCTGCACTGATTCTTTTTATTATACAGGGCCGCGTGCCTTTTTACTATTCCCGCGAAACGCCGAGGGTTGAAGGCATCTCGGGGCGGTTCCGAGCTCGAACAAACATCGGTAACTTCCCGCTCAATAAATGTCCTACTCTCCTCGAGTCTCTAGTCGATATTGCCCATTGTATCGCATATTAACCGGATACCCACTGCATCCAGTAAATTCTTTAGCAGTTCGTGCACGAACAAGACCGACAAATCGAGTGAAAATTTGACGCACGAATACTACTTTTTATCCCTGTTGGAGATATATATATATTGTCGAGAGCGCAGAATTCGATGGATGGTTGGACTTGTGAGAGGAAAGAGAACGACGGGAAAACGATAGATTGACCAGAGGTAGAAATCTCGAAGTGAGAGAGGGTGTGTTGACGATGGGTGAAGTATATTTTCCAAAAGCTTGACCACAAGCCGTAAGTGGTATTCCGTGTTTCAAATGAGTCGTCGCCACAGCATACTAGGTACACCAGCAGTTTGCCTTCACCTCTCCCCGCCTCATACATCTCTCTTTAGGCGGATCGGTAACGCTAGCCTGCAATCCTTTAAGACCCTTTCCGTATTCCATGCTCGTGCGCTGCTCTCCCTCCAAAGCCTTCCACTAGAGATTGGAAATATCTTCTATCGATCGCTCGAATATTTCGAGATTCTATGGGGCCACTCGCTCGTTCCGTTCACGAATGATAGTTGGAAGGGCACTTGCTCAATCAAGAGCACCGCAATATTCGTATAGATGTTTCGTGCCGTTCTCCAAACGTTAACATAGGAATTATTTCAGCCGAATTCATTGGTCGGCTCCACTCGATCAGGAACATTTTTCGAGAATCACGATGGGAGAATCATTTCGAGTGGAATACTGTTTGTACATCGTTACTCGTCACGTTCGTATGCGCCTGCGCGTCCTCGATCTATTTGCAAAGGTTGTATTTATGTTTTCGAAACGCGCGTGACCACCGCCCCCCTCTCCAACCCCTGACCGATGAAGTGCGATGAGTTTGCAGTTTTGTATGCGGCGACACAATTGAAAAGTACGATCTTTGCCCGAGAATTCGTTGCTAGTCGAAAATAATCACGGTGATTATAAATTCCTCGCTCGACGGTCCATTCAACACAATATGGGGAATCAAGCTAGGGTTGGCGTGACTATAATACATGTACTCAAGGCGAATTATCCAGTTTGTACGTGACACTTTACACAGGGAATCCTTGTTAACGTCGAAATTACAGCCCGCCTTGTAATTGGTACGAAATTATAGAAGAGACCAAGGAGAGACAGGAGAAAATCGGTCGAGCATGATACAAATAGAGAAAAAGGGGGATGGATAGTAGAGTGCATAGTCAGAAATAGAGAAGGGACTCACTGAAGTCTAATGGATAGATAGCGGTGCTGTTACTCTTCCGTGATTTAATTACAAGACTCTTGCGCTACCTCCTCGTAAACTTCTATCATTTTCAGGTAAGACTGTAGAAATCCAATTGCATCGTTCGGAATTTTCGCGTTCTCCCTTTCTCTCTTTCTCTCTTTCTCTTTTAATCTCTAGCTCGAGGGAATAAATTCCAATAAATAATTAATGCTGTCGGACTGAGGACGCCCATGGCACTCGGGAATAACAGTATTGTTCTTTATCGCGTTAAGAAACGCGTTTAATCGTAACAGCTAGCGACAGTGTAATTTAACGCGCTTGGAACCAAGCACGCGCGCGCACCTCTCTCGATTTACTGGTTCCGTGTCCTGGGTAATCAATGGTAATCGAGTGATAGAGCGGCTGAACCGTTACAAAGTTAGCTCCGCGGTAATTGTGCCGGCAGGATAGATCATTATCCGCTTGACAGATCACGGCAGTGGTTATGTACACGAGGGTAAGAGTTATTAGAAATCGGAAGGTACTTTGAATCCAGGATGTTCGCGAGAGACACCTGTAAAATTTCTCTTCGATCCGCCTTCTCCTCGTCGAGATTTTAAGCACGTCGCCAATTACACATCGGACATTTATGGAGCGTCTAATAATTGCCGGAAGTGGACTAGTGTTTTATATCGTCTGATCTTGATTTCAATGATGCGAACGAAAAGGCTGGATATACCCAGCGATCGATTACAGAGCCGAGCGATTTGCGGTGGGAGCGCTCTATCTGTATTGTCCATGTATATGTATCTATCTCCATGTATAGTATGTACACGTAATCGCGTTTGACGTCGCAATGCTGATTAAAACTATTAAGCGCGACACGCGCTCTCAAGCGGCGAAATAAATATTGCGGGTCCGATTAACGGGCGCATTAGCCGGCCTAATTATTCGGAAGGTAAATAATAGGGGCGTCGCGACGTCCCTGGTGCCTAGTGCGCACCGATAATATCGCCGACAAAACACTGGCTTCGCCGAGGCTAATTTATCGAATGGCAAAACATTGACGAAAGTGCGTGACATCCCGCATAAAGAAATTACTCGATCGGTGACGAGCTCGCTTTACATCGACACGATCTGCGAGTGCATATTTACAAGCAAGTCGCCAGCTGACGGTCAACAGAGGAAAATCATCATCAATTTCGAGTTCCCGATGGAAGCCCGAAGCGATCGGAGTGGCCCGATGGAACATATACATATAAACGTTTCATTTTCCCGTTTATTTCGCTCATTAACACCAGGGACCGCTGCCGGCAGTACCAGCTGCCGGAGCAATGTGATCGCCGAGCGATCGACAAGTACCGCTGATGAAAAATAGAGAACTTTTTGCGATTGAACCTGTCACCCGTACTCTCGTCGCTCAAGAGTTTATTAGCGTGCGTGAGTGGTCCGGTCGAACGAGCGGCAGAAAAAATTAAAATGAATGCTGACCAGCCATGTTTTGTGAGGGACGTTCGATCCGATCGTTCGCAAATTAACAACTAGTTCCGATCGAATCTCACTCCAGTTATATATCGTATACGTTATCCACGTATTATCTCTCACATTCGCTGGTTCGTTCGTCGTTTCGAATGCGCAGTTTGCCCTGCGAAGTTGCTGTTGGCAAACAAATTCACGGGAACCTGCTCCTTGAAATTGGTTCCACGGTACTGTCTACTCGGCGAACTTCACCGTGGATCTTTCGGAAGAGGAAGAGAGATATACAGAGAGTTGGATGGGTCAGCGGCGATTCATTGCTATTTCGGAGGTGCAACTTTGTGTGACTAGCAGCTGGATGAGCGATAAATCATAAGAGAGACTGTCAGACAATACGTGCAAGTGGCCGATGCAGGGTGTTAGCAACGCTGACCGAAGAAGTCACGGATGAAGTTATCAAAAGCCACGCGTTGGCGGACAGCGAAGGGAGCAAGAAGTGTTGGAAGTGAGAAAGAGGGAGAAGGAGACCAACTGGATAAGAAAAGAGTGAACTAGAACGAAGAAAGATCGAGGAGTAAGAAGAAGGGGGCAGCCAGCCAGTTATTGCGCGAAGGGTCTCCATCGAGCAATTCCATTTCGCAGAGCAATCCTACTCCAAGGGTGGAACGTCCGGCGTCGCCTTGCCCTTCTTCCTCTTTTTATATCTGGACTCGACGCTTTAGCGGCCAGCAGAACTACCTCGAGTGTGTTGGCATCCCTCCTTACGGATTACCGCTCTCGTTAATTCAGCTTCCACTTGGCCGCTATAACCGAGACAACCACGCAGAACATATTCCCTGCGAGCCCAACTACGATCTCCGACTTGATGGACAGGTTATTCATTAGAAACGTTTCTCGCTCGAACGTTATTAATAATATCAGCGTCGATCTGCCTCTGGAGGCTGAGGATTGAGACAAATCGGGCAGAGCCTCTCATCAATCTCCCGTTTGCTAGGCGACGTTGATCGAGGATAATCGACGGGTAATTGGGGCCGATTATACGCAACGAATTGTTCTCCTGCCGCGGGGAAGACATTTCGATTCAGAGAGCACCGATGAAAGGGCAGACTATTACAGTAAATCTTTCATCGTCCAGAAACACCCCAACCCTGTTTAAACGCGGGCCCCGCGGGCCTAATTAAAAAGAGGCAAATTAATGAATTAATTAGAGGACCCGGGCGGCCGAGAGCGAAGGTGGAAGTGGCGAGGGACAATAGCTTTAGCGGGGATAACAAATGTCCTGCTTTGTGAGCGGATGGAAGTGCTGAAACAATAAATACCGGCTGCTTCTCCTCGTCGTGAATGACCATTACCGCGGTCAGAGTAGAGCTGGCTTGGCTGACAGAAAATATTCTCCACCTGTCCAGCTGGATATAATCCTCCGCTACGTAGGGTGCACTGCTCCAGCTCTACTCGGAGGGCCCAGCACTGCGCGCCTGTCCTGATAAAGTATTATCATTCCCCAAGTTTCCATGCAGGCTTGGTAATGAAATATTCAGCTCTTCGTAATCCTCATTCTACTTTCCGCTACGCCATTCTCTTGGGAGTGGTTTCACCCGCAGCAGATATAGTACACTCGCTGGGATTCCAGCGTCCCTGAACCCCCACTGTCTGCGAGAGCTATCCTCGTTCACTTTAGAAACCTAGGTAGGCTTAACTCCTTTTGTCCCAGACTGTCAGAATCTCGCAGCTCGGCCCAGGATCTTCTCACAAGGAACCCTCGAATAGTAATCTATACTTCCTTCCAAATTGTGGCAAGGCTCGAATGTCGATACGTTAAACTTCGAAACTGAGAGACTACTCACTTAGTGCTTTTGCCGAGGCAAACGCCTACGATCATCTCCTATTTCGAGGTGCGCTACTAATACGAAAGCACACGATGAATTATTTCGTAGCCATAAAACCGGGCGAAGGAATACGCGTAAAAATAACGAGCGCAGACATCGTTGGATGCTGCCGATATCGGCGAACCCAGGCCACCCAAGGGCCGATGAATTATTTCACACCCTCTGATTGCCCTAGCTCCCAACGCTCTCGGAGGAAGCCCGATTGGATAAGCTAGCGGAGAGAGGAAGTGAGATAGTTCGAAGCTGTGAGTGCAAGGCGGATTGCGGGTGATAGAAGAAGCTCGTCGTCTTTCCGGAAAGACACTTCTGGATATCGACGTCGACAGCTGCACTTGCGGCATGAAATGGCACGAGTCGGGAACAACGGGAAATCAGTGACGATGGAGGAAGGAATGCCAAACGTGCGGGAAGGTGTCCTCGAAGTGAGAGGATGATGGGAAGAGTACAAGATTGAAGTAGGGTCCCTCTGCAAATTTTAAATCCTTCCAATTTGTTTTCTTAGGCTTCCATTCTCTCCTCCCTCTCACTCTCTTCCCTCTTCCCTCTCGCAGGAGTATCAGGACGCCGGAGGCTGTCGGTCGTGCTTCTGGAGTGCGCTGATTGCTCGGGGGTAGCTCTGGGTATCGGCGTACATTCCCCGGAGAAATAAGCCGAGCCGCCGATATCTATGCCGACATTACTCGCTGAATCCTCCTCAGTAGTACGCAGTGACTTGCATGTAGTATAGACATCAAGCTGCCTCTAGTTCGCTGTCAGCTACGCCGCCAGAAACGGATGCTCTGCACTGCGTGCTAACATTCGCTAATCCGTCAGTGGTTTCTAGTTTCTATGCGAGCTGATGCACGCCCGTGCCTACACGCGCGTGTGTATACCCGAGCCCCTTTTACCATCGCCGGTATGCCACCTCTCTCTCTCTCTCTCTCTCTCTCTATCATTCTCTCTCCAACACTCTGTCGTTCTCTCGCCAGATGAAAGCCGGGAAACAAATCCAGTGTGCTTACGTGTGCATGTATCGGGGGTGAAAATCGGGCTATTCTCCTCGGGAAAACGCGGCAGATAGAACAAATAAAAGAGCAAACAATAGAATTAGGCCAGTCGGCTGGGCGACCGGTTCGTAGTTTTGCTAAAACGTCCGAGTGTTCGATTGATGCGTTATCGTAGCGAATTCGGTGATGGGGCTTTTTTGATTGGGACTGAACTTCACTGAAAAAGAAAGGAACACACTCGTGTTTCGCGTGGCGCGCACGTGTACATGACAGAACGACATACTCGCGATAGTTTTCGCTATCTCATCAGAAAGAATGCACTTGCTGTTTTTCTCTGAATGGCTGGAGTGAGTATCTTAATTAAAGCGCGCAGCTGCTTTTTACCGTGGCCGGTAAACACCGGTGGTGGGCGTAAGAGTTAAAACTCGATCAATAAAGATCGTAATTTAATGAAATTCCAATTCTAATTAACCTAAATAATTCTCTCTCTCTCTCTCTTTCCTGCCTTCCTGCGTGGAATATCAGGCATTGTATCCCTCTTGCCAACTTCATAATTAATAATAACATTTTAATCGTCTTAAGTGGGAGACTGTGTCTGGAGCTAAATAGGTGCACGAAGTATAAAGCGTCGCTGTATAAAAAGGCTTGTACCTTCTTTACTCCATTAGCCCTATGAGCCTCTTGTCGAAAGGATCGTGCCAGGCTTATGCAAGCCTTCGATCGCACTATTTACAATCCTAGTCCAAAGCGAGATTTTACGATCGAGCAGGCAATCCGACAGTTCTCAGGCAATTCTCTGACTGACTGTTCTTGTTTGGGAAGAGTCATGGAGGACGCCCGTATCGAATAGTGCGTCACCTCGCTCTGGCAGAGGGTGCTCTGTTTGGCAGTGGCGCACTGTATAGGATGAAGCCTCTCTCGAATAAGGAGATCCTTGTTCATAAGCTACAATGGCACCCAGCAAACATTTGCGCTCGTCCGTGAACTGTGTGTTGGCAGTGAGCGTCGCATCGAGGGCGTACAGGGCAAACCTCCGCATTATGGCCTACCAGTCGAGGAGCCAGCCAGAGAAGCTTCCTGCAATCAAGTAGCCGGAACATCCAAGTATCCACTAGCGCGCCTCCCCATAAATATTTGTCCTACCTCATAATGTTGCTCCTCATTGTCTTAAACCTCTTTGAAATCCGGCGTTCCACTCCCCTTTGATTTTCCCGCACGTCGGGGATAATTTTCACCAACCTGACGTCAGTATGAACCACGACCCGGGAACTGGGTTACCGAAACTCAGAGAGAATAAATTTACTTTCGGCGAAACAAGCAAGCACGCCGAGGTACTCGTTGGATTTTGAGATATTAGACAGTAACCAGGTAGCCTGCTGGCTTTTTTCTCTTATGCGTGTTGCCGCTCGGGCAACTTGTTTGCGTCTACTTTACTTTGTCGCGTGAATTCGGCTTGTCTCGCGTGCGGTTACTAGCGGCGTGTACTTCCTCAGCGTTGACTTGACTCAAATAATGCGGCTCACTGAGAAATGAGGAGCATTTCCTTAATTAGAGGGAAGGATACGCGCATTTCGTTAGGTGCATTCGTTTCCCTGGGATCCTTTAGTCCGCGAGTCTACGGGATAATGAAATGGAATATTATCCTTCGAACGACTTATTAGACGGCCGGGCAAATGGCTCGGAGTCATTCCACAGCCAACCACTCGAGGAACATCGAATATTCGATCGTCTCTCTACCTCCCCCATTCAATCTCCAATTGCAGGAGCTATCGGGAAACTTCAGACAGTGTCGCGATGCTGTAATTAATCGACTTCCTCTTAATCGAAAGGATCCTCTAATGCACGTGCGACGGATTTCTCAATAATCGACACGGTAATTGCTGTTCACTTTGGCTCACCCTGTCGCGCCTTGTTCTATTCGACGATCGAAAATATTAGCTGTTTCTCCGATTCAATAGAGACTGTCGGAACGACGAGTCTGTAGTCTGTTACCTTCCATGTATGGAAAAGCTGCTTCCATATTTCGAGCAGGCATCCCAGAAGGAAGCGCACACCCGGGGTTTTCGAGGTGTGCGCGCGGACCCACGTCGATAAACTCTCTCTCTCTCTCTCTCGAACTGGGTTAGCGATAAATATAAAACTGGCGCGTATGGGATCATTTTTGCAACGCGACCATTCCATCAATACGGATTTGCCGCTACCGAGATATCCGGAAAGAGAACTTCGACCCGAGTGCGGAGACCGAATTTATGCGTCGGACTTTGATGTTATTAGAGCTCTGCATATTTACGTAACTGACAGACGCCTTCCATATGACAGAGTGAATGGACAGAATTGGACAGGATGACCGAGTCCAAAGCATCTGGAGTTGGAAGCCCAGATATTAGAGTCACTCTGACTACCGCTTTAACTACTCGTGCGTTATACGCTGTAATTATAGTTCAAGAGGGAGACCGTTCTTTTGATTAAACCGATCCCTAAATTTCACGAGCTTCCGGCATGACAGTGTTAGTCAGAGGAAAAAGCGTTGAAAGCAGTACACCATAGAAGAGAGAGAGAGAGAGAGGAAGAGAGAGTGAGTAACAGGAAGTGGAATCGCTTCGATAAACTCGGCGAAGTGGGTTACCGATAAACAGCGGGAGAGCTGCATATGCGCGCACGTGGAATCGAGTAATGCCACGGGTATATCTCCCTTGAACTGCATCCCCGTATACATCCAGGCCGTGTGTTTCAAGGGATGCTCGGAATAATGCCGGCCTGGCTGGCACGAGGTTCCATCTCCCGAGAAATAATTGATAAGCGCTTCCTGTCCCCGCTTTCAGAGGACTGCTGTGCACGGAAAACTTGTCAGGGGAAAAGCTGCACATGTAACTCTCTGAATTATCAGAATTGTGACCCGGCTCCTTGAAATAGAGACCTTCTTGTCTCTCCCCTTCCTTCGGACAAACAAATACGATGATTGGTCGTAGGACGTTATAGCTCACACTTATATCGGTGGAAAGGAACGAGCAGCCAATTCACCACAGCAATATAGATCCTCTTACAGTGTATCTCGGTGGTAGAACGTTCTGGAGCAGGCAATAGCTACATTATCGGAAGTGTGCGCGCGGAATCGTGCCGATAAAGCTCCGCAAACGAGCTTGGCAATAAACACCGTTCGCCCTCCCCCCTCAACCACACGCACGCATAGCCCGTATCACGTATAGAGTGGGAGTGGCGAACGAATACGTGGAGTGTGGTGTGAGGTTGTACGAGTGGCCGGATTTCGTGGGGCTCCTATATGACTTTTTGCTATTAGAAATCTGATTGCGGGCTTCCGCGGTTTATGGTGGAGCGTGCTTCCCATGCTCCGCTTGCCATCCATGCCCCATTCGTTACTTCCCACAGGCCGAAACCTCCACTTCTCTCGTCATTAAAATTTTTCACGCGCACCACCCATTTTTTCCTCTCGCTTGCCCCATCTCCCACCTTTTTTCACGGAGCATTCTTCTCTAGGACCACGTGGGACTCTTTTATCGCACTATCACGCAGACGACGCTAAAGTACTCTTAATCAGCGGGAATTTATACCGGGCGCTCTCTGAGTTCCTATCTCTTGGGACTCGGCGGAGAGAGGGGTGGTGGAAGTGGGAGGGTCGAGGAGGTAATAGTTGGAGGTACGAAGGCCCAGGATGAAATTGCAAGCAAAGTCCTCGCGAATCGAGCCCCGGGCTATCCCGTTTGCCTTGTGTATGCGTCCGAGTGCCTCGCGCGCGTTACAATTGGACAAGTTTTAACGATCCGATCCCACGAAGCTTGTCGTCACTTTGGCGAGCGACCGCTCGCGAAAACGGCAAACTTCTACATTGCCATTTCTAGCGACACCGATAATTGCCTCCTCGGCAGCTCACCGTGAAATTGCTGGAGCGTCCTTTTTTCGCGCGTGAGCAGCCAGGACATGAGATTCCTGCCAGTTTGCTTCAATGTTTCTTATTCGGCTGGGAGAATTTTAATATCGATCCATGAAGTCAATGGATTCTCTTTGGCTCGCGATTCTAGGGTAGACTAAATGTTAAATGTCCATTAATCTTAAGACTAGATTGAACCGACGTGCGACGGGGCGTAGGGTGGTTCGGGTTAACCATCGAAGAATAACCGGGCAAGTGTTTGCAGTATCGATCATCGTGACTGGCCGCAGAACCAATGGAGTCCATGGCCATCGGAGCCGCATAATCATTGTTTGCATATGAATCTTTAATCCGCGTGTAATTTGAAAGACAGCGGCTCTTCCTCTGCTACCTCTCTCTTTCCGATTATCGCTCCTGGCCTCTCTCGCAAAACAGATATCCCTGAAAGTGGAGCCCCGAGTCTCTCGGATCGTAAACATAATCCCTCTTAATTCATTCCGCTCTCATTAAAAAGCGAACGGGCTTGTTTGCCCAATTTCCGCGCTAGAGCATGTTCTCCCCTTGCGCTGCTGTGTCGCACCGAGCGAACTAGATAACGACCTCTCCCCAACCTCTCCCCAACCTCTCTTCTCCCTCTCCCTCACAGCACTGCGAGTATTTCCCGAATAACGGAGAGACAGATTTTTACTGGGAAAAGATGCTTCCTCCTCATGATACCCAACCTACGAGTGCGAGCAAGTGGCCGAGCTGTTTTAATAGGAATCCCACAAATTTCGTGCTGTTCTTCATTCGTCCACGAGTCTAACATCGATCCTCGACTCGAAAAGTGTATCGGGGTCAACATGGAACTCAAGATAACGCAACGACCGATAGTTTCTCCCGAAAATGACCGAGTAGTGAGAATGGCAGTAACGGCGCGGGCACGGGACGGCGATGGCTTTCGAAAGAAGAAAGCTGCGCTAAAAAGTTTCCTGTTCCGAATTTGTTAAGGCAGTTCTTCCCGACAGGGGACAAGCCCCATAGCTTGCATCGTTCGGTGTACTCCCACTGCGGTGTACTGACTAACTTTTCCACCGTAGTTGGACCTACCGTGCCAGTTGCCTTACACATTACAGGGTTACACTGGTGCATCCAACCTGGTGTATTCCAGCAAGCAGGACACTCGAGCTTCCTCTCTCTCTTTCTCTCTCTTTCTCTCTCTTTCTCTCTCTCTCTCTCTCTCTCGCTCTCTCTCTCTCTCTCGCTCTCTGTCGCACTGTCGGCTGAATTTTCCTGGGAATAACCAGTCGGTCTAGTAGTTCCGCAATGGCCGTGGACGCGGCCGGCCGAGAAGGCTTTGTTGACTACGCAAATAGGTGCAGTCACGTCTAGTACACAGTTCTGTTTATAGGCAAAGAATCTGTTTGGTAGTTGGGGAACTGGAAGCCGTGTGTAGTGCCGCGTCGAGAGTAGATCGTGCCTCGGCAACACACACGTATACACACAGGAGAGAAGGCGGGTAGAGCTATTCCTCGGGAATAAGGTTCACGAGATAGGAGGATGAGTATTTCACGAGTAACGGCCGCGCTGAATAATTCATCCGGTGCGGCGATTGCATTTCGCAGCCGCGCTTGATAAACCCTATCAATTATGAGGCGGCATGTAACATTCACCGGGACAAATGAGCCTTCCACCGGCTAGTCGGGATATTATAATTAGTCCAATTTTATACCAGCGATAGCTCTTGCTATCCGCTTTCAATTTGGACCACTCAATTAGGAGAGAGCTCTGTTTCCCTGGTGCACGCATAGTTTATTGCCGTTGGTCGACGCGGCTTAATTAGAACGTGTAAGGTAGAGAGCATCATCCCAACTGAATCCCAAAGAATTAAGTTGATCTCTACACGCGTCCTCTCACTACTCAGTCTCGAGTAGAGCAATCCCCCACCAGTTTAGTAGGTAGCCTCCTATACTCTTCTCTCCTCTGCTCTGCTCTGCTCTGCTCTGCTCTGCCAGTGCCATTGGGTTGCGCGTGCCTATGGTCTCATCCTAATTACACACTCGGCTGCGCCGATGATTGCATCCGGAGCACTCGGTGTATAGTCGCGTGTCCGGGAAGAGCGTCGAGTGATCTCATTAGTTATTCGAGCGTATCCAGCCGCTCGGGGGGCGCTTGCGCAAAATTGCACGGAAAAAAAGGCTCGATCGATGTCCGGCTGCAAGCAAGCACACGGGGGGGGCTGGAAACGGGTGCTTGCGGTGGGCGAAACAACTCGGCGACGAGGGGGTGGCGCTCTCACGTGTGTACGTATGCATGTGTGTCGTCGCCACGGTGGCTTTAACGAGAGGACAGAACGAGGGAAACGGCCGGATCCGTCCGCTAGTAACAGTAGTTTCACATTACTGCATGGGCCTGGCATATAAGGCCGGCTCATTAAGCCAGGGCAAATCTTTGCTCAGCGTTCGAGCTTAAGATCGCTCGTCGACGAGCTCCCTGCTCTAGATATACATATATACTTCAAGGAACGAGTACCACTTCGCAGTTTCACTCAGCCGAGGAGAGCCTTTAGCGGATTTGACACTCCTGCCATTCTTCCAGTCGCGGTTCTTCTTCGGTTGCTCGAGTGCCAGCCAGTCACCTCGGCCACTACTACTACTACTACTACTACTACTACTACTACTACTACTACTACCCTGTCAAACATAAGATATCTTCGCTCCTCCGATCTAGCCAAGTCAAACGCCAAGAATCCTTGTTCGAAAGACCGACCATCTGCCCTGGCCAACATTCTCATCCCTCTCAATAACACGAACCTTCACTGTCGATTCACACGTCTTATACTATAATTGTCTTATACGCTTTCTTGCTCGCGTGAGTAATCGCCGTCGTAGACATGGCTGAATGTAAGGCTGCTTCGAATCGTCCGAGAACGATGGAGCCAGTCACGAGGCAGTGTATAGTCTAGGTGGAAGTCTCTTTCAGTACTGCCTAGTTATCGCGCCTATCATCGATGTTAGTCTTGGTTTTCACGAGCCTCTATTTATTCTTAGTGTGTGTATATGTGAGTCTGTATGGTTATGTAGGTGAGACGGCCGGCTCTATCTATTCGGCTGCTTTTATCGCAGCCTTCAAGCTTTATTGTTTCCAGCGGCAGGCGCGCCTTTTCCTCCTGCTCTTTCGCTTCCTTTGTGGCACCCAGTGGTGGTAGCGGCCGCTCTGTGTTTCGCCAATGATAAAAGTGCTGCTGCTTCTATCAGTTGTATCAGCTTGAAATTGGAAGCACGTTGCGCTTCAAACTAGATGCGCGCTCTGGGAGGTATAACTTTATCCTCTCCTCTTGGTTGCCCGCTCTTTCCTCGAGAACGAATTAAAATTTAGGCGACTTTCACGGGGATTCAACCAACCCGCGCGCGCGCCCCGGCTTCCGAGGAAGCAAAGCCGCATGGCAGACTCGGCAATTTTTCGAGGATTTCCTGGGACATAAATCGTGTTCGGATTTTCGCAATTACAGGCGTTTATCGCCGCCTCGTAATTCGGAGTCACTTCCTCTCTCTGTTTCGTTGGGCCAATCGAAAATTCGTGGCCATCAATATTCGGCCCGGCGTTTTATTACCGCTACGTGGGCGGCAACTTAATAACACCGAGTGCGGCTTTAATGATAATCCGCATTTGTTGCTGACACCACAATTTCATTGGAGGGGTTAGCGAGAGAGAGAGAGAGACAGAGAGAATGAGGGTGTAGTACGTTCGTTTATCGTATAACTTGCGCATGAAAAATCCGCAAAATATGCCCACGCGAATTCTGCGCGTTCCAAACGATGCTCGGGTTATAGGTGGATATCAAGGTGAAATATGGTAATAATATCCGCACCGGGGAATCAATAGTACGTTTCTCGCTATGGTTGCCATTGTCGCATTGCTATTTGCCTTTTAGTATTAACCCCATTCTGTCTCGGAAGCCCCTTGCCGCGTGGCTGCCTCCTCCTTATTCTCGGTGCTCTTGCCTTCGGCAAGCGAGTCACGAATCGCTGAGAGCCGATCGTCCCCGGTTGCCTCCTGCTCTAGCAATTTACAAGTCTTGGAGCGGAAAAAGATTAAACAGGTATTCCTGGGTATATCAAGTGACGTAGCAAGAGAAAGAGAAGGAGAGAAGAAAGTCTGGCCTGTAATCCTGAATACGTGCGAGCAGGTCAGAGCGTTCGCGCGCTAAGATATGCGCATCAAAAATAGAGAAGGTTTGAGAGCACCGCTTGCATGCGTTTCTTGGAACTTTCCTGCGCCATTTCGACGGCACGTGCAACGCAAGTAATGCGCTGCTAGGCGTGGAAAGTTGGGAGCAATGCCGAGAAACGAGGAGGATTGACCTGGACACCGCCGAAAGAATCGAAAAGGTTATAGGGGAATCCTTGGAGAAGCGGGGGAATCGCACGGGCACAATCGTCCACGGTGTGTCCTCGTAAAATTTCAATTTTCCCGTATCCAATGATGGGTTCGGCTCGCGCTGCACCTACCTTTCCGTATATACTCATCCGGAGCTCCCATTTTCTACTCCCCGGTAGAAGGAAGAAGCTTCTTGCGAACATCGCTCCGCCGATGCGAAAACCATCGTGGGGAATATAAAAATGATTCTTACCCGAGGCGAATGGTGCCTCGATAGTAAAGCAGAAAGTAATCCTCGTTTTATAAGCCAGCCGAACTGTCTCGGATAAGACCACGAGTGCTAGAAGTGTTTGTCGACTTTGAGTGATGGACTCTGAGCGCACAGTGCTAATAAAATGTTGAGAGCGCGTGAGATATGGTATTTTAAGTCAGCACCAAGTTAGCCTTGTCTTTCCGATGGGATCTTTGGGGTCACTGTTCCATGCTAGGTGGTACATTCTTGCAAAGGGATTGGGTACACCAACGCTATACGACAATGTGGTCCAGGCTTGCCGCGATGAGGATCGATACTGAAGAGCCGTTCAATCTTCCGCCCTCTTACCGAAAAAGTAAGTTTAAAGTGTGTACCAGCTCGACCACGGGGGTTCCCTGCACCACGGCTCCTCTCTCTCTCTCTCTCCGGGCGATAACTTATCTCGAGGATTCTTTAATGTCCACGGTCATCAGACTTTCGAGCTGCTGCCTCCACCGCGATCAGGATGTGCTTCTCTACAGCGATAACACCAGGATCCCATCGGATGAGAGACGCTCCAGCAAGAATCGCCTCGCTTTTTCTCTCTGCTGGACGAATGTGCTCTTGGTTTTTATAGCTATAAATCGAGCACGTCGCTCGATTTCTGTTACACTCTTGCTCCGACATAGCTCGCATCAGTTCTGCCGACTGAAACTTCCTGGGAAAGGAAAAGCGGGTCGGTCATTATAAACGTCCAATAAGGTTTCCCACCCTACTTCTCCAGTAGTGGTCCGATTTAATGAAGCATTTCTCAAGCAGAAACTATGGAATTATTCGTGAGATTTAGTTTGACTCTCGGGAACTTCGCCACCTGGTTGACCACGTAGGATTTTCACCCAAGGGGCATCAATTATGCTATCATCGTTCATTAGCATACGCAAATATCACCTTGATACAAATGGCTATCCATTGCGTATTGACGATATCATCCCCCTTAATTTGTGTCTATAGTATATCTTTTCTTACAACGTACCATGGTATTAATGACTTTAGCCGCGAAGTCGATCTTCGGATAAATTGTCAGGTGTCACTTTCCTGGGTAACTTAATACCGACACGAATATACGTTGCCGGTAGTGTCTTCATTGTCTTAATTAAAACTAATGACCTGGCTGAAGTGGAGAGCGCTGGCACTAGGCACGCGATTAAATGCAGAATTTTAACGATGCCGCTTGATGAAATGTTTTCCCTCCGCGTGTACTGTGGTATCCACTGTGGACATTTCGTAGCGGATTTACCCAGCCTCTGTTTGCATTAAAAACTGGGGGAAAGCGGCGAAAAAACATGCTCCCAATATGTGTCATAGGGGAGTTCGGAATCGGGCAGGTGGAATCGGCTGTGGATTCAGTGTATCAGCGACAAATCTGTGGCCAGGGCGCGGTGAACCGACGGTGGTAGTCCAAGGGAGGGAAATGATTTCAACGGGGTTTCAGCATTTCAGCGCCAACTCCTGAAAGCACGGGTGGTGCACGCTGAAAGGTTGGAATTATCAGTGAAGCGGATAATAGTGACGCGACTCGCACCGATGTCGTCGCGCGTGGCGGTCCGTTAATAACTGCTAACCACGCTTGATTATACCAACCATAATTCGCTTATTGGACGTTTAGCAACAGCTCCCGGTGCTCGCGTGGCTCAAAACCACACTACGCACCCTCGTTCGTGCCCTCTGGGACACCGGCAGGTCTCTACTCTGACCGAGGCTAACATACATACAACCCTCTCGTGCTCGCCATTTTCGTGCAGCAAAAACTTTTGGCCTCTTCGTTAGCCCAAGCTCGTAATTAATCATCCTGCTTCTAGAACGTGCGCCCCGCTACAAGTTGCTCGACTCCCGGCGACCCGATATAAATCAACAGATAAATTAGCGGACCTATCGTGCACCACCTCCGCTCAGCCTGCAAACTCGCGAGCTAGCCCGTCTCGAAAGCACGCGCTATTCTTCGCTAATCGAATGGCTAATTAGTCAGGCGATTCATACTGCTCACGATTAAGATCACAAATTAATTCTTCCCTCGCTGGGTTCTGCTTCGCTCGCTCCATTTTCTGCACTCTAAGAGATAGGTTGATTTACCTGAGTGCGAGAGTGGTAGGGTCGCATGCAGGTAGACGACAGGCCTCAAGGGAACACGTGTTACTCAAGGTGTCTGTCAGTCTTGGTTTAGAGGTCGAGACAGAAGGTTTAGCTTCCCCGACTTGTCAGTGTCAGTGTCATCTCGTGTGAATACCAGTGCTTTTATTTCTGCATCTTATTTCTGTCAATACTGCTTCTTGTACTAGTGAAACACTAGAAAAGATATTAAGGTTTTACCAGTTGTGGGATTAGAAAAGTTGTAGTGAAATAATTCGTAGGAATTAAGAAGTTGATGTCTTGCTGTGCAAAAGTTTGCGAGTTTCTTCTTATGAAGGAGATGGTGTCGGGCAGGGTTGGGCCCGAACCCTTAAAACCACCGTGAGATCGGAACCGCGAGATACACCGTGGTAGCGACCTGGATTCGGAATGGGAGCTTAATTAATGCCTCCGCTGTCACTGTAAATCTTCGAATTGTCTGGAGAAGCCGGCGCCTTATCGCGGTGTTAAATCTTGCCGTGGCGGGATGGCACAGCAGGTGTTTCCCTGTCAGTAAATACATTAAACGGGACGTTTATTGTGCAGGCCCTGATAAATTTAATCCGATATCCTCCGAAGTCGCACTGCTATCTCTTCCATCGGCTAGACTGATCGGACCTCTGTGCACTGCTCGCTTCTCGAACACGACGACACCCAGAACGAGAGACTCCCAGTCGATTACAATCAATGATCCTCGTTCTTCAGTTAAACCCCTGCTGGAAACGCAAATATCATTAATCCGACTGGGCGATCTTAATTATGCATTTGACTTGCCAGGAAAGCTAGACATCCTGACAAAAGTTAGATCAAGGCGACTGTGCACGCTCCTCTCCGCCGAAATCCCAGAGTTTAGAATTGACATTCTCAAATTGCCCTCATACTGACGATAAATATTAGTAGAGTTAATTAATTCTCTAAGTCGAGCGTGTGTGCCCTTCTCGGTCAAGGGAGAAACCGTACGCCACATGGTGCGGACACACTCTCTGTTGACTTAGAATTTCATTCCATGGGCCCCGTTTAAACAACCGAAAGTCAACCACCAGCGGAGTTTAGAACTCCAAATTCTTCGCCAGTTTGGCAAATCGAATGTCCTGTGTAACCAGCTTTACCCAATTGCACGCGCGGTAGTCTCGGGGAAATTTTTTAATTCCAACTGTCCCGCTTGAATGTTCCAATGGCGAAGTTCGTTAACTATTTTTGTACGACTTCTGCGATCGATTTTATCGTAGAGGGAGCCGCGCCGCTGTTCATGCTACTCACGTAGGGCTTCACGTGCGCATTTTCCATAATCGCTCTTTAATTAGACGACTTCTCGAAGGATCGCGCCATTGCGAGTTCACGATCCGCGAAGTTTTTCAGTTCAAAAAGTACTTTAGTTAACGTGGCACGTACTTATGTAGCAATCATTTCACATAGCTTTCGAAATCGTTACGTTCGAAGCCAAGTAAAATATCTTTTATTTAAAACTTTTATTTCGAATAACACGAATAAAGCAATTTAAAACTACAAACAATATAACTAGAAAAATAGTGCATCACCATTCACAATTCTAGCATAGAAAAGATCGTAATACGTGATTGAAAATGTGTCAGTGCTTGTTCCCCGAAAATCCTCGGGCCCTTAACCCAGTGGCGGCGAGGCCGCAGAGATCCGGAGGGTCGGGACGTGTTGCCAAAAGCGAGCAAAGGGAGAAAAGGGTAGGTCGTATGCGGGATATCGGTGTAACAGCGGTTGTATCGCGCGTGACTCCGCATGTTTAAGGAGTATTAGCTAGCCGTACACAAGCGTGCGATCTACGTATGTAGCTTCCTTGGTAACGAAGAATTGGAGCAGGTTATCAAACGTTCGAGGGGCTCGCCGGCTAGCTTAAAAGAAGATCGAGAGCCTGTCCTTTCTGCCCTTTGTGCCAAGCACACATGTATTTCATGCGCTCACTTCAGTGGTGTGACTCTTTGTAAACCTGCACCCGGCATTACTCTCACAGCCATCAAGCCTACTCACCCTTCTCCTTTTTTTGGCATTCACTTCTCCGAGGCTTCGTGCCACGAACAGGTGAACACATGTCTGCCCGTCATAAGTCCTCTTTAATCTCCTTAGCTGTTACCCTCCGACAAAGAGAATGTCTGCGAATCTTTCATCTTCTTATTACCAGTGGAACAGAGTCTCTTCGGGTACAATGTACATTTCCCCCAAAGTATATTTGGCCATTCCAGTGGCACGTGACAATAGTAGAATGTCTGGGGTAATTCAGAATATATTAGAATCATTCGGATGAGTCAGCGGTGTATAATGAAATATCATCTAGAACTGTGAAAATACATAGCTGGGGTGGGGCCACATGAAGGTATTCAAATATTTAGTGAATTAGTCTCTTGTCATGAGCCGGGAAAATCGCATTACAGAACATCAGAGAGCGTTATTACCGAGCGCGTTGCAAACTGATTCTGAATTCTTGATGCGACAGTGGAATCTCTTTGTGATAACTCAGCTCATACTTGCGCACAGCTGTAAGTACCGCCCATGGTATTCATGTAGTCACGCATATTCTGTCGAAGTTTCAATCGACTGTTGACTGATTATTGAAATTCTTGTAGAATAAATTCAGTCATCCTAATTATATTGAAATTTTTTAGTCTGATAATGGAGTATCATATCTACCAAATACTTTTAAATATCATTCGCCTTTTTAACTCTATTATTAAAAAATAGAATTCCTACCAAAAAATAGAACCTTATGTAACTGTACTATTGTCTGGATGGGAAGCGTCTCGGCCTGCAAGGATAATTGTGTTAATGCGATTTGCCTGTGCAGGGGTAATTAGCGTCTGGCAACGAGTAATATCAAAAGCTCCTAATTCCGCATTCCGGCTGCATTCCCCGGGGTTAGCACAGTATCCGTGGCAATAATCGCGGCCCACACTTTAATCCCGTAAGGTCAGATACCCTGCAGACTTGGCCCATACCCCCCCTCCACGCCCTCTGCGATCCTCGCCAACTCTGCGACCATACAATTACGCTAATCAACGAATCCGCGGCGGCCCGCTTCCTCTCTGATTACGCCTCAAAACGACCTAATAACCCTTCAACGAATCTCTGATCGCGCCAAGCCACCGAACTTTCGGCAGTCGAGCTCGAGCGCCTGAGAACAAATTATAAACTTCACTTAGAACCTCTACCCTCCGATCGTCGAAGTTCAAACGGGGTGCGTGCGCCCTTGGAGATTTATTAGAGCGCGACTTCGTCATTGCAATTCATAATTCGTGACTTTTTCTTTTACTACGAGTTCCAAGAAGTTCTTATACACTCGTAAGATCCTTAGAGACACGGACATAGTTCGAGGAAGTTTGTTAAAGGTATGCTGCGTAGACGTACTGTTTGCAAATGTTTCTACCAAGGCTGATTATATCGAAACTTTACTCAAGATATAGCTTTCCATTAGTGGGTACAATGATGATGTATATACAAACCTCATTGCTGTGTATTTACCACCTTCAATCGGGTTGCTGATGATTGTGGGTTCGACTATAGTTATCGGTCAATTGCACGTCCAAGTACCTTCGTGTATAAACGCGTACGGGCAAGCCACTTACTTACCTCGGGCAATGTGCATTGTATCCCGCATCACCGTGCATTATACCTATTGGCTCGCAAATCAATAGCACATGCAGCACGTGAATGCATATGCGTCTATAGTAGTTGCTGATAGTCTAACACAAAAATGTGAGATAACCGATTTTCCGTTCAGGGAAAATGATCGACTTAGACGAAGCAATTAGACGTTTCTCATAAAGGATGATAGCTCTTTCATGGAATCCTCGCTTGAGTACCTCACAATTGGAAGGGTGGTGGGTGTATCTAGTTACATAAATCATGGGCCAAGTAGCAGCTTGTCAGAATTGGTGCAGGAAATAGAAACGGAGCATCTGGAGTCTCGGTTACCGTCCTATAATGTAAGTCGTTGCCGTGCTGCTTTTTCCTCTCTAATATTTTTCTCGATATTGCTCGAGTTAACTGCTTCGTAGTATCAACAAACAGTATGTTTTCTCCAGTTATGTTTGCGCACACGACGATCACTCGCGAGATCGGATCTCATGCTCGGACTCATCTCATCCTTACTTTTCAGTTGCCCGTGGACGGTGAACGTCTATGTATTATTCGTACTGTGTTCTATCATGAACGCACGCGTACCACGGGAAAATCTTATCTCTTCGAGTAGCGTCAAACGTAGCCTTTTTCCGGGTATCGCAGCGAGATCCGTTTATTTTCAACCGTGTTTCGTCGAGTTTCGTTCATTTCTACTGAGATCCTATTTTTGACGGATCAAACGTTTTTTCCTTTCTTTTGAGTGATTGAACGATGATACCTTAATAAAAGGAGTGTTGCAACCTGCGCCTATTTTCTTTCAATGAAGTCGAAACACATCAGGGTTTTTCTTGCACGTTTAACAGAATTTAAATAGTAAAAAACCTAGAATAGTGATACTCTCTCTATCCTGCACTATTGAAAGGATCGATCCAACTCCTGATTACAGATGGTTCTCTAGTATCGGTGATTATAGTGCTACTAATTTCCAGTACAAGTAATTATGGAAGTTGTGATGGAAATGTGCAATCCGACAGTCGATTATTCCTCTCGCGGAGAAATAATCTCTTGAATAAACATGAACTGATTGCCACTGTAGTTCAGATTAATAGTGCAGAGCTCTGGGTGTGTTGCAGATCGTAGTCCACATTCACAAAAAGATTAACAGTTTATACGTTTACAGTCGCCAATATTATTAATTTCGCAGTATCAGCTCGTCAGGCATGACTACATTTTGATTGAACCATCGAAGCCATGAGAATTCAACCAAATCCTCTGCGATTGTCATCAGCCTCTTTCTCTCCTATCCGATACCCGATTATTTCATCGTACGACAATGTTATTCTGTACAAGGCGTATCACTTAACCTGGAGAAAGTGGTTCATCGAAAAGGCTCAATTTTCCTCCCCTGTAAACTGATATCTGCCGTATGATATTTCGCGCCCCAAGCTCTTCTTCCGTGCGGCGATCTTTCGCTAGCGATAAAAGGCGAACTTTTCGGTCTGAGGCAGATGCCGGGAATAGCTGTGTCACAGGTATTTCTCAGCAATCCGAAGCCTTCGTGGCCTTTCCTTAGGCAAGCGAGCGCACGTCTTCGTTTCTTCCAGAGAACACGTGCGAGATAAAGCACATCACTCTCGAGTGCGTATAACTATCCACGTAAGAGCATGAATATTCTTTTAGGGGTGAGCGTCGATGTACGTTAAAGTTCGTGCCAGTGAATGGGCGGATTGTGCATTGTGGCAGGGCGAATGGATGCAGGTGCGCGGATGCCTGAGTACATAGGATTGCTCGAGACATATATATATATATACATAGGTGTGGAGGGTGCAAGTACGCGCTCGCGCGGGTTCCGAGAACCGGCTGGTTCATATAAAGGAGCGTTGAAAAGGAGCAGGGAGGTGTGGGTAGGAGGCGAATTCCTTCCAAGCTGTGAATTACAAGAAAAGGATGCTGCAGCTAGGGCGCGCGCGTGGCAAGTGAAGTTGGTATGAAAAGTGTGCCGACTTTTATTACTCGCCTTCTCTCCACAACCTTTCCCACCTCTGTGTGTGTGTGTGTGTGTGTATGTGTGTGTGTGTAGGGCAACTCGCCGCGATCATATCTTTTTCTCTTCGCCTGTATGGATCAGTACTGCTCGTGCCGAGCTTCCAGCCATAGAGAAGAAGAGAGCAACCTACCAGAGATCGTTGCGTCGCTTGCCCGGAGTGTGGTCCAGGCAGGTCCTGGCTTTTGTAACGCGCGACACCTCTCCATTGTGTCCCGTGAACCTGACAGCCGGGCATCCCCAATAAATCAAGTACCGCTCGGCCATCAGTCTCTTTGTCGATATTTTTCTAAATGCACATACATCAGTGTATCCCCATTATATTCTTCTATCGAGAAACTTAGAACCACCATTGTAACCTCACATTCTCGGGACACATTCAATCACACACACATCTCGAATTTTTAGTCGATCGGAATTCCAATCGTTCGAGTCTCTTATTTGGAGGGTGAGGAGGAAGTCAGGTATCCTCGTGACTTGGAGATGTACATTCATTGGAACAATGCAACAAGCAGATCGATAAAGGAAGGAGTGAGGCTGGAGTGGGTGGGGGTGGTTAGGAAAAAATTCGTGCAAACCCCGGTGGACATCGATCCATACCGGCAGGTCTCTTCTCCCGGTTCGTGTGGCACTTTCGTCGTAGCAGTGGCAAAATAAAACGAAAATACACTCGCGCACATATATATACTCGGACGTGTGTATCTGTGTGTTTGTAGAGATATACACACAGTGGTTGCAGCGAGAGCTGAGTTCGACCCAATTTCGTAGCATTAATTAGTATTCAAGCGTACGGGGCTCGCTGAAAACCGAGTTTCCTTGGCTCGAAGCGCGGTTACATAATTAAAACTAAGATGAGAGTGTCACAAGCGCGCGCTCCGAGGATCAATGCACCCCCGAAATATTCGTAGACCGCCACCAGCGTCACCTGATGCACCTCTCTCGTATTGATGAGCACCAAAATCAGATCCTCCCCAGACGACGCGGTTCGAAACGCGGTGAGTTGCGAGGCCGAACCCGGGGAAAGCGGTACCCTAATCACCCTGATTAAACAGCCAATTTAATAGTGGTTTCATCGATCAAACCAATCGTTGCGATTAGAGGCAGCGCGTGCTACTGGCGGCTCTGCTCGCTATGAATAATGAAACGCCGCAGGAGGTTCGACGTCTTGTTCGTCTGACTCTAACAGATCCGGTTTAAATGAACCTTCACAAAGGCTTCTTCGTATCACAAGATTCTTTTACTCTTGATTCTCGTTGTTCAGGGAAACTACTCGCTTCTCTCATGAACGTATAAATTCCACTTTATACACACGCGGCCCTACCGTTATCTCACACACCCCCCCGTTGACCGCATTGCGAGGGTTAATTCCTGTAAACCTGCTTTGCGAGTCACGCCAGCGGGCAATTCGAGGCTAAACGCGGAATTCTAGACCTTAATCCGGAACTTTGTTAACATTTGCCAAGCTCTGTAGCCCCAGAGCGAGAACGGCCTCGGTGGGATGAGCGTCGATACAAGTTGAGTAGATTTTTCGAGAACAACCACTTAAGAATGGAGTGTGCTGTAGTTAAGTAGTGCATTCGATGCGTCTCGCCAATCATCGTCTCGCTTTATACCGTTCTCGGTGTATGTAGTACCAAGCGAAGCATGATTACCGATTTTCGGCAGTAGACATCGAGTGGGCTTCGGCAAAATTCGCTAAGAGCCACTTGCTGTAACGGCGCGCAGTCCTTCCCTTTCCCTCGCATTCCCTGCTTCCACCGTAGTAGAAACGGGAGTGTGCACATCGATTACCAGTCCATGGCTCCAGCTTTCCGAAAAATATTTCTCCCGTCTCAATCGAAGCGGCGGCGGGGCCGAGCTTTTGTATAGCGACGAATACTGTTTTCGATAAGGTCGCGCTGCTGCTGAACGTGGCAGACGGCCACTCGAAATACGAAACATGTTCAAACAAAAATGCCAGCTGCCTTTGCGTAAAAACAGTCTAGAAAATGTTTTTTCAATACACTTTTATCGAGCAGCGTTGCTATTACCAGGTTTTTACTGCCATCAGCCGCTCACTTCAGTCAGAATATATTGAAATGTTGATAGTACGTTCAAGCAAAGAGATGGAAAGTCGATCGTGGCCGATCGAAATTATTTGTTGTTTCTTCGAAGGTGTAAGGAAACAGTAATAGACGGTCGAAGAAGGAAGGTACAGTTATTTACGAGGGGTCTGGTAAAGGGAAAAGGTGACCCAGGGATAATTCGGTTTAAGTCGAAAACTCCTGTTCCGCCTGTTCAATCGTGATCATCCAGTACTGCAGTGCAGCTCGACTAGTCTCGATCACATCATTTGCACAATAAACGAAGCGAGCCAACCACTTCGCAGTCGAACGTTATTTTGCGGCTTTATGTAAATCCAGCAGGAGAAAATACTTGCATTTTCCATGGCTAGCCGGTAATTTACTCTCGTCACGGCATCGCCCGTTCCTCCCGACAGAAGAAAGCCGCCCCGGGCATTCTAGCCTCGAGAAATGCAATCAGATAAACGTTTGTCTCAATCCAACGGATTTCGAGCCACGCCACTCGCTGGCGCAGCGATATCGGCCGCTCGTTAATATTCATAGCAACGAATAATTCCGATTACTCGCCACGCCCACCACCGCAGGCCGCTCCGAAATTAATCGCGAATATATTTCCCCTAGCTCAGTGACCTAAGGGCATCGAGAACAATTCCCCGTTCGAGCTGCTACTGCTTCTCAGTGCGTTCACGCCGGAAACGCTCGTTCCTGGCAAATCGCGCTGCGTGCTTCTTAATTAATGCAGCCTGGCATGCGACTATATCATTTCTCTGCGCATATAAACGCACACGCGACCTATAGCCCCTGGTTCGCACAATGCGCGCCCTATCTCGCAGAATAATTGATAAAAAAATCCCCCCGGCTGGATATCTCTCTAACAAGAATCTGCTCTCAGGCTAGTAGGTCGTAAGTAGTATAGCTGTACCATGAGTCAGCCGGGGCTTGCTCTTTCCCTAGTAAAGTGGCTCTCGCATAAGTGCATTAAATACCAGCCGATCACCGACCCTCGTACATTTGATTCTCAAGTATTACACGCATAATCCGCTCGGCAAATATTTGTCGCTATCATCCACGTACTGTTTATGTGAAAGAGGGTAGGGGCGGCGGAGAGGAGGGGGGGGGGGGGCGGCGCGGGTGTCATCCGCAGGGATTAATCCGTGCTCCCGGGAGGCTAAATGAAGTTTACGATTTCCGAATTGCAGAGCAGCCACGGTACGACCAGCGAGCAGAGATAGCTGCGTACTAGGCGAAGCGAACCAGTGAATTCGGCATATATTTGCACGGCATCGCGCGTATTTATTCCAGCAACGCGCGTGGCCGCTCGTGGGTCAGAAGGTCGGGAGGATTGTGGACATTGGAGGGTGCGGAGCAATGTGCAAAGGGGGAAGTAGATACAGAGCAGAGACAAAGAGAGAAAGAGGGAGAGGTAGAATATGGAAGGTAGAAGGTAGGAGAGCAAAGCGGAGCGGGAATAACAGAAACGCTGAGAACGAGCGTGCGAAAATATCGTTTGGCCGAGGTCCGGTACGGCGGCACGGCACGGCGTGGCGCGGCGCGGCGCGGTGCGGTGTACTGGATGCATTGAATTTCCAGTGTAAACTGTTTCGCGCCGCCCCCGACAAAAACTGTCCCTTTGCCAGGAAATCATCCGCTTCCTGGCGAGCGCGCGCTCCAATTACTGGCGCCCCGTAGTTTACCGAATGAAAGCGATGAGTACGCCGCCCAGCAACCCTCCTCTTCCAGCAGCCAACGGTGCCGCCGCGGCTACTTTTTGCCCTCGAGCTTTCCCAAGACGTTCCTTCCTCTAGCCGAATAAATAATGGGGACGCTTTCACCACTCTTCAGTGCCGTTTCGCCACCGATAAATCTGGCCGGACGTGTATTATGATGCAGAGGCATCCACACCTTGAGGTCACCGGGCACACAACTGCACGCGTGCATCGTACCGTGGAATGCTTATGGCCCAGCTTTACTTCCTCTTCATTCTCCACCGTTCCCCTCCGACCTTCCACCAAGCTAGTGCTGGAGCCTTGTGTTGGCAGACTCCGCGAGCGTATCTACCGTTTTACGATGCAGCACACTGTTACGCATTCCCCGCATTTTCGAGGATACTCCTCTCGACGTGGTACATGTATAGTCGTCCCTGTCGAACGTAACAGCTTCCTGAATCGTCGAACCCCAACTCTTCGGCTTGTTATGAACCAGAAGCTTTTTTGCGATACCGTAAACCCTGGAATGATGGCTCTCTGTGAGCTTGTAATGACGTCGACCATTCTAAGAGAGAAATTCGACAGTCATTGTATGGCTGTCGGAGAGCTAGCATTGATGGGATGCAGGAACTCGAGCTTGCAAGGTAGGATGGGAATGGAATTACAGTGAGTGTACATGCATATGTATGTGTAAAGGGTTGATTTGCTACAGGCAGCCTGGAATACCAGTGAATCCCACGGTGAGATCCACGTGGCTGGTGGTTTACTTGGAAATTATTAGATAGCAGCTGTCAGTCGTTCCTGTCAGCTTCCCACGCCTTTCTAACAGTTGGAGAGTGTATTACGCACTGACAGTACGATCTTCCTAGATACTAGTTATCAAGATCCATTGTCAGCCGGGTTATACTTCTTAACAAAGTCCGCGCAAGGCCGCGTTTCGTATATCAAACAATTGGGTGAGTAACCCGATGACTGGCGTGCTCCAAAAAGTTAGGGGAATCCTTCGAGTGACTTGACGCCGTGAAAATATGAGCTGTCGAAGTTTATCGATTAAGCAAGTTCTAGTTCAGTGATCGTTCAAGATGAACCAACTTCCAACTCACTGATCTGATAGTTACCGTGCACTTCGGAGTTGGAGAAAAATTGATGGACGTATGAGTAGTCAGATCAATGATTTCGATTTGGCAAGGGAATCATTAAGCCAGTCATTACTTCGTCAATTTGGAACTAGGGGACCATGCATCCCCGGATAAGATAACATCATGCTGCTGTTTTCTAAATGCCGGGGGTACTCTCCATGGAAAATAGGCTCTGCTTTTTTTCGCTCGTCTGCACAAGGGACGACGTCGTGTGGAATTAATTAAATAAATGGCGAGTGAGCGGGTGCGGCGCTGTCGGAAGGGCGCAATCGAGGCTAAAAGGAAGGAAGGAAGGAAGGAAGGAAGGAAGAATGAAAGTCTGGAAAAGAGGCGGAACGAAAAGGGAAGGTCGCGGATGATTCGACGAGATTTCATCGTCGTTTCATCCTCAGTGAAGGCTCGTACTTCTCATCCTCTTGCCAAGGGTAACTGGCGCCCTGGCCCTTCCATCGCTCTTTATTTTCCGGAGAGCGGCCTGCTCGCACAAGTAGCGCACTCCCTTTTTTTCCTTGGCGTTCCTCTCGTCCTGCCGGCTGGCTGCCGCTCATTATCGTAATCGGGAATAATTTCTCAGCCCGGGCCGGCTTACGGTAGCGAGCCCCGCCGAGATTGGGGTCGCCTGGAATCGAAATACAAAAGTCGCACTCGCTGAAGGGAGGCTCTGGAAATTGAGGAATAACGAACAAGATCCGTTGGTAGAGGACTAGCAGAAGGCATTCTCTGTGCATCCGTCTTGTCTCGTTTCGAATATCTCGCCCAGGCCTTCCTTCCTCTTCCTCTCTTCCCCTCGCATTTCGTTCGCCTGGCAGTAATTGAAGGAGCGCGCTTTTGGTCTTGCATTTATTACTAGTCTCCCTAAGCGGTAAGACCAGCTATACCCAAGCTCTCGCAAGTTCCCCGTTGCGGACGTTCAATTGTATTTGCGCCCTGGCGGGCGCATTGTTCGGAACGTCACTTAATGCGCGAGCAGTGCAGGAGGACGGCGACGGCCCTTGAAACTTTTCGTCTTGTTAGATCTACTTACCATGGCGTACCAGGGGGGGGGAACTCGATTCCGCCAATTGTGCAGCAGCATGGAGCGCAAACGAAACGAATCCTCCTCCGACTCGGTACGACTTGTTATCGTCCCTCGGGCACGACTAATTTACCCCGATACCCCTACCCGAACGACGCCCACCGCCGCATCTTCCGACCTCTACAAACGCTCGTTCCAGTTGCCTGCTTTTACGGCCGCGTAAGCCCGATTTTTTCTCTTTTACCCTCCGATGAAAGCCATGATCTCCTATCGTCACGGCGGCAAAGTTCTTGCGGCAGAGACAGCCGAGCGAGATTCGCACGGGAAACATTGGGCGAACCTCAAAAAGAGAGGGCGTAGCGAGACTGCGGAACAAAGAGCAGGAGGGAGCGTTTTGCCAGAACACAGAAGCGGAGCCTGGGGAAAGTTGGTAGTTGCCGCCTCCGGTAATTAGAATCGGCCACGACGCCCGTCACGATAACCATGGAAAATAGCTGGAGGTCCTTATTCACGCGAGCCAAACTTTCTTCGTCCTTATTCAATCCGCCGATGACTACGATTAACGCGCGCGCTTAACTTCCCAGTTAGTAGCTTTCTGAAAGCTCCGATTTCAGCCTGGAATGATAGTTTTTTTTTTTTTTTTTTTCATTCTGTTGAAAGAGTCGCTGACTGCTGGCAACCCTTATGCTCTCCTTTTCTATCTCCCAGCTTCTTTCATTATCTCGGCGAAGATCGGGGGACATTTTTCCACGTGTTCCCGTGTACTCCGAGGATCAAACGGTACTCTCTTTCTCACTCCCATCCACTCATTTTTATCTTCTCTGTATCCTATCTCGCTGGCACTTCCTTTTTTCGCACAGCTTGTTCGTGCCCTTTTGAAATTAGGATAATTGGGGATAATTCCAAGCGAGAATTAAAGTTCTGGATAGGATTACCGTTTCCTCCACTTACTCATTTTTCTAGACCTCTCTGCGTTAGTCGCACTTATACCAAGTGGATACTATACTTTGTGCCTAAAAGTGCGAGCGACTATCCACCAGCATTTCTCAATCTTCTCGAGATTAATGCCAGCCCCGTATGTCCTAGCGTTGCTTAACCCAGGCTTTGGACTATCTGTAATTAACGAGCGTTATCACTGAGATCTCATCTCTACGAACAAAGACGTACGGGAACATTCAACCTTTCCTTTAACAAGTGTCTAATGTGGAGCAACGGATTCTCATATGAGAGATGGTGCGAGAATACTTTAGGAAGTCTGCTCTCTTTCGCTAGATCGAAGGTACACTCTCGAGAAGCTAGCGCTAGAGCAAACCTTCCTCTCGACGAAAGTTTAAATGAAGAAAGTAGTCCACTGCTACTCGCTTTCTTCTGGGAGCAAAAGATACGACTTTATCGGGAGTCCATCCTGATTTATTTTACTATCTTTGCGCACCGCTATCAATGATACGTGCCCGAGAGAACTATAAAATGTCAGGGTCGACTGGTAAGTTTTTGATAGTGCTTGTTAGAACAAAACCGTAGGAAAGTTTTCTTGTATTTTTAGTGCACTTTGTCACTTGAAAGCGACGGTATGCATTCGACGTTACGGCTCCCGGTTGAAGATAGAATTAAAGGCGGCAGGAAGTTACGTTGAGAGGAGGGACATTATTGGCTCACCCAGTTGCGCGAGAGCGGGATTTAAAGAGACAATCTTTGAGCGCTTCACGAGAAAATCTTGCTTCGAATGGCGGAGATGCACCGGAGAAGCAGAGAGACTAAGAGAAAGAGAGAGGGAGAGAGAACTTCGAATCCGAAGTCCTCCGGTTTTCTCTTTCACTCGGTATCTGCCTTTCCCGATCTTCATTCGAGCCTCTCTTTTCCCTTTTTGGCGCCGTCGTCGTCGACATACATTCGCGCGCACTACACGTAGAGAGCCACCCGGCCACCATCATCGTACTTTGCTCTCAGCCTTTCCGCTCGTCCCGCTCTCTGCAAAGCGCGCTGTGTAAGTGAAGGAAAGGGTCAAAGAGATCTCTCTCTCCTAACGGAATTTCCTGCTTCCATTAGCGTGAGAGCCAGTCGAAAGGCTAAGGAGCAAATATTTGCTAAGTAGCTATGAAATACCATCAGCAACCCTGGTGCTACGTACTTCTCTTGCCGCGTGGCTACGTGAACCTCTCTCTCTCTCTCTCTCTCATTCTCTTTTTCTCTCTTTCTCACTCACGTCCGACAGGAAATCGGAAACTGGTGTCGGCGATAATATCCACACACTTGTCCCTCCTTTTTAAACGAGCCTTCGAACATTCTCATCGCCAGAGGCTCAGGTGTTAATTGATCCAAGCCTTTTACGAGAGCGACGTCGAATTACTCAAAGCCTACGTACATTCGAGTGAACGTGATCTCAGAGAGGATGTCGGGCTCTAGTAATATCAGCCCTCTCGGCTCTTCGACCGCGTAACGAAGCCGCCAAGTTTGCGAACAAACGTCGAAGTATCCTTACTTGTAGCGACGAACTTTCTGCGAACTTGATATTAAATTATGGGATCCGCTGTCCTACGACTTGGACGACAAGAGAAAAGCTGATCTCTGAGTATCAGTGACTTGAACTCACTGACCATCGACGAGCATAATCTAATTGGACGTAAGTTAAATGTCATTTAGGTCTCGTAGAACTCGAGACCAGACTTTTTCCAATTGGATTACTCAGTCTTTTAAATAAATTCCATTTTTCTACTATCGTTTTCGCACTGGATCGTGTGATAAAAATATGCAGAATGTAGAATATTCTACTATGGGAGATGATTGTTATCAAAAATAGCATCAGCAGCGAAATGAAGTGGTTAGAGTTCAGACGAGTTAAAGTATCGACAAAAAAATGAGTAATTTATTCAGGATTTACTGGGAATGCCTTTGTACGAGTGCCCTCGTCACCGAGAGCGATGACGGGAGAATAATAATAAATACACAGCAAGAGGGTAATGCGAGATAAATAAAATCTGATTTATCTCCTTCCTTTTCTAGATTGTGAAAGCTGTTTGTGCCGTAGCAGGCATTGCGCTTCCTGTGATAATAACGCGAGCCTCGTTAACGAACTCTTCCTTCGTTGAATTAACGATGGAATCGGGCAGCATTCCACACTCTAACGCGACTGCCTCTTGATAAACGACAGTGTCCCGCGAATATGCGCACCCGGGAATTCAAAGTTTCATCTTATTAAAATCTCTGCTCCCTTACTTCCCAGCCGAACCAGCTGGCAGTTCCAGTTTATAACTTAGAAATCACATGGCGATCTCTGAGAAGTCTGGCGAATGGAAGTATCTCCTTCGAATAGTGCGGGGGGAACTAGGGACTTTCTGTTTTTGGCACGACCGCATTATTGTTTCAGTGGCAATTAGTATGGAATTCGAAATCCGTGTTGGGGAAAAGCGTTGCGCGTCGAGGTGGCAGGATGCCGAGAGTCAACACGCCAATTAAGCCAGCTAAAAATGCCAATTCTCGTGGCCCTTTGCGAGAAACAGTTACGAAATTGAATTCGCCATGCGCGCCGGCAAATAATTGCTCGTTACACAATCGCGTTGGAATGAAACAATTACGTGAGATCGTTCTTGCAATTACGAAAGATCGCAGTCTTTTCCGAAGACCCTTTATATAACGTGGACGCGAATGGCGTTCCATCGGTATTGCAAGAGTGCACCCACTAAAAGTTGAAAATTGACCATCAGCAGTGTAATGATATAAGGTTAATTTATTTTCACTCCATGGACCTGGAATGAAATCGCTTTTCAAGCCTTCTCTTTCGCACTCTCGACCGCTGCACCAGGGAATATGTGGGTCACTCGAGAGCTCCGGAAAAAGTGTTTCAAGAGCAATGCTTGTTTAACACGGCCATTTATTGCCGAAATTGCGCGGCAGTATTTCGATCGTTACAACTTTTTCCACGAGTGCTCCGCTTTCATACGTGTGCCAGTGTGCGTGTCCTGTCGGCATTATTAATCTCGAACCCCATGCATATCGAGCTTTACGGGCTCCCTGGGATAGTATATCCGTTAGTAATCCAGAGCTTTTAACGTAGACGAATGGCTATTATCATTTGCAACTCGTTCAGCCATTCTTCCTACCCGAATTGCAACAGGACTCATCGATATTTCCTGCATAGTGCTGCGGAATATCTTTCAGCGATGTCACGGTATTGCATCGACAATATTCCAGTTGCGGAAAGAGCCGGTGAAGGGAGGTAGGAAGGAGACCGATATTATTCGCTGCCTTGACACGAAGGAGCCAGGTAAACAAAGGAAGCTACCGCCACTCGTCTCGAGTACTTGCCCGTCGCCTCTGTTTACCTGCTCCGACCCGTAGCCTGGGTCAGAGCCTGCCTGGCCTCAGTTACTCCTGCGCTATCTAGTGAGTGAAGCACACACAACACTCTTCCAATATGTTACACGCTCCGAAATTCGAGCTTCCACTAACCATTTGACCAGTGGGAGTACACATCGCCAGGTACATATGAAAAATAATAAATTCATACATAGTAGAGTGAGGGTTTCGCGTTCAAGCACAGCACCATTGATAAATATTTAGTTTTTATATCGAATCTTTATTTGATTTTAAATATTTATTGATGGTTGAGGAATTTATTTATAAAGAAAAGATATAACTGGTCTCTAACGACGATATTAGATTGTGTCAGTTGTACATTTGTACGTATTAGAGGATTCGAAAGTCTGACGAGAAATTGGCCGCTAAAATTGGCGTGAAAGCGCTGGAAAGTTTACCTGTGGCCGAGCGACGCGTTCGCAGGCAGAAGTGCCACTTCTTGATAATATTTCCCCGTGGCACTCGAAACGTTTCCAGAGCACATTATGACCGCCCCTGCTAATGTGAGTGCGCGCGGGTCCGACGAAATACAGGATTAAACGGCGAAATGGAAAGTTGGAAATGAGATTTCGACGAGCGAGTGTCGGATCCGCTGCACCGACAGCATCCTCGTCGTCGTCTTCCCATCTCGAAATCTCGGGGCAATTCCGGGCTCTCCGGGCATTCGTACAATATTTGCTTGTTAATGGTGTTGAGCAACATTTCCGGCCGTTAGAGCAGAGGTGGCCCATCCGAGGAACGCAAGAAAGTTAAGCGGAACTTTAAAGTTAGAGCGCTTCAGCGGGCCCGTCGTCGTACTTTTTCCCGTACGTGATTAATGTTAACTTTGGACATTCGCCTCGGATGAATTCGACGAACTTCCGAACTATTCTGCGAAATAAATTTCATTTCCGTCCTTAATTAATCTTTGAGAGCCCGAGAATACCGAACGATGAAACCACCACCACCCTTCCGCCCAATCGTCCTGTCCCAAAAAAGCATTGCGGGAAATCTGGAAATCCGTTTCTATTTAGAATTAAAAGTATCGAGTGCTTTTTCCGTGATTACCGACACGACAGTCAAACGAATCGAAATGTCAACTCCATGCCTTGGTACATGAAAGAGCTAGAAAATAACATGCTTCAGAGATTTTCTGACGCAGGAGTGCTTTACGCTCAGCCCGTACTTTCTGCTAATTCTCAATTTATCGTTTTAACATGCTTTACTGTTCGAAATTCCAACGTATTTCGCCGTGATTCGCCGAAACTCTGATAATACTTTATGGGATTTACTCGTCCGTTAGAATCTGTCTGTCAATCATTTGAGTGCTCAGTAACCTATCGCAACAACATGCAATACAACTTAAAAAGCCAGTTTGCAATTAACTTCTATTTAATTTCAGATATACATTCTCTTGTAACCACCGACGAATAAACTCTATAAATTTTTCGTAATATTGTCTTTCATTAGTACATGGCCAATTATTAAAGAGTGTTGAAAATCGTTGTCTGGAAGTCTGAAACGTGACTGGAATGTGCGAAAAGTCGTAGAAATTTTTCTCAAAACATCCAAACTTGGTTTCGCTAATTTCCACGAGGGAATTGAGACAATCAAGTCTCTGTTTTGATAGAGGGGGATAAGAACTCGAGTGTTTCGCTTGATCGTGAACCGAGTGGATGCAGGGTGTGAGTACGTGGATTATAACCGAAAATCCTATGTTTACTTTTGCAGGAGGACCCGGAACCTCGCGAGAATGCGGGACCCGCTCTCGTGGTACATGGTCTTCTTGATCCTGCCAACAATCCTCATGGCCAGGTCGCTCGACAAAGGTAAATAATGGGTCCAGCAGTGACACAGTACTTTTTCTCCTTTCGTTTCTCTCCTGCGTCATCTGGCTTTTGCTAAAATTCGCTGCTGACACTTCCACAAATATTCCTCGCGCGTAAATATATCTTCTATTCCTTCGCTTTTTCATATTTTTATTCCGTACAATACTAAAATAGAACTTGAAAATGTTGGAGAGTAAGCGTGGAAAATCTAGGCTGATAAATCCGGGTTGGTCGAGTGGTGGCCGGAGTTAAAAAGTGCCGGGACGTGGCGGCGAGCCATATTGAAGCGATAAAGCATTATAACGGGCCGCATTGCAGTACACAAAGGAACTTTCAAATTTGCCTGAATTATGTTCGACCGCAGCGACATCAGGGACCCGGTTAAAGCTCTCTTTCCCAGCCTGGGCACATGTGCGCGCCGCCGGTATTCTCCTCGCTCTACGGCCGAAACTTTCACGCCGGCTTTCCTAACGAAACCGTGACGAAAATTCTAAATACCCGAGCAACTGCGGTGCACGCTGGGAGAACGGCTGGAACTCATGGTCGATCAGGAATTTCGCGGCGAGATAACACCGAGCTCGGCAAGAAATTGAACGGGAGCGAGAGGAATATGCATGCGCGTCTACGGCACATACCTCGATGATTTCGTCTTTCCATGCATAATGTATCGTCGAGTGAAGCGCGAAGAGACGTTTCTACACGCAAAGGCGAAATTTCATTGAATATTGCGAGTGTGGGTGTAAGAGAAAAGTCCTGATTCTCCATGAGAATTGTCTAGCGAGTTTCGTAGGAAAATCCTGCAACTAAAATACAAAGACGAGCGAGAAGTACCCTCCTCGGACATTTTCTTGGCCCTCTCAAGTCCGATAAGGCAACGATGAGTTTCCCGGAAGAAGTAGTCTCCTGGACAACGAGTCTAGGCGACTGTATGTCGCGCGAGAATTCCGTAACGCGCAAATGTTTGCCATTCGATCCCGGGAACGCTAGCTGGAGCGATTTCGCAGCTCGTAGAAGCTTGCTCTCAACCAAGCGAGAGGTGTTATCTAGACAGACAGAAAAGCGAATAGAAGCACGCGCGCAGACGGTAGTGTCTAGTAGTAGAGAGATAGTCGGAGAGGGCAGCAGACGAGCTAACAAACAGTCTGGCGCAGTGGATGCTGTGAAATCAATGTACCGCGCCCTCCAAGACTACCTTCCTTAAACCCCCATCCACCGAGACACACACCTCTTCGCGCCAACGCTTGCAAAGAAATCCTTTTATCCTAGCAAAACCTCTCTCGCTCGTTCGGTCTCCAGTTGCGTTCGCTCGAACGTGTGATGAGTCGTAGGACTTAAACGCCGCTACAAAAGCAGTTTCTGTCGTCGTCTTCAATGGCGAGGTTGTCTTTATTAGAAGTGATTCATGTAAGCACTATTCTGCTTTTCATCTTTCTGCTCTGATATCTTGCAACTGTGTCTGCCTCCGCACCTACCGTGCACGCGCGCGATCCTCTTCTTCATCCTCGTGGCCGTGGCGAAACGGCTTGCAAAACGGTACGCGCGTGCTTACCACCCGACAAAATTACTTTCTCGTGTGCACAAACGTGTGCTAGCTGTGAATAGAAAACGGTCGGGGTGGTAGAGAAGTATACGGTTGGTGGGAAGTAGCGTAAAGCCTAGGAGTCGTGTACACACGCTGATCGTCCGCCGCTTCTTCGTGTGAACTTTATTAAAGTTCCAAGAGAGAGAGAGAGAGAGAGAGAGAGAGAGAGAGAGAGAGAGAGAGAGAGAGAAAGAGAAACAGAGGCAGCGAGAGAGAAAAAATGCTGCGATAGAAGATGTGTTTTTTTTTTGCGTGAAAGGAGTTTGGTTTGCACCGACGATTTTACGCGGCTGTAACACGCTCGGGTGCTAAATGAAAGGCGGGTTATCGGGAATTTCTGCCCATTCACATGCAGTCGAATGAGAACGGTGTCAACGAAAGCTCCTCCGTCGCGCCGACGACTTCCGAAGACTCGGCTAAAAAAGATCTCCAGAATTGCGAACTACATACAGGGCGCACGTGAGTCTCCAACCAACACGCGCAAACGAGCCTCTCCGCAATGAGCACGTCACTCGCGCGGCGTGTACGCTCTATATCAGCGCGAGTGTGTGAAGCCAGGCCTGAAAGATACGTAAGTGGAGAGAACACCGAGAAGAGGGCACGCGAGAACGACGAGCACCTTTTTTCCCACCACCGCTCCCCTCCCCCACCGAGGAAAAGAAAGGGGGTGGGAGCGAACAGTATTTATCAGGGCGCGAGATTATACGCTTTCGAGAAGCAAGAGATAGCTTCTGATACTCAACGAACCGGGCTACAATGAAAGCGACTGACGATAAGATCAAAACGTGCGAACAACATGGTTTCCTATACTAGAATCCAGTTTTCCCTCTTCAACTCTCTGGTTTGCACATCCCCTAGTGCCAAATATACATATATAGAATGGCGTGCAACCGTTCATACAGAGACAGCCATCCAATTTCTAGAGATAACGACCGCCATAACGAGCGCACGGAATTTGTCATCAGGCTTTCGTCGATTCCACTGTTTCCCTCCTGACTCTGCGGGACGAAGCCGTTGGCAGAGGGGGCTTCGCATACCTATCTGTTACATTCGTATATCAGTATGTTGGGAGTACCGGCCCGCAGCGCAGATCGAAACGAGTTGCAGCGGGTATTGGGAAAATACGAGAGAAATCCCGACTGGTTGCTCCAACTCGAGTTCCAGCAGCAGCTTCCCTTTCTCCCTCTTTCTCTCTCTCTCTCTCTCTCTCTCTCTCTCTCTCTCTCTCTCTCTCTCTCTTGCTCTTGCTCTCTTGGGAGCTGGGCATCGGAAATTTTATTAATCCCTCGTACTGTGCAGCTACGTGCTTTAGAGGGTGGTAGGGGATGGAGAGAGAGTTGGTTGTGCCAGTGTGTCTCGCTTAATAAGTGTAGGATGGGAGGAGAGTTGGCTTGCCCGAGGGAAAGGGATATGTGTGTTCTCTCGCGGAGTTACAGGACACATGGGGGGATGGCAAGGAGGACCGTTGAAGGGGGGTGAGAAACTCGGGAAAGCGAGCAAGCGTCGGTGGCGGCGGGGGTTGGTAGGGATCTCGGGGAAAGGGAGAGGACAGGAGGAGAAGGCTGCTGCTCGATCTTCTCGCGAGAGAGAGAGAGAGAGAGAGAAAGAGGCGGAGTGGTATGCAAGCACGCTCGACAATAAGAGGTGGATTTCCGGTAAGCACGACTCGCCGAGGGGAAACGAGAAAGAAGTATTATTAGGGCTACGTGAGCCGGTTACCCGGTAGACGCACGCCAATGGAATTTCCCTATGTCCTCGATACTCCACGGTGAAACTGTGTATTTACGGACGATGCCCAAGTATTCCCGGGTGTTATCCTTCGCTCCAGCTTGCTGGAATACAACCAGACAAGCTTGCAACGCCCTCTATCGTATTATGGATTGCAAAGGGCACGCGAAAGGGTTCTACTCCGACCACGAAGTCCCCCGACGACGATATTAGACATGGGAATAAATGAAATATCGGCCAGACATACTCCTGCATGTGTTGCCGTGATTTTTCCTCGCGCCTCTATGCTGTGTCATGTGAGTGCAGCTTTTTCCTTCTTCACTTTTCGGAGTAAAACTGACGCTATAGTATGAAACCGCGGGTGGCTTCGGGTCGAATTTATTCACTCGGCATTGAGAATTTACTTGGAAATGGGCGTGTGAGACGTGTAATTCGTGACGCAGGGGATGGTTGGCTTTAGAGCAGCCAAGTACAACTGTACTCGTGGCTCTGAGTCATTGTACCGAGGAGAGGGTGGCCGCCACGGATGTAATTGCAAAGTTTTCTGGTTGCGTGCTCGAGTATTTATTCGTGAGTCGGCGCCACTCCCTGTAACACGAACGACACTCAAAGGGGAAGCAGCAGGCCTTCGGAGAAGCAAGGGAAAAGCCTGTCTTCAGTAACTAAAGCCGAATGCCCGCTTCTCGGCATCAAGCGCTAACTGCGATTCTTTTTTATTACATTTAACTGAAACTCAGGAGCGTTTTATTTCTCTCAAAGCAGTAGCAACGCTGGGCGAAAGGGAGTAAACCGAAGCTCGGTGGAGCAATCGACTCGGCATTAAGGTTAAAACCTACCCCACCCTCAGAACCCGGCCAGAGAGTGAAGAACCGCTCATAATCAGAGTTTCATTAGATCGCGCTCATGTTTCTCGCTGCGGCTTCGTCCGTGTCAAGTGTTCAGTCTCGACTCGTTGGCGGTGGCATTTTCTCGCACAAATAATTGCAGCTATCCCCTTTCCTTCTTATCCTCGGGCGCCCCCTTTTTCTCCTTTTTTCTCGCTCGGCTGAACTCGGCTGCATTGGCGCACCCCCGACTATTTACATATCAGGCGACGAGGGAGCCCATGCAAAAACTCGCTCGCGCACACAGGGCACGTACATGCTGTAGTAAAAGCTATAGTAGTAAAAGGAAGCGAATAAAGGAGGCCCGAGAAGCGAAGCGGAGAGAAAAGAGGAGAGGAGGATGGATGTGGGGTGAGAGAGTAATACAGGACACTACGAAGGTACACGCGAGTGTACACGTTTCTGGTGTACAGTCTATCAAGGCTACGTGATGTCGCCTTGGTAGATAGAGCGAGAGGAGAAATATTTTTTTGGCCCAACTCGGCAAGAAATACTGATAATTTAATTGCCTACCCGTTTTTTTAGACGGTCCATCGGAGAGTCCTGTACACAGAGTATAGCTTGGCTCGCACGTTCCAGAGAAGAGGGTTAAAATGCGACGACTACGCGGTGTTTAAAGTTCGCCCTTATTTAACGGCAACGAGATCGCGAATTCAGGGCGGGGCTTGCCATCCCGAATCCCAAGCGCGATCTCTATTTAAAAGAGGCGGGCCCCTTGATTCTGAAATTGAAATCGAGGCTGAACACTCTTAAACGGCCGGCAATTGCTGCAATCCCATTCGCATTCAGATATCGGAAATTGTATTAGAGTCATGAGTTTAATTTAGCCGACGCGCGCGTGCTCTCCCCTTTAGCACTGCTGTTCTTTTTGTTCTTTCAACTAGTAAGCTCAGGAAAAAGGAGCTACACGCTTGCTGAAAATTGTTCTGATTTTTCAAGGACGCAAGAATAATTGACGCCGCTTTAGCTTGGTGAAATGGATTTTGGGAAATGTGGTCCACGCATTAGGCGGTTTCCCTGTTGGTAACAATTTCGGCCAATTGTTTACGCGAGTGCCAGTAATAATACTTCAATTTCCGCCGGTGACAAAGAGTCGGTACACGAAGTGTAAAGGCAACTTTATGATTGGCTATGGCAAAAATCTACTCCAGTGGAATTGCGTGAAAATAACATTAATTTAAAGGGTGTTTCAATCGAGCTTTTCGCTACCCATTACTCGCCCCTCTTCCTCCACCAACCGACGTGCACAAATGCGCTGCCGGGAAACTCCGAAAAACGGATAAGCGGACACTGAAAAAATAGCCGATATTTCATTTAGTATTTCGGCCGATGAATGACTGGTACATGCCAGGCAATCGCGCGGAGCATGTGTACACTGACACTGTATTCACCTGTACGTAAAAAGCACAGAGTAGATAATCCAGCCTCGCGCTGGATAAAAGAAGCGCCGATCAAAATTGCGAATCGCAGATTAGCCGGTACTTACTCGAGATTCGTTTAAGCGATCGCGACGATCTCGTTGACGCGGCAAAGCGTAAAAAGCATCAGGAGATACAACAACAAACAGCGAAGCCCCGATTATCCTCGATTGAAGAAGCCTTCTTCCAGCCTCGATTATCGGCCACCTCGGACTCCCACGGCTTTCTCTCCCCGTTTCCCCCGCCCAGCAAACCAATTACTCCCTTCCGATCCTGCCGACGTCGCTACCACTGCATCACAAACTTATCCGCGCGATTATCAATCCCGTTATGCCGTCGAATCAAAGCCACAAAGTCGATATAATTCCTCGACTCGTTCAATCCCCTCCAACTTGGAAGCCCGAAAGTTAAAATCGTCGATCTCCAATCGTATTAAACGCCTCTCTAGATAAATACCGGAGTATTAATGCCGAGTATACAGAATCGCATATTTCATCTTGGAGGATGCATTTGGCCAGGGTAAATGCAAGTCGACGGTGCATCGACGGAAGTATTAGTTATATGTATAGTAGAGACGCCCTTTTGCCATGGCAGACGCGATGATTACTCTGCTTCTCCCGAGAGAACGAGGATGGCCATTACCGAGGACGCAAAGTGTCCCATCAAGCGGGTGTTTATATCTCCACGCTTCCGTCGCTGATTACTCGCGATAAAGTTAGCCGCGAGCGATCATTCGGCGAATAAGGAGATCGCGTCGAGTCAGCTCGGAGGCCGCCGGCTTATTATCAATTGCAATTCCTCGAGCAAGCTTCTTGTAGCACCTTGTACCAAGATAGCGGCGCCCGGAGCCTGTTCACTGTTGTCTGAGCGAAGTGCGGCCGGCTTTACGATTCTCGAGAGATCCTTGAGATTGGCTCCGCCGACGGCTTCACCTGGGCGAAGCTGATCAAGTCAAAAGCAACTTCGATTAGAACAGGTCGCGATCGTAGTGATAGTGACGTTGTGTTCGATCGTTCACATCCTGTTTGTACCAGCAGCCATTGGCAGAATCCTTTTTCTAGCTTAACTTCGTCACCAAAAGTTACTATCCCCTCGAATTTCCTTAGTCCGCTTCGTTCTCGTGTAAATCTCTCACGAGATCGCCGAGGGTGTTCCGGACACGCGTCGGCAGTGCACACTTTGCCGCAGGAAGATGCGCGTAATTCATGCGAGACTGTCAAAGCGGAAATGTCGCGTTGGATGTTGCTGGTTGACGGAAACAAGGGGGGAAGTAGGGTTTGCCCAGAGGCCGGGGGGATCTCGAGGAAAAAGGAAGCAGGGTGCTCCTTGGAGTCTAGTATTTGCAGAAGCATGAGGAAGAGGAGATTGCCAAGAGCAAGTAGAAGTCGGAGCGAAAGAAGAGTAGACAGAGAAGATGAAGTAGGGAAAGGAAAGAGAGGAAGTTGCTAGGGCCCCGCTCGGTCCAGCAGCAAGGGGTGGTTGGTTGGGGGCGCGAGAGATGCACGTAAAGCGGGATTCGCTCACGGGATGCGTCCCCGGGGGCGAGAATATTTTCCCTGTCTTTCGAGAATCCGTTCCAAGGGATATCGAGTTCTCCGAGGCCGAACTACCCTTATGGGCCGTGAGTGCAGGCGAGATAAGCTCTTGCACTATCTCCCTTCTGTCCGCACGGATCGGGTCCTCTCTACCCTCTGGACTTACCACCACCCACTGCTGACCCATCTCTCGCAGCATCCTTCCGCGATTCTCACCCTCTTGCTCTATCTACGAGGCCATCTCGTTTGTGGAGGCAGCCGCCCTTAACTCGAACTGGCACTTCAACGGCGCCAGCACCAGTCGAGATGCAGGGAGGCTGGCTGGCAGTCAGGCAGCCTGCATCTCGATGCAACGCCGGTAATGCAATATTATTGGAGATCGCTTGGTACGTGTACGCTGCTGGCCCCGTAATCGCCAGTTTGCGCCTCCGATACAATGCGATGCAAACGTATTCCAACGCCCTCGCGATCGTTACTGGCATCCTGTCACTCCGGCAAATTCGGATGCAACGGCATCCAGCCGGCGCGGATCCCGCATCCGTTCTACGCTCTCCTGCCTTTCTGACAGCCCGGAGAGATTCTCCCCATCTTCACAGAGGCCTCATTAATCCTACGAAGCTTTGACTCATTTGTACTACAGGATTTGCTATGGTAGCAGGGGCAGAGACGCTTGATGAGTAACTCGATTCTGATCCGCGACGTTGAGTGTTTATCAGGGACGTAAAGCTACCGGCAGCCAGTTAATTAGGGACATTAACAGTGATATCAGGCGCCAGGGAGAATGTGACTCGAAGACAAATGGGGTGGAAAGACGCCGGCGCCGTTGAGAGATACCGTAATTATAGTATCTTAGGCCTGCCTTCTTACGGTCTGCGACTTCTCCGATGAATAATACATTCCACAACCGGGAGGGAAACCACTCTACGACGCAAGGCCGAGCCCTTGCTATCCTTTTCTCTTTTCTACCCTTTTTCCTGTCGCCAATACCAGCCAGCGTGTAACCACGCTACTCTGACTCGCACGGACTACAAATATGCGCATCGGACGCTAATGTCCTTTTGTTACTTAGCATCCCCGCTCATTATTATCGTCGATCTCCAAGACAAATGCGTCCTGGCTTTTACGTAGTATAAAATGTATAAATAGCCTGGTGTAAATACGGGGCTTTCCCATTTTGCTGCTCGTGTTTTTAACGGGGGCGAACCGCTCGGTGAAAGTTGGGGTGATGCTTGCTCGCCTGGGGTGTGTTTACGGGGTAGGATAATGGGTGGAGCAAGCTGCAGAAGGGAAGCGATGGGCGACGGGATCGGCGAATTTCCCGCATAGCTTCTGCGTGGCATTCCGATCGGGCGTAAGATATGGCAGAAAAATGCCGTAGGAGCATTCTTCGGATCCCAGCGGCGTTGACACACTTTCGGGAGCGAGGCAACCGGGTGGGGCAAAGGGATGGGGCTGGCTTTCGCGAGGCATCGATCGTCGAAGTTTAATTAATTACCGAACACGAGGCGAGGCGCAATGGGGCTTCGATCCGTCGTTGGGCTGTATGCATCATAACGAAGCTGCGGCGCGTTAAAGAGGATATCTCGACGTTGTCCTTTCCTACATTTTTTACCTTCCGAATAACCAAATGATAGATTCCAGATTAAATAAAACAATCGTTAGATTATCAAAGAATTAGCTAGAAAAGTAAAATCCATCCTTTCGTAGCTACTTGTTGAGGAAAATCGAGATGACAAGACAAAGTATCTAGTTGACAAGCGCTTGTAAAGAGAGCCTGGCTTCTTGACAAGCTCAGAAGGAGTCTTATACGAATATTCTGACTTCTTGCTGCATCTCAGAACACTGTCGTGCGGATTTCCCTTGGCAGATCGTGATCAGGCAGGTATTGTGAGAGAGTCAGAGTCGGCCGGGCAGTATTACCTTATGAATCGTGACTCGATAGGACGATATCGTTTGTCTTATTCCGCTGGAGGCTTTCAGCCGCAAGTTGGCGGGCACAGGAAGTCTTAGCAAAGCGGAGCTCCTTTGTGCGCCCTCTTTTTCGCGGAGCAGTCGATCAATCAACTTCGAGGAACACCCGCATGTCAGGCGCGCGTACCTTCTAAAGAAGCAAAATGTGCCCGCTACACGCACGCACATCCGCTGCCAGCGTAAGTTCGCTTCAAAGCCGGACCTTTCGTGGAACAACTAGAATAAACTGAACTGAAAAAAACCAACACGCACGACAAACACCGGGAATAGACAATCTCGCATGATGTCAGACTCAAGGATAAGAAGAATTCTTTTTCTCTCTCTCTCTGCATTGAAATGTTTTCGCAAAGATATTTTTTCCATTAATGATCTTCTTCGAAATCTATTAAATTCTCCAGAGAGTACCATTCAATATCGCGTGTGGTAGAGATCTCAATTTCAACTTATTCTTTCCCCTCGCGTGACGAACGACTAAGCCCATCGACCCCTCCTACCAAGAATAAGTACGTGGGTAGCGGGCGTGGCATTATGGCGGCTGGTAACATCAAATCTTTTCGCATTTAGGATCGTCAAACGAGCCACAAGATACAACAGGTGCATCGGTTAGGGGAACGAGGAGGACGGACGCGTTCGTAAAGACCGCAAGATAGTGGCCAGCTGTGTTAGTATGTGGGCAATATCGGGGTGGGTTAATAACGCGAGCAAAGTCCGACCACTTACACGGCAAGCTAGCCTCAGAGAGCAAGGATACTGGACACTGTCCTGACGCGCTGCGGTCGTAATCATAAACTCAGCGGAATAACGCCTGGAGTACGATCGCATCTCGACAGTGATCTCACCACAGACCCCGAATCCCTTTCCACGTGGACGTCTTTGAAAATCTCTTTCTTTACCGTCACTCTCTCAAAGAAAGATCTTCTTAACTAAAGCTCTCTAAGAGCAAAGCGAACTTTGACATGTATAAGGATGTCAGTGTCACTGCGACAGTCAAAGCATCTTCAAGTAGATTCTGCCGGAGTATAAAATAACTCTGCATTAAAGTGCAGATCGTAGATCGATGATAGCTTTGGTGGTAGCAACGGAAACGGTGTTTAAGATAAACGTGACAAATGGTCGTGGAAGAGTGTGCCGAACGGGTTCATAAGTTCGTAGGATTCCATGGTATCTCTGGTACATTACGGCACTCTATTTACCATGGCTTCGTCCCCAACCATTCCCGAGTGTGGTCGGCAAGCTTTACGGCAGGATTGCCGGCCAGTTTGAATCTCCGGGTGTTGAATATCCGATTGCGAGAGCATTTATTCGACTCTGTGCTGGCGTTTATGTTATCAGGTCGCGGCCCCCATTCCCCGTTCTCGAATATGTTCCGGACTAATCGCTTTCGGGTCCCATTAAGGCTGCTGATTCCCAATATCGCGTCGTTCATCTTATCCCCGCTCTGTTCAAGTTTGCCGCATTTCTATCGGGCATCGGGGGCGCCCAACTGGTGAACATAAACGGCGAGTACCAATCCAGTAGTTTGTTTTTCCATTAAGGCTCCAGGGGAATAAGGGAAAGCCAGCAGTTCTCCAAGTTCTCAGTTTGTACAAGTTACTTTTGCAGTCGTGCTGAACTCCACTGCTGTAACTGTACTGCTTCAGCCCTGAAGCAGCAAGAAATCAACATGTGTATACAAGCAAGCAGTTCCAGACGCGCGACGTGAATTGTTGCGATGAGTGAGGTGCGCTTTAAGTGTGACGGCGAGCAGCGGGACAAATATTTTCTCATTCCGACTAGCTAGTATATATCTGCCGCGTTCTTTAAGCTTAAACTAGCTGTGCAAGCGATCCGACCGCCCTCCTAGTATTGTGTAAGTAGGACGAGTTAGAGTAGAAACTCAGTCAACACATAGTCGCGTCACGTTACCAAGGTATTGAAAAATAGGAGTATGATTTATTGCGGTACTCCATCGTTTATCCGGTTCGGCCTGCAGTTCTATACTCTATTTCCCTCCCCCCCCCCCCCCCCTCGCCCACCCTGTCTCTCCCACCCGCGGAACATCGCTCTTCCATATATATCGGCGTGTACAACCCCTGCGAGTTTGCTCCCTCGGGCATAATGACGAACGAACTTTCTCCAGCGAGAAGTGCTCGTTCGCGATCCCGCCGCAGCCAAGCCCTTTATGCAGTAACACGAGAATAATCATAGCATCGAGATGATCGATAGGAAAACGAATTCGATGTTGCGCGAGTGGAGTTCGAGTGCTCAATGGCATATACAGCCTCGACTATACACTGTATATCTCCGAGGGGCGAACGCGGCCCCATTAGAATGACAAATTTTGATGCGCCAGATGCTTCGGGACACACACACACACATAGACGAGCGCGCAACCACTCTCGAGACAAACACAGAGAGAAGGGGTCGTCTCTACCGATTGATCTTTATTTCAGGATACATCAGTCCGGTACATTAAAAGGGCCGCTCAGTTAGCATTAGTTAACATGGTACGCTGAGAATCTGGGTCACGCTGGCCCGAAAAATTTCGACCTCCATCACTCTAATTAATCATCGGGGCTGCAATCTGGCGAAAGTGGCACCGGGGACGGCGACGCCTAGCGCTCTCTCATTATTGGCACTGGCAGGAGTAATCCCGGGCTTAATGCAGTAATGCAAATGCAAAGTGCGCCTGCGGGGAATCTTGGATTACAAAGAAAATGAGCATCAGCCGTGAACTTTCCGGGGGGCTTCGGGGGTCGTCCGGGGGGTGTTTGCCATACCGTGTCTATAGCCTGCCGTGAGAGGCTCTATCTTCAGTCTCTCCCCTCTCTTTCTCTCCCTTCGGTAGCAAGCTCTCGCTAGAGTGCCTCGGTATAATTCACAGAAGATGAGGGGGTGTCTCTCGTCCTTTCTTATTTTTTCCCCCCCTGGTTTTATCAGCAGCTACGACACACACAGCTAAAAGTTGAATGAGGATTTGGTACGGGCTCGTAGTCGCGGAAATTCGGCGAGGGTTTCTCTGTCGAGCGAAAGAATACCTCGAACAGCCAGCCGGTGCGCCTACGCATTATCATAATTTTCCTGTTTCGAGCTCTCATTTCTCGAGGAAAGATTACGTCGTGACGACGATTCGCCTTTCTTCTTCTTCCCCCTTTCCTTTCCCCTTCATTCCTCGCTTGTCGTTCCCGTCTGTCGAAACGTGTCTTCTCTACCGAGCGTATACGTGCTCCGATTTGAATTACCCGATGATGCCTGAGCGTAAATTCTCCAAATTAAAAAATCTCCAGATCCCACCCTGAAGCGACGGAGATCACCTCAGGTTTACGAGAGAATAAACGTCGAATCTTCTTTGTACAAGTATCACGTGCCACGATTAAACATTTAATAAAGGACTAGATTTCAACTCGTGATAAATGTGTATTCAATGAAATCAGTCATAACACGGCGAGAAACATCGATCGACTGCACATTAAAGATTGGTGAGAAACCTTGGTGCATTCTAGCGTGAATCACGAAAATCCATTAGCTATTTTAGTCGCCCGGAGGGAAAGTTCCGGGACGCATTTGCCATCGGCGAGAGGAATAAAATAAAATGGTTAAAAGTGTGCAGCGGTCGGAGATAGTGGATCGAAGCGTAAGTAAACAAGCGCAGGTGAGAGACGGAAGGCCGGAAATCGAAAGGCATGATAAACCACTAGCGCGTAAAATAAAAGCAAGAGGACGGATAAGGTTGGTTGTGTGTGCAGGCGAAACAGCCATGGGCTATTCAGGCGTTTTGAACAAGGCGGCCAGCAGCACTCGACTCGTTTCGTTCTCCTCTCTGTCTGCCACTTGGCCCGATGGCGAAGGTAGGAACGCGCGCCGCGCCGCGCCGCGCCGTGCCGCGCCGGCTCGTAGCCCTCTTGAATCCCGGTGCTAATCGAATTACGTACTTACCGCTGATAAGCGCACTGCAAATTACTGAACTCGGAACTCCGTTTGAAGTGAGCAAAACTTGCGGCTAACAGCAGTAACTCCCATCTACGCGAGCCGATAAGGAACTTTTATTCGGCGGGCCGCCCGGTACAAAAGGGAATTTTCTTAATCTTGGCTTCTCGACGCTCCTGGACCAAGTTTGCCCTCCCCAAGAATTCATCTATTTAATTTTCGCTTGAATAATAATGGAATATCGGTAGAGATAGTAGAATGAGTATGTATGACAGTGCGGGATAAATGCTTATTCGCCTCGAGTACTGTCCATTTCCCTGAGTCGAGTTGGAAACACGTACACGCTATTAAAGAGGATTTAGCGTTTTACTTGGTAAAGAGGATTTCACAACCAGAGATGCACAGCGGTCGTTCTAGCGTCATAAGCATCTGAAACATGTAGGGGTGGATGTTCGAGGGTTGGTGTTGCTTCAATTAGAGAACTTGTTAACAGCATCTTTTCAGAGAGGTATTCTGTTCCGCTCGATAAAGCCTTAGATTTGGAGCGGGTTAAGTAGGCTTCAGGTTTATTGACAGGGCTCGATCGCTGAAGATCATTAGTGTCAGTCAAACATACTCTCGCGCTAGAAATCGAGTCACACGTGTCGGATGCTGATACGAGCCTCTCTCGCATCAGGGGATATCTAAATCGAGCTCTCTCTCTCTCTCTCTCTCTATCCTTCTGCGTTCCCAGAGAGTTCTCTCTGTCCTTTTTTTGCGGGCGTGTCGCGCGTCAACCCGCGTTTGAAGAAGTGGAGAGCAGCGCTATATAAGCGAACGCAGTCCCGCGGGTCAAGCCGAAGGGACGAAAATCCCGGTGAAATCCGGAAGGTGAGTTGGCCTCCTCGAGATGCCCGGCGGCGTGCACTGTCATCCTCGAGGAAAGTGGTCGTGGATCGGGAATACTTGAGGGGCTCAGGGAAAGAATACAAGTCGGCGACGGCGGCGGGCGTCGGTCGTCCAAGTAGTCGAAGGAAAGTAGGCAGCCTCTCTCTGGCAGCGTGCTCCTGCCCTCCTTGTATAAGGTTTCGCATTGTCCCGTGGAAACAAAAGCCAGGTAGCTTATGTCCCGCATTCAAAAGCTCACAAAGTTCAGTCTCAAGTGCTTCTCTCGTGCCTAGAACCTGCTCTTTCTCCTGCTGCCGCGCTCTCTCCTCTCTTTCTCTCCAACTCACTCGAGCTGCCACTCTTTTTCGATCCTTTAGCCAGGAAGGACTCGGAGATTCTTTCTCTCTCTCTCTCTCTCTATCTCTGTCGGTTCACTACTCTCCTGATCCACTACTCACCCCCGAACTCCAAGTGGCTAGTATACTCCCTTCTAATTTCCGTTATCCCTTGGCTTCGTCTGTCCTCTCCGCTGCGGACAGCTCGATGTGTCTTCTCCTAGTTCGACTTCCTTTCATTCTTCCGGCGACTTTCTTTAGAGAGCTTTATCCGGCGGCCGCACCGCACCGCCTGTGCTGTCTTCCTTCCATGGCGGCCTCCTTTTCAAATGTCTTTAATGTCGAACTCTATCGTCCTCTTTCTCACTCCTGTCTCCCACTCAACCCTTCAAGCTTCTCATTTTCCAGCAGACTCCTTTATTTTTTAATTCTTTCACCGCCCCGGATACCGCTTCCCCCCACCCTTCAGTCTCGCACCCTTTCACCACTGGTCTTTGCTCTAGCAGCCTACCTATCTCGATCTTTCTCTCTCTCTCTCACTCTCTCATTCTTGTCTTTCCTTCTCCTTGCGCAACATACACCCACACCTCCCTCGGTTTTATCCTACCCCGACATCTCTCGATCCTTCTAAGGGTCGCTTCTTTTCTCCTGCTGGCAGATGTAGTCCCGCCTTGAACACGAACTTTCTAGCCTGTTATGGGGCCGCCCGCCTTTCGAAACTCCTCTCTTTTGTGGCCGGCGTACACTCTCTTCATGTAAGCGGTGCTCTACGGGCGGAAAGCGAAGTTGATCCCAGGGTAGCTAGCACTCGACGATGTAGTGGGTGGGACATGCATTAGCAGAGAGACATTAGACATCATTAGTCGGAACTTTAATGAACCCTCCTGTCTCCGAGGGATTATTTACGAGCCTCGATAGTCTTAGAAAAAGCTTAAGGTGCATTGAACCCATTCAAAGAAGCAGCAGCCATAAATTTCGTAAGCTTGAAGCGCATTCATTCCAGCCAGACAAAGTGCTCCCAGCTCAGCAAGAAACCTAGCATAGCATATTAATTCATGGAACTCTCAACTCGTAACGCGCTCGCCCGCGTTCTCTTTGGAGAGCGAGAGTTGTAAAAGGTGGATTCGGCCAGGGAAGACAAGGAAGTACACGCAGGTGCACGTTGATTCAAGCTCGCAGCTAAATGCTCCGGCGTAGCCCACTTATGCTCGACATCTTGCGCGAGTAAAAGTTTCAGGCTTTCACCCACTTCTGGCGCTGCGCTCTTGCGCGCACTTCTTCCCATCGAGCCTACCTCGTTACCGGTCCAGCATGGGCGCATTAACTTGGCCTCCATGGAGTTAATGGTTTACATACATAATTCAGGCTAAGTCGCTATAAAGCTAAGGTCAAGCAAGTGCAGCACGTTCACGAATATATACGACCAGTGACGACGCAGAGGATTCGGGAGAAAGAGAGATGGCGAAAGTATGACGTCGTCGCTGTCCAACAACTACAGCATAGACATAGACCGTGGCGCGCTCGAGTGGCTGAATTCTCATTATTATTCATTACTTTTAACGTTTAATGGATCGCGCTCGACTGGTCTGGCCTCCTCCCTGTATCTGGCGCGCTCCCTCTCGCCGCGGATCGTTACTCCGTCGTCGGAGAAATTCTTGATTAAATCTCGCCAACGACTGGGACCCCATTTGGCTGGCGACCGACGGCTCGATTCGAATTTTAATTGAATCTTGATTCGGCCGATCGAGCTGTTTGCATGACGCCATGCCGCGAATGAAGATCGCGCTAAGCGTCTAAGCTCCTCTCGGTTTTCGAGCGGCAGGAAGAGCGAGAACCTCGCTATTGTCCGAGTCGCTCGGCGGCTGATTGCGCAGAATTATCCTTGCCGAGCGCTTCCTAATTCGGATACTCTCTCTCTCTCTCTCTCTCTCTCTCTCTCTCTCTCTCTCTCTCTCTCTCTCTCTCTCTCTCTCTCTCTCTCTCTCTCTCTCTCTCTCTCTCTCTCTCTCTCTCTCTCTCTCTCTCTCTCTCTCTCTCTCTCACTTACTCACTTTCTCACTATTTCTCCCTCTTTCTCTCTTCCTCTTCACCTTTTGTTCGCTGGAAGCCCCGTTCCTTAGTTACTCCTTTCATTGTACACCGCTGATTCTAGGAATAATACCAAGCGCGCGCGCTAGCCGGCGAACATGTAACGAACTACTTCCAGTACTCGCCTGCTTTTCTCTTTAGACCGAGATACGCGAAATTAGTATTTTCGCGGCGAGCTCTAACCGTGGAGGGGAGAAGAAAGCTCTCGGCCATTGTCTAGTGTCTATCCCGATGGAACTCGAGAAGTAGAAAAGGGGCGGGAGAGAAAGAGAGTGAGAATAGTCAGTAAGAACGAGGGCTAATGAAAGATTAATGAGCGAGAACCGTTAGATTGCATCACAATATCGATTGCTTCAGGCGGTAGACGCATTCTCTGATAGCAACGGCATAGTCAAGAAGCATGTACGCCTCGTAAAGCAACGGGTTGTGGGGTTACATGGGGAATACAATTCATAGCTCATTATCGGGCCGCGCGACGGTAATCGCCCGACACTACTGCTGCTAGGGTGCTACGGGAAACAGAGTAGTTTGCTTGATTAATGTCATCTTTCGCGAACGAACCGTGAAAAATGTTAGCTGGCACGTGATGCGTCAACGTACATTATGCAAGCGAGCAAAGCTAGCCTGTGCGTGTTGGCCTGGCACGCAATTACCGGGTACTGCGGGAACACATCGTCATCGATGTACATACGGAGTTACCGAGCTACTCGTTACTCTAGTCTGTCCAGTGGTTTAAGCTTGGCCGCCCCTAGCTAGCACAGAGCGAGCATTGGGGGTGGAACATGCATCGTATTAATTGGGAGGGCCGGTCGTATGAGGCGACCGTCATTATTGGAGACTGCACCGCCTGCCGGTGTCATCGCGCCCTGAATTCTGGTGCACGCATCGATAGATCAAGTAAGATTATTGGGATTGAGCGTTCCTGAAAACGCCCTGCGCCCGCGTTACTGCTTGGCGGGCTGGCGTAACGCACACGTCCGAGACACATTATGACACGCATAAATCCTATTGGCCATGCTCACCGAGACTGCTTTATGTCTGCCATTAAGCCCTACGTATTGCACGGCTTTACCTGTATGTTAAATTGGCTCGTTGTCACTGAGTACCCTTCATATATTTCCTCAGGATCTGTTAAATAGAATTCTTCCTTCCAAATATTACCTGACAGGAATTCTATGTCCTGTCAGTGGAATAAGTCACACCCCGATCCGACATTTGTCTCACCCCTGCTCTGGGTTAACTCTTGATGGGACTCGGAGAAAAGTTGGAGTGTTCTTCAGGATCATATTCTCGCACTTCAGAGTAAACTGAGTTTGGTCGAAGTAGACCTTCCACTTGAAATGTTTCGAATTTCTACCTTCCTGATGGTTAACACCGCGGAATTCTCCTTGGCCTTCCGCTCGAAATCGCCGCGTGCAAGTCCGCCAACAACAATCAGTGTTTCCCAGTCGAAGTAAATAACCGAGACGTGTATGTGTGTGTGTGTTACGGGACAGTATCCTCACGGTTGGTATCTCCACGGGTGCAATTACCGTAGAATAGATCCGTTCTTTCCTATGGTAGTCGTGCGCACGGGTAACTTGTTATCGTTTCCGTTAATTAAAAACGCCGGCGATGCTTTCTCGTTCACGGGCAGTTCTGTAAATAAAAGGTCGGCATTGGCTCGGGACTCGGAAGACGGATTGACAGGGCGCAGCGCGCGGCAGGCTTCCTTGGCAGGCAGGCGTTATTGCTGCCTCAACAAGTGGTCCATCCGCCGCAATAGCTCCCTTTCATTAACGCGTCTTTCAAAACTATTAGAACGCGTCATGCGACTCCTAACAATGTGCCTGATAACGTTTATGAATCTTTCTAGTCGATTCTCGTCGAAATTCACACTGTCACGTCCCTACCATTAGATTCAATTGACGAAAGAGCGCTTGCGCGCCATATCACTGATCATCAAAGTGCTCTAAAACGTTCCACTTTAAACTCGAGAATTTCCGATGACTTCACAGTGAGATCACGCGAACACACGTGCAGCCGGATTTAATTTGGCCGTAATATCGTCGGGGAAACTTTGAAGCGGTACTCGGCGGAGCTCCTGTCGGCTTCGATAACTTATTTACAGACTGATCTAACACCCTAGTTACATATATGCATCAGGTGGTGGTAATACCTTCGCCATGGGAAGAAGGCTCATCCTGCTTATTTGTCAACAGCATCCCATTTCCCTTCGTCTGTCGTCCCTTTTCCCATTGAGCGTACCATCCAACCAGGGGATTTACGTATTTAGAAACTAAATGTGTCAGTGGAACACGAAGTGCGAGGGGCCATAATAAAAGTGTAATCGCGAGGAAATACGTATCGGGGAATAGAAAACGGGGGAATTCAGTTAACAGCGTGCAGCTCGAATTCGAATGACGAGAGTGAGAGACAGGGAGAGAGAGGAGAGAGGAGAGAGGAGAGAGGAGAGAGGAGAGAGAGAAGGCTAGCGAAAAATTGGGAGAACGTGACGCAGTTTGCGGGCTAATCCTGATGTAGTTTCACGGTGGCGTGAAGGACGTTCCCTCTCATATTTATGGATAGCCGTGGCTAACGCTCTCGCGCACAGACACGCGCGCGCCAGTTCTCTCTGGCCGAGAAAATTGAATTAGCGCGGCTCGCGGCATCAGGAGCGCCAGATGAAAGGGGATCGTTGGATAAACATTTTTATTGGTATCGCTGCTACTCTACTCGACGATATCATTTCGCGCAGCTGTATATTAAATGTAAACGCTGGTTTATGTAGAACGTAGCCGAGTCTGCGGACTTATTTCATCGGGAAATGCTAGCTGAGCGCCCAGTTAAAGCGAGCAAACTGAGCTATGGGCGGGCCCGCTCGCTGTTGCCTTCTGCCTTTCCAACTCGAAGGATCTTTGATGTGAAAGTTTCGCCAGGCTTGCCTGGAAATTTCAATCCGCGGCCTGGTTTATCGTAGAGCTACTGACGCATTACAGGATTCTAACGCACCCTTCGAGCGTAAACTCCGTCATACACCGGCTGAATCACAGTCATCGAGTTCTCGAGGAACTCGAATCTCGCATTTTCCCTGGTACACTTTGATATTAATGAAACGACTCCAAGGTAGAATGGCGGCCTGTTCGTGCGAAGGTGCTACCGTAATGCTCACCGGAGCACTGCAAAGAGTGGTATTTTCTTTTGAGATCTACCTTTTCTTCGTGCTCGCTCCCTTGTAGCCGAGGGCTGCTTGGACCAGGCAAGTTACATAAGATTCGCCGGGTTGGACCATTTTTCACTGAGCTCTCGTAGCCGCGAGCACGCGGAAAGCAGCCGAGGCAAGTCGTTTTTCAGCCGAGTGACAACAGACGAAATCGCAAGGCCAATTTATATTCGAACAGGGCGGCCGAGTGAGAAACTGAGAGAGAAGAAGCTCAGGTATGTGGCCCGCGAGAAACAGCTACGAGTTCTCGCACTTGTGGCCCGTGGAAATTTCTATCGAGGGTGAAACCTTTTTCACGCTTAAAAGCAGCAGAGACTGCCTCAAAGAAATAACGTTCGTTCTACCGGTAGACCAGTATAGGATATATCGTACGTGAGGAGAGCCTCATAATTTTTGACGTCAGATCTTTCGTTCTGCTTAGGCGCGTCCAAAAATCACTCTCGCACCCTGCCAGAAAATCCCTTTTGCCCTCTTAGCCCATACATTTCTGCTAGGTTGGCAGATTCGCGGCAAGAGGCAATCTACAGTCGGAGGAAAAGTTGTAGCTCTAAATGTAGGGACCGAATCATTTTCCTTCGGTCTGCCGGGCAGCTTGGACGGGTTCTACTCTAATCGGCGAGCGTTCCATCATGAAGGAAACTCGTTTATGGAGCGGAGCTTTTCGTAACGATTACCGAGACACTCGCGACTTCTAATCAGTCGTTTCCATCGAGCGATTTTCCTCATCCACTTAACGCTGTCCCATTCGGTGTTGGATCGCGATACGCGCTCCTCTCATCATACAAATTGCCAGAGCTAGTAGTAGCATTGGTATCTTCCAACGGTGTTGGGTGAATGAGACAGCGGTTGGCGTGTCTGGCTAGCGCTGGCGTTATCTCCTTTCCGCGCCCGCTCACCGTTATCCTCTGTAGTCCTTATAAACTGGTGGAAGCCGGCCACTTTTTCAATAAACAAATTGCCGGAAGATTATCGCGCCACCGGGTCCGCGCCAGCCTTGACACTGCTTATCGTTGATCGCCGCTTGGCACCTATGCTTGGTCACGTGCTCGCCTTTTATCGCTGCTATACTTGTGAAAAGCACGCTCTAAAGCATCGAAAACAATCGCAAAACCTTTCTCTCTGTGTGTCTTCCGTTCGCGGAGGACAACCTGGATATCGCGATACGTGATGTCGCTTCGATCAGGCTCGTTTACGAAAATAGGACTCTCTCGAGCAGCCACTCCACCCACGCACGATCCCATCGATTCACGAGGCAATGAGATAGAGAGTGAAACGATCGCCGCTCGGTCGAAAGGAAGTCGGCGAGGAAGATGAGAGTAGGTAGGAGGTTGGGACGACTAGAAAGCTTGCAGAGGTCGAGCTCGAAAAGGGAAGGTCCAAAAGAAATAGCCCTGTCTGGCCCTACGAAGCGAGAAAGCTCGCTATGGGGACAGAGAGAAAACGGCAATCTACATAGAACGCGCTTCTTTATAACGTAAAGAGCACGCGCGACGCCAGATATCCTATTCCTATGCAAACTACATGTATGTATGCAGGTGGTGGCACCGAACGACACGTTTAAGGCGGTCGTGGCAGATCGGCAAACGTAATGCCACGCTGCACGCCAACATTCTCTGTCTGTTATTCGTACTCCACCCCCTTCATTCTCCTCATATTCTACCCTCAAACACTTACAATCTCTCCCTTGCGCCTGTCTCGGGAGCCCTGTCATTCTATTGGTAACCCTCCACCCTTTCGTGCCTGGTTAGCACAGGCTGCTCGCTCCCTCTGCTAATAGAGCAGCCCTAACACCCTTCTGTATCTTTCACAGTTTCTCTCAGTCTTTCCGCTCGTTTTTCTATCTCGATACCACTCGAACTCGTGTGTGCTCGATCGGGTGACAGCGCAGCTGGTGGAAAACTGAATAGTATTCTGTCGTCTACATCTATTCCTTTATTGATTGCTTGCAAGAGAAAGAGCACATACGGTGCTACTCCCTTCGAAATACCTCAGACTGACACGTTTCTGTTTACTCGTTATCTTTACCGCGTTAGTCTGTCGGGATTTTCCCGTAGAAATATCTACTACACTTCCTGGCGACGGTGAGATGGCTCGGAGCTTGCGTTAAGGATGTCTTCGGCGAGCACGCGCGCGCGCGCGCGCGCTTGGCTCAAGTGGCTTGGAGAGGCCGGAGCTCTCGTGAAAAAGGAGCGCCTTTGCGGACGGTAAAGAGATAGAGACAATTCGGTGTCGCCTCCCCGAAGACGACCTTCAAAGGCCGCGCAGCGAAAAGCGACACGCAAAGGGGCCGGGCGGACACAGCCAGACGAGCGCCATGGGAGAAAGACACAGAGAAATGTCGGGTGTGTGTGGCAGGAGCAAACGCCGGAATTCAGAAGAGCCGAGTGTGCTATGACAATCATAGTTCCACGAGATCGCGCACTCTATTTCAGTGAAGGCAGCGTTCAAGCACACCAACGTGTACCAACCAAACGACGGCAACACCCTCTCGCATGGGAATGCCAGTGTTCGGGCGACGCTGATACGTATTGCGCGTGAAACATGCAGAGACATACAAGAGAGCGAGCGTGAAGCGAGCTCTCAGGCGCTAGGTCAAAATTACACGCTCAATAAAATAAGCAGAGCTGCACAAAGCGACGTGCGCACGCCGCGCTGGCTAGATCGGAGAACGTGGACGGTATGTGGTGTGCACCCATAGCCACACAAAGCTATTGCATTCGTGCGGCTATGGGTGCCGCAAGACGCTTTGCTGGAAAGTCTCTCTCTATGTGTGTGTGTGTAAGAGAGAGAGAGAGTGAGTGAGAGAAGGGGAAAGCACGATCTGCCCGATCGAGGTTTGCCGACGTCTATGCAAACAGCTGGCGAAACCGAGTCACTCTCCAACACAACACGTATGCATAAGGGCAATCATTTTATCCTGTCTCTCTTTCTCACTCTCTCGAAACTATGAGGCAAAGATTTCACACGTAGAAACGATATCGGTCACGTACAAACTCTGCTTATTCTACAAGATCACTTCACGAACGGCATGTTTTTCTGGTGAGATATTCCCTGGGTAATCCTGCTCTAATGATATTTTATTATGTTATTGGAACACGAGTGTATGCCCACTTGGAATTTTTAATAACGCGCCGTGTTATGAGAGAGAGATAGAGAGAGAGAGAGTGAGAGGGTTGTAGCCTGCGGAGAAAAGAGCGGTGGCTTCGCCATCGGGACAGATGAAAAATCGACACGATTCCTGCTAACGCTGTTGGTGTTCGACGGCTTGGGTGAAAGAGGAAGAGGCGAGGGTGGATGGACGATCGATCGCCAGTGAGATCCGTAATTTCGGCTATGCCGTTGCCGACCGTGCGCCGCGCTGCTCCATTTCATCGAGTAAGAAAAATACGTGGGATATAGAGCGGTTCGCGGTGACGAATGGCGGTTGATATTATTCGGAATTGAAGCTACATGGAATCGCCAATGCCGGCCGGTACGAGGCACCCTGAAAACGTGATGCTTTTCCTACCGAGGGACTACTAGTTTCTCTCTGTGTTCTTTCCTCTCTCATGGGATTTTTGAATTCTTCCTGGGAGAAATGAATCCAGTATTATTCGATTTCATCTTCGATATTCATTAATTAAAATCTTTCCTGGATGTGGCAGATTTATTAGCTTCTAAATTCACTGCTTGATAAACTTGGACGTGAAAAAGTCACGGCTGTGAATACTCGTAGGTGGCAAACGGCAAATCCGTACATTTTATTCGCGATGCCGGATTCACGGTCTCGCGCGCAATATTTCACGGTAAGCTAAAATAATATTGAGTTACAGGAGTATCTGGCTGGCGTGTGAAATATGTCGGGGCATTTGAATAAAATAGCGCGCCGCCACGGTAAACAAGGCAAAAAGCTCTGTGATATAGGTACATCAGCACCGGCTCGGTGGGATAATAAAAAATTCAGCATACATTATCCGAGGCTTGGCAAATTCGAGGCTCGAACTTACCCGATACCATAGACTTCCTTGTGGCAGCTTTCTGACATGCAGGGTATCCGGGCCTTTGGAGACCTCTCCTATACCCAGCTCGAATCTTAGTATCGCCGAGCATCGTGATAAGCAAAGATTCTTGCTTCCATGGGGCGAGTGTCCCGCGAGATTTCAGCCAGAGAATCATACCTATAGAACATTTGTGTGTTCGACTTAAAAACTTCTCGGATAAACAAGGGTTCGGCACAGCTGGTAAAATATGGCGGGGTGGAGGGATTGTTCTACCTGGGAAATATACATCCTCCCTATTGCTCTCAAACTTTGTATGTAAGAGGGATTAAGATTAAAGTAGATCGTAGGTGTCAGTGGAGGATAGACCAGCGTGTAACATCTCCATAGTAAAGTTAAGCTTCTCCTATCCGATGAAGTAACTTTATAAACACGTTAGATTACAGTATAGGATGACTCTCTCGTTCTTCCCGACGCTTTCACACTTAGTCAGAATGAAATTCTACAATATCTTCATGTAATAAGGTCGATTCCGTGCACGTAGTTATATTTCCATCAGAGGAAATCGAAGGAAGTTACCGCCCAACCAGAATTAAACAGGCGTAAACGAGGACTCGAGTTTCCGGTGGCGATGGTCCAGGCGTGGCGAGAGAGGGTGAGATCAGGAGGAAGGAGATCAGTGGGAATTAGTGTGGAGATAAAAGGCGACGACGCTTGAGAACGGCTAAAAATCGAGAGCAGGGTCTTGGAGGAGCAGCGATAATTCGGGGAACAATGGGCTGGCGCCGCGAGAGAACTTTTACATGGGGCAGAGGTGATGGTGCCCTTTCGTAGAAGCAGGCGGGTCGAACAGAGACGGAAAGAGGGAGTGAGTGAGAGAGAGAGAGAGAGAGAGAGAGAGAGAGAGAGAGAGAGAGAGAGAGAGATTCCTCTTCCTGCTTCGATCTATCTCTCGGGGCGCGCGCGCGCTCCGCTTTTTTCCGAACGAGGTAAAAGCCATGTAGCCGGGCTACGTGCCTATAGATTATTCAAATGAGGTCAGGACGAGAGGGAGGCACATTCCAGTGCGCGCTACACGAAGCGCCAGTCGTGTCTCCTTGAATCGTAATACGCCCCTGCCCTACCCTGCCCTGCCACTACCCTTTACCCACCACCACCACCAGCACTAGCAACGAGGCAAACATTCTAAATCAACTGCTTCCGGCTGACTCTGTGCTACACGTAATATTAAAAAATTCAGGCGGCAACGTAGCCGGAAGTAAGTAGCGCTGGACAGGCGATTTTTCGATGATTTCTCCCGACGGATCAGCGAGGGGATTGAGAGAGGCTGGCTCGCGCGCGTATCGTCGGCTGCGATATATCCCCGGCGGCTAGTGGGTTATTGGAAAATTTAAAGGCGCACCGGTGCGCATTGCTGGAACCCCTGACCCTATTCCAGGACGGCAGCCGCCAACGTCGGTCGCGAGGAAATTGACGGGGAGCCGCCTTCGCTCGCTGCGGATGTAGTTAGCGTTTGAATCCCCCTGAATCCTCACCCACCTTCTCTCCCACCTATAAGACGCCCTGGTGCTTCACCCGTCTTTTTTCCCACCCGCTAAGAATACTCCTTTCTGCCCTCGAGAAATGTCAGGCTCGACTCTCCACTGGCGCTCACTGAAAGGAATCACGGCTGCCCTCTTAAAGCAGACCTCGCTTCTTCGACCATTCACACTACCTACTGCTAGACAGCTTTTCACTTCGTTTCTACTCTGGCTTCTTAAACTAATTGTTGGTGTATTTTGTTGCTTGCAGATCGACGGGTGCCCTACACCATACCATCGGACTGGCGGGCGCTATGGTTCAGCAATCTCGATGAGCTACAACGAGTGAATGACGCGAACGAGAACAACACTGTCTCGAACGTGACAGTGCAATTGGGAGGGACTGCCTTCCTTCACTGCAAAGTTCGCAATTTGGTGGAACGAGGCGGCTCCGACGCCGAGGTAAGAAAACCGTGGTTGTAGTACGTCCCGGTGCGCGCGCTCGCGCTCCCGTCATTATCCGCCGAGTTTCTCGCCGCCGCAGCATTTCCGAACTTCCGCCCTACGAAAGAGAGAACTTTCCTCGCCTTTTTCCAAGCAGCTCGCCCCGCTTTATCCCTTCGCCAGTATGTGTTCCGAACTGGCGCACGCGATGATACGAAGAGGGAGGACGAAATCCTTGGCATAAAGTATTCACGCGTGATCCGGCGCAACCTGCGCTCGAGATAAATGAAAATAACGACGCGCATTAAAGATTCAGGTTGAAGGAATTTCTCCTGGGAGAAGCGTTTTCCTACTTTTTAATGCACGTTTCATTCCGTTAAATATTCAGCTCCAAGATGTCAAATGTTTCCCTTGTAGTTTTGAAGGGCTCTCGGAGCTTAGCCCGGGGCAGATATCGATCCATCAAAAAAAGCACAGCTTTATCCTTGACAAGGCTGGCAAAGCCGAAAATCCCCTTACAAATTAATTGCAGCTTTTTCGACGCATGTGATAAAATAGAGTTCATGCTGACACCAGTGTGCCAGAAAATCCCGCAAGGTAGTCATGGTAGAACATGCTGGTCAGGGACGTGTGTCGTGCCGAATCGAGCTCATAAAAGGATCGAGAACCATCGCACTTGCATAGCAGAGCCCTCGAGGCGATGCACACCTCAAAATGGCTTGCAATTCAAGGCGTATGGGCTTCTCTCGTATCGAGCAGTAGGTATACATACATATAAGGGCGTACATCGTTCTATACGGTTGGAGATAGTACAGCACGCGTAGAAATACCAGGCTTGTCTCTCTGCAGAGCGGCGTGCCTTTCTCTCCAATGCTTTAAGTGTTCCCCTAAGTAAGCTACTTGAAACTCTGTCTTCCGAGTTAGCGCACACCGTCGGCCAAATAGTGCCATTCAACCGGAACACCGCATTTCGAATATTCGAAGCTCTTACGAGATGCGAAAGTAGCGCGGAGTACATCGGTGTTCCATTCGATTGGGAGCAGCCAGCACGTTCGCAAACGTTGCTAATACCGATTAGAACCTCCCCCTATTTCCACGGGTATTCCGGCCGTTTCCATCCGCTCGGACAAATATCGCTTTTAACTTCCAGCTCGCCGAAAGGGAACAGAGAGATAGTTCTCGTACGACCAATCCTCTGACCATCAGTTCAGCCTCAACTGACCGGCGAGCACTGTTCATATTCGGCCAAGTAACGTATGCAGAACCTCTTACAGACTGGCCAGTATAGTAGTACACTGAAATGATCGCTGGGAACATGCGAGATTGATGCGAGGAAAAAGCCGATCTAACCGACAAATCTCCCTCAATTTGCAAGCTTGGTACACGGCCTTACGGATAAGACCAATTCTACTGGGACTGAGGAACTTTGACTAGGGTGCGGTCGTCTGCCCCAGCATCTTGCGCGAGAATCCGTGTCGTCCCTTCACTCCTCGGGAAACAACCAAGCGGACAGTCGGAGAGGATTGAGGCAGGGTCGTTAATCGGGGGGTGGATGTAGTGGTGGATAAATCGGTTACGTTTTCAATCGATTTAATCCCACAGTTAAGAGCCTGAGGGACGTATAACCGGGGCCTAAGTGATTCCTGTTTAAACGCTCGTGTCTGACCACCGCGACCCTCTTTCTACGCGATCAATCGCCCAGTTCCATCTCCCTCTCGCTTCCTCCAACTCTCTGCAAGTGGCGCGCGCTTTCACACTCTACCGTGTTTCAGCGAGAGAGTCGCAGGGTTGCGCAAGCTCGTTGGGTCAATTTTTCCCCTAATAATGGTAGCGAATTTCGTTGAGCAATGATTACGCAATGCGAGAGACGACTGCTTTGACCGAGAGAATGAGAGAAAGGGCGAACGAGTTGGGGCCGAGTGCGGCTATTCCACTGGCTAACGATGCTTTCAACTTTAGTAACGCGGCAATAGCTGCGGAATATAATTACATAATACAATTGCATAATACTTTCACATAACACACGACCCACCCCCATCCCAATTCGCTAGCTAGCTAGCTGGCTGGCTGGCTGGCTGGCTGGCTGGCTGGCTGGCTGGCTGGCTGGCTGGCTGGCTGGCTGTGTGGCTGTGGCCTTTCGAGCTGCTTGCTGCTGGTGGTCGAGGTAGTATAAATTTCTGGTGGAGCTCGGCATTGCGGATGAAAACCATCCCGCGGTAGCAATTCCTCGGAATAGATCGTAAACGTTTGTTGGACTAGCTGCCGACCCCTTTCCCCTCCACCGGTAAAGAGTATTCCCACTCCCCGGATCGAAAATGTAATCGAATGGGGGAAAAACGAGAGGAAAACTGGCACGTAAAACGGAAGTGGCCCGGAGGTAAAAGCATGTGTGGGCGAGCATTTAACGTCAAGTGGTGGTAAAAGTGTGCGGGGACCGATATCATTTTACAAATCACTTCTAACATTCCTGCGAAGCACCGCGTGAACTCTTCCCCCTGCGAGTCATGTGAGTGATGACGAGTCATTCGCAATTTCATTCGCATTTCCGCCAGCCTGGCTCGCTTCATTATTTCCCGACTGGATATCAAAGTGTCGTAGCTGCGTATGGATGGCTGGCTATTCCACAAATCCACTTAGGTGGCCGGCTACCTTTTAATTGCGTTATTTATGGCGAATTCGACGGGACGCCACTGAGAAGGGGAGCGCGACGGAGAGGGTGCATCTGTGCACCGGCTAACTGCATTATCGCGTTACCAGTCAGCAAGCGAAAGATTGATGACAACGAGAAGTCGTTCTCGGGGAAGTAATTCCAGGCTTGCTGGGCGAAAGGCTGTCGGCCCTATGTGTATTTCACGAGCGGAGTCATCGATTGGGGAGCCTGTGCCAGGAAGGCACGACGATATCGCGCGTTCTGCGCGTGCCTCTTTAAAAGCCTGAAATTTCATATCAGCCACTGAAAAATGGCAATTGAACGCTCGTACCGATCGCCGCCAGCACGGCCAGCCTCGACACTTTTTTCACTCGCAGCGCTGCGCCACTCTCTTCGTCCAATTTCAAATTGAAATGGAACTAGTTTCCCCATCTCTCTCTCTCTCTCTCTCTCTCTCTCTCTCTCTCTCTCTCTCTCTCTCTCTCTCTCTCTCTCTCTCGCGTGCACACAGTCTCCCTCTCTTAATGAATTGTACCGCGATCGAGTTCGTACCGCGGTAGCAGTAAGTAACAAATAATTTGCATAATTTACAACGAGTCGATCGCATTATCGCTGAACTGCAGGCCCATCCCATCGCTCCCAGGCAATTGCTTTGCCTCTTTAAATCGTCCCCTTTTAATTACTCGCGCCACCAATTGTATTACGCTCTCTCATATTACTCGTTATCTTCCAGCGGCTCGGCACTCGCCACTTTTTCACTATAGTTGTGCCGACTACTGGTGTAATTTCTGTTTTCCAATAAGTCATGATTTCAATGCGAGTGTAAACATAGGAGTAAGCGTGGCGGGATGAAAGAGTGATTGATTTGACGGTGCCGGATTGCTAGAGGAATTCGAGCGATATTATCTCGGTGAAATATATCTTGGGGAGAAGTAAGGCGGACTCGGAGTGCGAGGCTTGATAATCGGATATCCAGCACTTCGTGTTTGATGGACACGATCCCTTTGTCTTCGGAGTAATCGCAGCAAGTTTATGGAGTGGGTTCAGGTAATCCGTCGTACAGTCCACCTTCCGCTCTACAAGATTAATCTAGACTCCATCGGTCAACTCAACCGGTACAGACAAATCGATACGTTTTCTTACAAACTTCCCTGACGAAGAAATGTCTATTAAGATTAGAGACTTTTTTCCCTCGGAGGAATCAGCCCGATCTTATGGGAACTCGGTTTTTAGATGTCCTTATTTATTAAAGAAATTTCGAGCTGGGGTCTGGTTTTTATATCACTTTTTCCTTGATGCAAGAAAATATCCCCCACCAAATTTCAGCCCCCGAAATAATTGGGAAGGTTGGAAAACATGGAAAATACCATCCAAATAAATGAAATCAATTATTCAGGACACTGTTTCCGAGTGTTTTCGATACAATTCCGGTACTTTTGCCACTGATTCTTTGTTTTCTATTTGTTTTAATAATAAAACAATTGATTCATGCACTGTTCGGGAACGTTCGACAAATCGAACATATTTGAAGGGTGGTTGTTCACTGTTAACAGGAGTGGGGCAGCTAAACGGAATGAAAGGGTGACTCGCAAGGTATAAGCACTATAATGCGCCAGTTTTTCTCATACTCATACTCATAAATCAGAAGGGAACTGACTGAACTGTAGTGAGCCGCAGCCCGGCATATTTGCGGACAAATAATTTAGGGTGTTATTGTTTCCTCGGGGGTACGTGCCGCACCAGAAAAAGGTGTACGCCTTGGCAGTTAGGTGTCGGGGAGAAACTGTAGATCATATTTTTTGCGAGCAGCGTTATCTGCGCTAAAAGGGGTGCGCGGCCAGCTACCAGCTCGTTATTCTGGAGCGAGGCAATATCGTAGGATTAATTCCGGCAGGTTGCCGCCGCAGATCGAACCCAGGGGTCTTAAGAATCACCTTTCGAAAATCGATGTCTTCATAAAGCTGTACGTCCGGCCAGCTAAATCACAGAGACGCTTACTGGCTGTGAGAATTTTCCGAGATGAACTCGGGTTGGTTTCTGGGCCGTTCATCTTGACCACCTAGTACCACTTGGTCAGCTCCCGCCGGACTCTGGATTCGGGTTACTCCAAGGAGCCCGCCACCGATCGATCTTGCATAATCAAATAGGTTCGCGATAGAGTAAATAGGAGCACTAATTCTACCACCCAATTCGGACTCAATCGGAGAAGCTCTCCGAGGAGAGTTCAGGTATACCAACCGAGCCCTTCCTCTCGCGCTTGCAAACTCCCTCGAAATCTATTCCTTGTAGAACGACCAATTAAATGAACTTTCCATTAATTCTCTCTAAAACTCATTCATACCTCTAATAACGAATTAAATTCGCTGAGCCTCTATCTCGCACTTTTACAACTACCATTTTTCATTCGTAAGTCTAATTCACACAGATAGGAAAGGACTTCTCATAATCCAATTTCTCTTATGAAAGAAATGATTACATGTCTCATTATAATTTTACAATTTTGTCTGCTAACATCATGTACATTTGCACAGGTGGGTGGCGTAGGATTGTGCGAATTCACTCGATAATTCTAGTGCGAGTGTGCGACCTAGCTTTTGGACCAGTGGGCGTATGATAGTCTCGTGCTCTCAGAGAGTAGTATCATGGGGCGCATAAAGCCGGCTGCACCCTAATCTAAACTCGGCTCGCCGGTAATGCAAAAATGGTGAGACCGAGCGTAAATCCAATCTGGACGAGCTCGGTGAACGAAATTACGGGGAGAGCGAGAGGGTCGAGAGCGTGAATTCCTATGTGCCAGGCGGCGAGGGTAGACCACTCATCTTGGCAGGGAGCACCATTCGCAGACAGATTTGGGTTATGCGACAGGTCCATTGTCCTCCCGGTGTGCCGGCACTAATCCGCCTAGGCACGTTAATTTTATTGGCTTGTTTATGACCGGTGCATTGGGCTACCATGCCACTGGTGGAGTCCTCCTACGTCCCGTACACGTCCTGGAGAACCGTTCGCCCTCGCATCTGCGGACTCCATTAACCCCCTTTCACTCCATAAGACGCGCACCCCGACGCAAATCATAATATATGTATTACTCGATGCTGAAATCATCCAACCGTCCTTTCTTCTTCCTGGAAACGTCGACTCCAGTTCAGTTCTCCTTTAATTCCACCAGGCTAACTTTAAAGCTTCTCTTGGCACGCGTGTCTGCTTTGAGCATTTTAATCGGTGGAATAACGTGCGCGACTCGATTCGTACTCGACTTTGAAGCTGCCTAATGTCGGCGCTCGTGCGACGCTACTCTGGCGGAAGGGTTAACACGTTAACAATCACACCGGGCCTCCTCCGCGTGTCAATACACACGACACGAGTTGTTTCACCCGCTCCGGAGCCGAACTGCTGTCGCTCGGCTCTTCTCTCACTCTTGCTCTGTCGGTTCTGGTGTGTTGTTTCGATAGCATTGTAGCACAAACCCGTACCACGTGTGTTCCGTTCGACTGCGCCCATGAAAACGACACGGCTTTCTCTCCCCCCCTCTCTCTCTCTCTCTCTCTTGCTCTGTGTACGTGTGTGCGAAAACCTGTGTGACTGCGCTGTACCGCGCACCGTTTCCCTCACTTTGGAAAGCCTCATTTCCAGCTCGGCCTGTTTGACCAGCGTGTGCTGCCTCCGACCGACATTGTTTCCCGTCGAATAGGATGTGCCACGTTTCCAAAATTCGGGTCAACCGCCGTCTACCAAACGTGTATGGCTACTTTCCGCCAGTATAATGGAAAGACGTAATTCTCTCATTGTAACATGAATTATCATCCTTTGTATAATATCATCATAAATTCGTAAAAGCGGAAGAAACACGAACACAGTAGACTGTATTTAATATTTCTCAATATTATCAGACGTTCTCCGATGTCGAAGAGGAATCAGCAGCTATTTTGCATTCAGTCATGTTTTGCATTCTATCGGAAAGTTGGTGTGAGTGGTCGCGCTAGATTCGATCAAGTTGAAGATGGTTGGGCGAGGGAAGGAAGAGGGTTGGGCTGCTGCAAGCTGTTCAGCGTACACAGTGGTGAACGGGCTGCGAAATCGCGAAGGGATACAACGGAGAGCTCGTCGAATCCAGTGGCGCCCTTTTCACCTGGCACAATATTAACCCGACGCGATGCCGTCGCCAAGTTTATTCCAAGCACCACCACCGCCGCTCGACTAGCTACCAAGGAGCCAGCAGGCTGCGCTCCCTTTCCTCGGAAGTGAAGAAAGAGCGAAAGAGAATTTCTCAAGAGAAGGAAGAGAAGAAGGAGGAAAAGAGGGGCGAAGGGAGAGTTGGCAGAACAAGCGTCCTGCTTAAATGGAAGCCGATACGAGTCAGCGGGGCGGGAGGCCAGTCGTTCTTAACTTCACGAAAAACACGTCCAACGCTTCCGACTTAACTCCCCGAGCGGGTTGGGCGAGTTCCGGGCGCGCAAGGGGTAGGCAACTCCGAGAAAGAGTGAGAGAGAGAGAGAGAGAGAGGGGGGTGGCAAGGGGATGGGAATAAGAAAGTCCTCGAGCGCGCGGAGCCGGAATCCTTTGCGAGGCCAAGAATATCCAGTGGAAAGCAGGAACCAGCCGATGCTTGACCTGGCCGCCTGAATGCCCGGTCGACTTCAAGTGGATTAAGATGCTTACTCCGAAATGCTGCTCCAGAGAGAGAGAGAGAAAGAGGGAGGGAGTTAAACTAGAAACGAAGGAATAAGAGAGTGAATTTGATCTATGCGCCCACCAGTCAAAGACTTCAACGTGTGCTTCCGAAAGCCTGCTCTTATTTTCTATCGGAACAACTCCCCCACATCATTTAAACACCACGATAATGGCGCGCGTGCGATTTCGACAGGAGGTTTTCCCCATGGAAAATATCGAGTGACCACTGCGGCGGCGGCGGTGGAGGCTGGTGAACATTTTTGCGGAGCGGTGCGGGAGTGTCGGTGTGACACAGTGCTGTCAGTGTTGCATGTCGCGATTGAATTTCGGGTAATTGGGCCGATAGTGACTTTCTAGTGGCAATTACGCTCACGGGCAGCAGGGATTTCGTGACAGTTATGGTTTCGGTGGAAGGCCGAGCGCACGCTTGTCCTGATAATAAAATGAAATCAAAGAGTGCCGAGTGTAGAACGTATCAACCACTAGCTGACATTTGTGTTGACCATGCGTGTCCGTCGTCAATTTTTCTCTATCGCTATCGTCGCTTTACCAAAGTCGGATGTACCCCGTTGCATAAATACGGAAGCGAGAGTTTAGGTTCGTGCCGGTCAGTTGGGAACTCGAAGGACGAACGTGTACGAATGGTGGTTCCTCTTCCTGTGTGGTTGGAAGGCACTTGGGCGCATATGGGCTAAGTTGAAGGTATTACTGCGGCAGTGCCGTCTGCCGGATGGGGGATTTTACATATCAGGGCAAGCCGGCACAAATTCGTATTACTGCTTGTAATCTGAGGAATCGGCCGCCGTGGTGCTTTATATCGCGACATTCCGTCGCTGCCGGCGTGATTGCCTGGCAGGTTTATACCTTATGTTTTATGCATTCTCTTCCTGCAATGATCTTAAAACGTCCCAGCACGAGGGACGAAGCTGGGTGAAGGGGGAAAAGCCGTCGTCGTCGTAGTCGTCGTCCTCTTCTCGGACCACCGGCTCGAAAGCCGCTCCAACTCCCTGGGATTCCCACGGGATCTCTCGATTGTACTTCCGGCTTTTCCGATCGCCCCTTCTCGCTCTCTCGCGTCCGGAATTTTACTATTTATGCAGTATTGCTCAGGCTTCCCAACCGAAAATTGAGTTACGCGATTGCTCCATTAATATCGACGTGTCCCGAATCGAACGCTCGAAACGAGAGCGTATCGGAGCCCCGGGACTCTGAATGCGCGCTATGCTCGACTATTTTAAGAGACTCCTCCATCCTGGAAAAAAATGAGATTCCTATCTCCCTGCCGGACGCTTTTGTAGGGGCGGCCATGCGAAATCACGATAGAGTAATATCACTCCTGTTTCATTGGCATTTTTGTGAATCCTTTGGAATGCTCTTTTCACCTGAGTGCAAAACCGGACGTGAACCGAACCTAGCTATATGGATCTTTCAGTGTACATTGTATATATGTATGTGTATATGTTGCCATCGGCAGCAGTTGCTCTGCGGCTGGAAATTTGCCGATGGTTTGTTGCGCGAATGGAGAACACTCGACGAGAAACACGGCAGCAGGCGAGAGTGCGAATCAATTAGAGGGCCAAAACTGACTGGACGATTACGACACTCTGTTTCAGATATCGTGGATACGCCGGCGTGATTTCCACATCCTAACGACCTCGACGTTCACATACACGAACGACGAGCGGTTTCAAGTGTTGCATCCCGAGGGCTCGGACGATTGGACTCTTCAAATAAAATACGTCCAAGAGCGGGACAATGGGACCTACGAGTGCCAGGTAACGCGATCAACCGCGAATGCTTCTCCCTTTAAACGAATTAGTCCGACCGACGCTGACAAGCGTTCGGTCACTTCACCCCCCACCCTTTCCGGACGACGTTCTCTTTCCGACGATTCCACTTCATATCACTATCGCACTCATCCCACCCACTCTCCAGTCAAAGGCACCACCACGCAGAACCCATTACTAGTAACTCATTAATCCTGCCTGGTTTTCATCGACGCCCTGATAATCTGCACGGCATTGCCCGCAACGAGTAACTCTCTTTCGCTCTCTTCACCCCACTTTTCTCTTTCTCTGTTTTGCTTGCCAATGCCATTCATTATAGCCTGGCATAAATAGAATCACGCAATTGCCAGGGCTGGTAACGCCAGGTAAATTAGAGAAAGAGAGAGAGAGGAAAGGCACGAAGGAGTGGATGGTTTCATCATCAGTAATAGCGGGGCTTGCTCCATCAATCTATTTGATATCCGCATGATCCACTTTCATGAAACAGCGCAGAGCTACGTCTTTACCAAAGTCCCTCACCCGATTGTTGGAGTGTTTTGGAGGTGAGTGAGGCTAAGACTTAGCTAATAAGAGATCAAGGTGGTATTCCCATAATTCGTAGTCTGGTTTGCCTTCCTGATCCAATTCGAAACATGTCTGTAGTATCTGATCTGTAACCCTTGACTCTAATGGAACCAACAAGTCCAACATGCACGATATGCGTGTTAGGAAATCTGCTCGTAACAGTTACTAGACGCACTGCTCTTTTTGTTTCAATCTCTCTCTAATCTATCGCCGCAGGCGACTATAACGAAGGGAGAGTGAGAGTGCGGAATTTTCGCTTGATGGCTCTCTCTCTCTCTCTCTCTCTCTCTCTTTTTCCAGGCAATGTATAGTAAACTCTCGCGTAGCTGGCAACCCCGATAGCGATAGTTCCTGACCTTTTTCGGAAGTTGGCGCATCCGAATCAAGGGAAACTTCCCTCAGCCTCGGCGCGTTGCACTCGCCTCCTACCTTATGTTAATGCAATCGGTTCTCACAAACTTTTTCGTGGCGAACTTAGACGAGCTCTCGCTTTCACGTCTACCAAGTTAGAACACGGACTTGTCGGAAAAAATATTAAACAATCGTCAGCTTGTCATTTACCCTCTTACGCTTTCGTAATCGTTTATGTTCTACGGTTCACTTCATTTGTATTCAAGAAAATTTATCTCCTGCTTTTCTTCTTATAATCATAGTTAGCTAAGACATCAAGGCATTTAGTATGCCGAGAATCGCTCAAGCAAAATAATTTCAAGCGCCCCAGGCAGCCTCGCGCACTATCTTTTTGGACACGCATAAAAAAGATAAAAATTCCCGTAAACGCTGGGATCACGTGCTAAAGATAACTAGGTAAGAGATTGCGGTAGCTCTAAAACGTTTTACACTAAACCTTCCCTCAGCGTCTCTTTCCCTTTCGTCAAGGGTGGTCGCAACAGGACATGTATTTTAAAAGGCAGTAGTAATTCGCATGAAGGAAGTAATCTCTACCAGGCTCTCGGCCAAGTGGAAATGCGTGTTACGTTGCGAAGTTGACGCAAGAGGCGCAACGATCGGGGTTGGGTTACTTGCTGCACCGCAAAGAAAGCGATCTCCGGTTTTCCCTTCATTCCATAAACAAGCTTTCGTCTTGCCGGCTGAGGTTGGCCGCGGGGAGGAACGCGAAGAGAGAAAGAGAAAGAGAGAGAGAGAGAAAGAGTGGTACTTTTACGAGAGTAGAGCTGTGGAATTCCTAGGCCACGGAGGGTGATAAACAAGAAGCGAGCTTGCCATTACCGGGGCTTCAATTACGCTCGGAGGATGCTTGCGCTCCCGAATGCAATAAACTCGGCGCCGCGATTTTCCTTCGACCACGGCCAATGCCCGCCTTTTTTCGTCCCCACTCGTCGAGACTCTTTCAGCCTTATCGTACTTTCCTTCCGCCCTCACCCTCGTGCCTCGTGCTCTCGATTTTCCTCGGTAGGAAACGCTCCATTAATTACACGCTTCATATTAACCTGCTATCGGCATGGACGGCGCCCCCGAGTACCCGCTGCAAATCGAACTCCAACTGACCGTGCCAGAATTCTGAATAACCAGTGGAAAATTTGGACCTTGCTTTTCCCAGCCATATCTCCACTATTGCTGTATGAGATAAAATAGCTCCCACCGAGCCAATGAGCTCGGTTTATTCGCCTGATCCATCCGTGGACGAAAAGGAATTTGACTCGTAGTAAGAAACACCTGATTTATTTTCGTATTTCATTTATATAACATCGCAGGTATTAGAGTAATCTGATTCATCCGAAGTAATATCTAATTCGATCGGGAAATGTTCTTAAATTCTGTAGAGGGAATAGGTGAGAGAGACGAGGAATCGATTGATTAGCAATTGATCTCGAGTGATCTCGCAGTTCTTATCGTAGGAAGGGTTAGCCGACAAGTCGATAGACGACGGGGTCGCGCGGTTAATTAAGATAAGCCTATCCGCGTGGCAGCGCGACTGCCTTTTTACTTTTTGCACTGCTCGACGAGCGTAATGGAAAGGTCGTTGCTGGCTTATCGCCGGCTTGGCCTAACTCACGAGGCTCACGAGTGCGGGCAACCGCGCTGATACTTGGCCGGAAACTGGGTCGTTTATGGGACAGGGAACGGTGAAGTCCCTTCGAAGTCGAGGATAAGTACTTCCTCGGTACGCCCGTTCAACGGAGTGTACGTAGCCGTGGTCGTAGGGCTCGTTAAGCTTTCGGGGCTGAACTTCGCGCTACCTGCCAACTGCCACACAACCGTTCAACGTGCATGTGCAGAGTTTCTGTGTACATCTCTCCTCTCTCTGTGCGCTGAAAATGCTCAGAAACGCGCATATTCCATCGATAGAACTCAATTAGAGAGTATGCACGACTGATTGCCTGCGCTATTCTATTAGTTCCGACCACTCGTTACAATCGTTTCTTGTCAAACAACCGGAGCCCATCTCCTACAGAATAATTCTCTACAACTTCCTCGATCGTTAAGAAACTATTCTATAGGGAATCATTTTTGTTCGACTGTAATATTAATACTTTTCATACAATGAGTATTTAATGGAAACGAGCAAAAGTATTCAGCTTCGTAGTAAAGTCACCAGTTTCTAATAAATATAAAAGAAGTTTCAGTAACGTGGTAGGATGATATGCCATATTTTCTTTCACTTTCTCTCTGCCCTCGGTCGAAGAGTGTTGCACTGCTAGAATTCAGAATATTTTATGTTAATTAAAGTTTTAAACTCACTCCGGCGTTTTCGCGCGGTCCGACTACTTATTACGCGCGCGCGCGCGCGTAAAGGACGACGCCCGCTCGGTGTTGGAGGGTGAGGGGGCAGCCGCGCGAAACGAAACTGAAGAGGAATATTAAATTCGACCGAGAGTCGTTAAGTTTTTTCGAACGAGCTCCCTTTGCCGTGAAAAGAGGAAGTCCACCGTCCTCGTCCTTCGCGTACCAGATTAATACGGCGAGCGGTGACCGTGAATTCGATATCCAATATCAATCTCCGCCTCGAGATTGGATTTCGTATTTAAATAAGCGCGATGTAAGTCGAACACCACTCACTTTCGCCATTAGTGCTTCCGCAATCCTTCGAATGCACTCTCCTGAAGATCGCATCACCGCCGATTAACTCGTGAAACTTGAGCTCCTCTCGATCGCGTTGCTGCTCTCCTCAACATCGCCGATAATTCTTTTGATCGAGTGCCTGCTTTTATATTCATTTTGGACGAACGTAATGCATAAACCGATTTGTTCGTATGCATTTGGACGATTGGCATACCACTGGAACCATCCACGAACATTGAATTGGGTCAGGCTTCGTTCAGAGCCAACGCCCGGGCAAGTAAGCCTACGTGTCTGGCCGACGGTTGACTTATACTACTTAAACGGCAAATATCGTTCCCCATAGGCTTCAACGCTTCTGATATCTCATATCTGTCGACTTATAGTATTGATTATCGCTTATCCCATAAATATTAACTAGAGTATATCTTGATAGACTCTCTACGGTTTAATCGGCAGATGGTTGACGCCAGGCGTCAATTTCTATAATAATTGGAGGCAGCAATCGATAGTAGTACTATAACGATTGTGGCAGTATGGGTCGAGGCCTGAAAGGAACATCGAGTTGCTCGCGCCAGTCGAAGATATTAGTATCGCATCCTTTTAGGTTCGGCCGAGCCTATAGATCGATGGGGATGAAAGGGAGGCCGACGGGATCATTAAATTCGACAAGGACTCGTTAAGCATTTCGCATGAAAGTTCTCCGCTAGCAGCAAGTAAAATGCTCTCAGGGCAAATGGTTCGACTTGCCTCTGGCCTCGATATAGTATATTTCGGCCACGTAGGTTACACCCTCCTACTGAATTCGTTGGAACTCTCTCCTTCTCTTCTATCCCCTCTTTCCTCCTCCCTCTATCATTGGTGGGTCAAGTGGCTGCCAGTCGATATCGAATTCGCGGTTTCTTTATGTTAATCGCGATCGACTGGTGTCGGAGGCGCCCGTCTCAATCGCTCGGCGAGATTACGCGCTCGATTCCAGCATCTCCTAGAGCTCTCTCGCTAATGGAGAAGAGTGCTGGTTGGTCCAGAGAGAAATCTCTCTGAGTACACTGTGGCGTTTTTGCTCTAGTCGCGCGCGTGGGAGGTTTTATCATGTGCCACGTATTATTATTACCAGTCGCGAATTCGGGCGAGCAGCGTGCAGTTAGAGCTACGCTCGACGAGAGGAATAAGCCGGAAATGCTCTGGCGCACACCGCGGAATGCGAATGTTTCGAGGGGCGGTGGTCTGGGTGGATGGGCCAGCGGAGCTTGGGAGGGGGTTGGTCGGTTGGAAGAGACGTAAGCCACAGGGGAGAATTTCCCGTTGCCGCTCGCTCGTTTACAGAGCGCAGTGGAAGGACCCCACCGCAGCTAGGGCCGCAAAGCTTCCGCTTATGAATTTTGCGTTCGCCACGCTTCATATCGCACGCGGATAAATGCGCGCGGTTTTTTGGCCTCGCCGCCTCAAAGTGGAATCCGAGAGAGAAAGAGAGAGATCGGCGCCCTGACGCCAGGAATTCTGATTTAATTTTTCCACAGCATCACACTGCCGCTTGGATGCTCGCCGGCATTTTCTCACGATCGTGCGACTAGCATGCAAGCATACACATACACACGTGCGACGGCCTACTGTTTCCCTCGCCGCCATGAGAAGAGATCGCGTGAATGATCGAGCGTGCATGTGCACCTGATGCTTTGGAATCCGCAATACGGGTGCAAATAAGAGTAGCAGTGCCAAACAGAAAAAACGCTTGGTCAGGCCTACATAGAGAGGAGCGGGTATTTTCTGGGCTCCCAACGAGACGATATAGCGACAGAGGCCGACGCCATATACCGCTATCCGGGCCGATTGACCTCTTCAAGCGCTTTAACGACCAACTTTCCATCGAACAAATCCGCTCCCCTTGAATCTGGTTTTTCGGGTAGAGAGAACTGGGCGAGTGGGAAGTCGGCAAAGTGACAGAGAGTAACGGAGAAAGAGAGTGAGCGGACGCAACACTGCAAACGAAAATGAGCCGCGGCAAACGGCCACCTTGATGAGCTTTCCGGCCACACGGTTTACTCTTTGCCTGTTTTACAAGTGCGCTTTTTTGGCTGTCCATCCAAACCCCCACCCTTTACTATACGCTCGACGGTCAGCGAAAGTGAAGCATTTTGCCGCACAATTCGTATCCGTCAGAATTCCGCCTTTATTTTGGATCAATGTACCCTTTTACTTGTCCCGCGAGAACTGTTCGATGTTTCATACAAAAGTTTCTCAAAAGAGAATTGTTCAGTAGAAATACGTCAGTGATGTCCCGAAGGTCCTGACGAGTGTTTCCATAGCGAGTTACTTCGCCGCGGTGAGTCTCTCTCAAGCGAATCGTTAATAAAAAATGAGACGTCGCGATAAGGGTGGCACAGACCGAGGGTGATTATCAGGACTGCATATCCGAGTGAGGGGGTCGCGGGATGCAGGAGTAATGTCGGAAATTATGAAACAGGAGGGGTGAATGAACGTGAATTACGACGCGATCTCTTCTAGAAGAGTCGCCGGCAGTATAGCGGGTTGAATTCGTCGAGTTTCCAGGATTGCTAGGCTGGAGTTAAGGATTACAGGACGATAATGCGTTTCAACGGGACGAGCAAGGAGGCCTCCAGCCGAAGGGCGAAGGACGCTCGGCTAACTTTGGCGATACGCGCGCTTTAACGGGGCGAAAGTAACGAATAATTGAGTTAAGCGAGAGGGGAAAGCAATTTCCTCGGAGTTTGCGGATCTTTTGTGAGTGTCTCCAGTCTCTGGCGATCCTCCGCCGCTCTCGAATCTCGACCGCGTCCTCCAATTCCCTTCTTACCTCGTGGAATCACTTCGTACTTGAACGAGCGAGTATTCGGATCGGCGATTACGATCTTCTTATTAGCAAAAGTGCTCGAAGTAGATATTCAACCCTGAAAAAGTTGGGGTAAAACATTGGCTTGGCGCGACAGGCGATTATGAAAAATTAACGTAGGACCTTGGCTCTTCTAATGAGGGACCTTTCATTGCCCAAGGATTAGGGTATAGTATGTATACGTGTTCGTCATGCAGAGTGGCCAGGGACAAAGGCATGCCTAAGTGGCGCTCCACTTTGATGTAACCACAGGAGAGAGTGACACACGTGCGCGTGTTTTCCGAAGATAATTAGCGGAGCTTTTGAAAATAACACAAGATATATCCGCGGGGTGCTGTAAGCGGTGTGTGCTTAAGGGTCGTTAGCAGGTCCAATTCCTTTGAAAAAGATTTAATCAAAGGGCCGACCAACATCTGAATCGCTCTAGCGAGCGGGGACGAGCACAGGTAGGACTGGGGCAAAGGGCCAATTGAAAAAGACATACCGTAGCATCACGGCAAATTTAATCCGGGCCTTCGGGCGATTCTGTACAAAGCAATAGCCTGTTAATCCCGTCGATCCTGCGACTTCGATATCGTCCCCCCCCCCCCCCCCCATCCACCGCGCGCAAGCGTTGAAACAACGTGGCCGCACGAATTCCCCAGACAAAAGTTCGCCTCTCGCTTCTAAATTCCGCCGGCGCCGATCCGGCCACGAATTAATGGGCACGGATTTCTTTGTCGGGCGATAATGCGGTTTCCCACGAGCGGGTTGGCGATTAAAGTCAGCCGGCCAGCTTCGCTTCTCACCGCTCGGGCTGCTCCATGCAAATGAAACGCGTCCGGCCGTCGCCACAGCCCTGAAAAGGACCAGAAGGAGCCAGGAGTGCAGATTATAGACTGGCAGGACCCGACAATCCTTCACGCTCATTGCCAATTTAAAGTTTTCAATCGCAGCCGCTGCTGCACCCCTGCTCCCTTTTAACGAGCGGAGATTTGCAACACAATTGGTGCCTAGCACTCGTTAGTACTGCCCAATAAGCACGCTTATTGTGATTTCGTGATCCTCGTGCCTCTCTGTATACGCGTATGCGTAATACGCGTGCTCTCACACAACTAGCAATCGATAATCGATGATTCTGAAGCCGGAGGATCCTGGGACCTAGCTTATACCGCAGGGAGATTGGCGAAAAATTGTTAAAGTCAAATGAATTATTAATTCCCTCGGGTTACAGGCTTTCTCAAGCGGACGGCAGATTCCTCGTGCTAGCCCTTTTAATATCCGATTAAACCGTCCGCTCAAAGAAGCGGGTCGAGAACTTTCGGAATATTGTATTATCACTGTTACCACATTGTTCGAATTTCCAAGAGTAACTCGATCTTCCCCTCATTCCTGCGTGCTTTTTCGCCGAGGGCAGTTCGTCGTCTTTCAGTGTCGCGTTGCTAATGGATCGCTCGGTTAAAAAACTTTAGAAGCGGAACAGCGCTCGCCCTCTATTCAATTCGTATTCACCTCGAGGTCGATTAATGCATTAAATGATGTATTCGCGAGTCGCACTCTGCAGGCTCCGGGTACGAATGGAGTGAAATTGGGTCAGCAACGTGTGGGAGAACCACCGGTGTCCATTCTACCGGTAGCCGATCCTGGTTTTCCCTATTAATTATTTAATGCCTCATAAAACACTCATCAGCCCTAGTTTCAGCGAAATAATTCATTTACATAGGAAATGATGAATTTGCGCTGAGCCGCGATACATACATTATCCTTCACTTTTTGCCAACTGGTTCTCGAAACACCTACCACACATTTCTCTCCACATATCCCATGTGCAGATGCGAAATAAGTGAAAGAATATCAACGCTTTCGAGCGTCTAGAATTTCATCGGATGCTCCACATCATTCATTCCCTCGTTGCAGGACACACGTATATTTTTAATCCTTTCGCGGATTGAGCGACAAAAGCGCGCAATCGCCACTCGGCGTCCAATAATCCGTACTGTTGCATTACTGCGAGTTATCGTGGAAAAAGGTTGGCGCGATAACGAGCCCGAGTTTTCGACCGTACTTAATGAGCCTCTTTGCTTGCCTCTCTGCCCCGTCGCCCATTGCCATAACGAACTTGAATGCTTTCGATACAACACCCTTCCTAATTGTGCCGCTCGAAATGAAGTCAGAACCATACCGCGCGAGGCCCAACCCTTCTAGACCAGTCGACCTAGAATTCACCAGCGAATAATGCATCCAAGCAAAATCGAGGCCCATCTATTTTCCAATTAAACGCATATACATGCAACTAGATTTTCGGCCTCTCGAGCAATATCTGGCCCGGTCCTATTCAGCCACTCGTACTTGTTAGCCTGGCAGGCTTATCCCGCGAGGATCCGCTCCTGGGAGAGAGCCCGGAAGCGTCTGGGTCTCGCTCTCCCACAAGTCCCGTCATCGAGATGACCTCCGCCGAGCGATGGGAGTGTGCTCACTCTTCCATAATTCCGCGATATTACATCGGCGAGATTGGCCCTGGTAAAAGCGGATTCGGCAGTCAAAGGGAGAGAGAGAGAGAGAGAGAGAGAGAGAGAGAGAGAGGGGGGGGGGTCGGAACGGGTGGGATGGGTTTCCGAAAAAGCCGATGGCGTTTGTTGGTCGAGCGATGGGCGCGCGCGTCCGATTACGAGGCGCAATCAAAATTACATTTATCGACGGTAGTCGAATCGGCAGAGAGGCCTGCCAGTCTGATAATAGTACACGTGGCATACGAGCAAGAGATGGAAGAGGAGGAAGAGGAGAACGTACTCTACCAATGCCCGGGGCGAACATCGGGCTTCTCTTCAAAGGGCTAAAGCTTGCGCCTCAGACGTATTTCAGGCTGAAACGTGCACATCTCCCGCTCATATCTCCGGCTCTAGCCTCTTCTCTCCTATCCTTCCCAGACGCGTCGCGACACTGTCTTCCTTTTACCAGAAGCACACTCTCTGCCCCTCCCCTTACCCAACTACTCTCTCCTTGGCAACATATGCGCCCTCGTGTAGCTGGGTTACCAGTCTATGGGTGAGAGTGTGGGTTCGTCGGTGGGTGGTGGTTCGCAGTGTGTTTGCGACGCTGATGAAACTTTCGTTTCTGTCGGGCGCACACACCACCGACACACGCCGCAATCAGGCCGTTCCTCGCTCTTGGATCTCCTCGCTTCTCTAGTCCCGCAAAGGGCGCACTCCCACTCTCCCCCCCCCCCCCCCTCGCTTTTCCACCTCCTACGTTCACCAGCGGCACCTTCCTGGAGATATGCTACCTTCGAGACCCAAGCTCTTCCACTCTCATCCCTCAGGTGTACCCGGAGTTAAGTACAAATAGCCGAAAAGCTCGCAACCCTACGCGAACACCCACCCAAGCGAACATACTCCAAAGGTACGCCACGCTTCGAGATTCGGATCCAACTTGTTGAACTAACAATTTCACCCTCACCGCCCTCCTTTAATCCGAACCATACTGAATCCTGCTGATTCCTAGAGAGAACTATCACCATGTCTTATTTCTTGAGGTTTAGTCTTAAAGTCTCCTGTTATTTGCAAGGTGAATTCCTAGTTGTATGGGAAGAAAGAAGGGGTTTCGCGGTCGTTTGAGAAAAAGTGGCATGCCAATATCTTGGAATCGATATCGACGCCAGAGAAGCGTCTGTGGGGAATATAACTGGCATGCATAGTGTCCGAGACTATTTTCCCACAGACAATACTTGACGTGTCTATCTTTCAGCAAACAGACGCTAGTGTACGCGGCGCGCCATGTCTCTTTGTCTTTGGTGCGCGGCAGCGGTGGCTGGTTCTATTTCGTCGCCGTCGTAGTCGTCGTCGTCGTCGTCGCATGGTATAGCATGCCTTTTATTTCCAAGCAGCGTCCATTGTATTTCCCGTTTTCCGTCGGCTTCGCTTTCCCGGCGTTTCCTGTCGGCCTTTCCCTACGTGCTACACTACTACCGCGCCGCACCGCTCGAATTCCCGTGCTTCCTCCTTTCCTGGTTGGAATCAGCTACGTAGCAGGCTTGGCTCTACGTCGATTCTGCTGGCCTCTCTCGCTCTCGCTCGCTCTCTCTTACTTTCTCTCTCTCTCTCTCTTCTTCTTCTCCCGTTTTCCCTTTAAGTCTCTCAGTCAGTCTCTCTGCGGTGGAGGACGCGTGTGTTTGCAGGAGCCGCGCTGATGAAACGTACGTCCCTCTGCCACAATCGGCACCGCAATCCGCTCGCTCTTCGGACCCAACGGCTCTCCTCTGCAGGAGCGCAAAGCCTGCCTGCCTGCCTGCCTGCCTGCCTGCCTGCCTGGCAGAGCCACCCTCTGCAGCCTCCTCGTTAAGCCGCGCGGCTCCAGCTCTGCTCTCTCGCGCGGGGTGCTGGATTAAATCGGGCTCGGCCTCAAACGAATCCCTTCGTTCCTCGAGCACTATAATCAGACCATCGCTAGCTACCACCGTGTACCGTCGGAGAGCCACGAAAAGCAAGGCAATCCTTGACTTCCCGTTCGTTGCCAGCTCGCCGCCAACACGCTTCAGTCTCATTTCGGGTCGTCTAACCTTGCTCTTTGTCTTGTTTGGATTTGCGGTGCGCTCTTTGCTCGCTCCGGATTGCAATACGTTTCTTGGCTGAAGCATACCGGGACCCTTTCTTTGGAAGTCCCTCTAAAGTTCAGAGCTTCTTGAATGCTCCCCTTTATTGTCCCTTGGTATATGTATGCGCCGATGCGACGCACGGGCTTCTTGCCATTCACCGCTCGCGCAATTCATATGTGCCCGACCCCGCATTATACGGCATGATGCATACATCACTTTTATTGCTGTCCTCCTAAAATATCAGGATTTCCCGGGGTTGCTGCTATGTAAATGCGCTACGCGCGCACCCGCCCGCCCTGGAGAAGAGCATTCAGTTTATAGTTGCGATTAAGGAGCTGCAGTGGCATTGTCCATTTGTTCTGGATCGAGTCTAACTAATTGTCACCCGGCGCCCAGCTAGCCTTTCTGAAAAGGTGAAAAGCGCTGCCGGAAGTATTGCCGCTTTTCCATGCGCTTGCCTGACAGAATATGCAGCGGGGCTTACGGGCGAGCGGTATTTATGCGTATGTGCATATTTCGCGCCCAGCTTGCACCAGCCTCGGTGCAGACAATCCCGATTTTATCCGCCGTTAGAGGCGGTCTCTCTCGCCTTATCCTACCATTTACATTCGCCGTTCGTGCCCGCCCGCTTGCTCCAGCAAAAACGGCTACCAAGCCTCCACAGAGAAAGAGAGAAAGAGAGAGAGAGAGAGGGAGAAGAAGAGCAGCAGCAGCAGCAGCAGCAGCAGCAGGACGAAATAGAAAATAGGAGGTAGTCACTTTTCTTCCTTTCGTTGCGAGTTGCCTGGTACGTGTGTTCGCGGCAACGCTTTATAGCAATATTACTTGGCGAAGTAACATTTTCCGAAGATTCGGAGTTCGGAGAGTCGAACTTTCCGGTGACGACACATGGCCCGGAGAAGAGCTCCACAGTTCGGCAAGTTCAGAAAGTTCGATGCAATGCGCCCTGGGTTAACTAACAATACGCCACCAAGCAGATACGATTTTTCGCAACAGTCCGATAAAGAGAAAGAAAGAATTTCATTGGGTTTGTTGGGAAACATTGCCTCGAGGAGTACCGCTGTGTCAATAATGAGGATTTTAGAAAAATGGCTCGAAACGAGCTTTCTTTTATAAACGAAATCGTAACGTCCATGAAAGAATTTCGATGTAATTTTTGCCCTCCTTCTCGCTTTTTCAACATTCTTGTGGTAATGTTCTCCCGTGCAATAAACGCACCTTCTTTCGAATGCAGACTCTCGCTACTGCGGTGTGCATACATTAAAAAATATTAAGGGTACTCACGTCTGCCAACAAGTTTTAAAAGTACCGCTATATCGCGCTCGGTCATGTTGAGTTTAATAAGTATTTACCAGGCCCTGTTTTCTGGAACTCCAAGGGAATTGGCTAGAATAAATAGTCCATTTGTAACTGTGGTGTCTTAACATTCTCCATGGTAACCATGATAGTGTTGTTCTCAAAACACAGTATGCATCTATGTTTATTAGTCGTTAGTTAGACAAATGTTTGCCGAACTTATGTTAGGAGTATCTTTCCAACTAAGTATGTAACACTGGCTTCGTGTTTTACAAAGGATACGATACACCAACGATGCAGCTTCCTCGAGGTTTATTCTCCGTCAATTGACTCCATCGTCGGTCTTCTTGGTGGTTTCCAAAGGATCGCTTAGCGGGTTTCTGTTTTTCCGTCCAGGGCTTCCCAGGACTCTCGATAAAATCGATTCCGCCAACGAAGCACCTTCGAGCACCATGAATTCCTTAAATCCCTCTCTTCTACTTGCACGGTACACTCGCCCTCCTTGATTCCTCTTCGATCATGAGCTGTAGCTACTCGATCACCTCAAAACCTATCGAATTTTCCTGCTTCGCCAACTCACGTCTTACATCTCCGATTAAATATTTCTATTCGGCACACTTCTAACACTGCTATAAAATTCCGGTGATTCGACACTCGGAATTTTCACTCTACCGAAAGATAAGATGGTCAGAGTGTCAAAGTCAAAGGATCATTCACTTGGCCCAGTTTCCATCGAGCTCCGGATGATTATAGCGCTCTGTACAGATGTAATTGCAGTTGTTCCGACGACGAAAGCCAGCGGGACGAATAGAAAGGCAAAGGAATAGAAACGATGGAACGTTATCTTCGACAGGGACGAATAAATGAAGCTTTGTTTCTGACAAAATACGCTGGTAGCTTTTTTCGGACTATCTGGACTAACAGTCGAATGCTCCTGGGATGTACAAACGACCCTTTGTGCCATCTACACGCTCGTATACAGGAATGCAAACCTGTAACATTTGTTGGCTGTCTGGCCGCATTTTTGCGGCATCGGTGGAGGCTGCTAGCGGCCTCGTGAAAAATGCATCCTATTAGTTGGCCGCATAATCTCGTAGGAGACGGTACGCTCGGGTGACTGGTAGCAGCCGCCTGCCCGCCAATAATCCACTCGAAACAGGTTCCCGCCAGCCGAGACAAATGGAAGTAGGAAGCCAGCCCAGCGGAACGAAAGAGAATCTACTTAAGAATTCGACGAAACGCACCTGCAAGGGTCGACTCGGCCAAAGGAGATCTTTGGTCACAATGGAAAAAGCAGACGAGCACTAAAAAAAGAACAGTAAGATGCACGAGCGAAGGAAGGAAAGCATTGGGAGGTCTGAGGGAGCTTTGCGAGATAGTCGTAGGGGGCTTCTATTTCTCATGGGTTTCATGAATTTTGATAAAACTAGTCTACTCTCACGGGAGACGACGTCGGCCGAAAATCAGCCGGTCGCGCGTGTAATAAGGGCGAATGACATGCCAGGAGGCAGCATGCGCTCGGCACTGGCGGCGAAGGCAATCTCATTAATATAGATACCCTCTGATGAGTAGTCTCCTGCCAGAAGATCCTGCGAGCTTGGCTCAGCACGCTTCCCTCGTCCTAGGTTCCATCTTTGTCCTGGCCAATACGTCGAATTACCTGTCGGTTCTCTTCCACCTCTGCGAAGTTACACTACCAACGACAAAGGATCCTCGAGCGTACAGGACATCGCAGCCTTCATCGGGGGCCGAAAATTGTCAATGAAGCGTACTGCATACTCTGCACCTGTGCTGTTCCCGACACTGATGCACCTGGATTGAGGACCTTATAACCTTCTATGATCAGCTTGATAAGAGCCCTTTTCTTCGAAGCAATGCCTCTCGCTTATCGTCTCTCATCTCCGGATAGCCATTGTCGATAAACGTTTGCTGATTTTCATGGATGATATTTTCCTAGACGAATTTCCCTCTGGCAAATAGAAGAGAGACAGATGGACGAATGGAAAAATATGGCGATCTGTCGTAAACATATCACCTCGCAGTGAAAATAATCCGCGATTAACACGGATTTGCTTTTAGCCTCCGTCGGTCGTACTACTTTCGCCCGTTGTGCACGTGTACACGTGTACGTATATTTGCGAGGCGCGCGGGGCCTGGCCGGATTACAAATAACTCGAAATCACATTAAACGGAACAAAGTGTCGGCTCGTTAGCGAACAAATATGAGGGCGTATAAATTACTAGGAACAAATAGGCGCGCAGGAAGGCCCAGAGGCGGACTGAAAAGCGAACGGAACTTCACGCGTCATCAATTACATAGTGGGAAGGTGGGCGTAAATATTTAAGGGCGAATTAACTGCAAGTTTCCCCGGCGATCGTCGAGAGCTCGCGCTTCATCTCTCTCGCGGTATTATACCTCTTTCCCGTAGTTTTGTGCTTCTCTAGAACGAGAAGAGTGGGGGGTGCAAGGGCCTGAGAAACGAGACGTGGGAGTAATAACAGCGTGGGTAGGGTTGGGGGAGAAAATTAAAAAATCACGCGAGCACTCTTGCAACCAGAGAATTCCTCTCTCGTCGGACGTACTAAAAGTTCCTGGACGTTGTGTCGCAGGATATTACCAGCCCGATTCGACGGGACGGTCGTTAAACTGCGAAGTCCTTGGAGCGGGCTGTTGCCTCTTTTAAACAGCCTCCACTTCTCTCCCAACCATTCCCATGTGCCTCCCTCCACCCTCTATTTATCCGCCTAACTCTTTCCGTTTTTTCCTAAACCGCTTCACCCCTCGCTTTCGATTCTTCCCTATTCGACGCGCGTGCTCTCCTTCCATTACGTCAGCGACTTCCTGATCCCTCTATTCAAGCTCGCATCGCTCTCTACCTTTCTCTCAAGAGCGAGTGCATAGTGCTGCCTTGCACTGCCATTTATGCATCTGTTTCTCTCGAACGGACAAGGCAGTCGCGTCATCCTAGCCTCCCTTTCGTCGGTTATGTCACCAACCCTTGTTGCAAAGCCCCTTGGCGCGCAGTCTGCGCCCGGCGCTTCAAGTCTCAACCCCTGCGCTCCTCTTCGTCCGGCCACCCCATCTCTAGAGATTTCTTCTCTCTGTCCATTTAGGCGTCCACTTCTTTCCACAATCGTAGCCTTCCTCTTCGCCGTCCCGGCGGGCCTCTCGGCCCTCGCATTCTCGCGTTGCGCGTCGCGACGCTCTACATGACCGAGGGGATAGCTTGTCGGTGCAAGTACGCTGGTATAGCCGAAGAGAGCCATGGAGCCTGGAAAGGAATACAAGAGGCTGTTATCCTCGCATAGTATCCGGCAGCACTTGCGAGTTAATGCGTCGCGCACCCGGGAAAGGGAGGAAATTCTACTGCAAGGGTCGCCGAAGAAAAGGGGGATAATAGGAAGGGGGAGGAGAAAGAGCGAGAGAGAGCAAGAGGGAGATAGTTAAACGCGGTCGCGGCGACAATGGTACTCGCGAGCCAGGGTGAGTTACGGCCTTGACGGGGGGAAAAAAGCGAGGGTGGATGGTGTACATTCCGGATAATCGAAAGCATGAAAATTGATGTGGAAGCTCGCCTTAATAATAGCGGACATAGTGACGTGTCGAAAGTATCAGAGAATAATAGACTTTAATATAATAATCGTTCGAATGAAATATATACTGATCTGGACCATATTGCCGGATGCTGACCATTTGGAAGGGTTCGGCGAACGATACGCCTTGGAATTCGGACTCGTAAAAACTGGCTGTACGGAATTCACGTGTTCCTTTATCGCCGAGACGAACACTCGGAATAAGTTGAAGAGTTCCGAGTGTTCCATTCGACCTAAGAGAGCGGCGTACTCTCCTCCAGCGGCTGGCTTGCTGGCGCAGTAAAGTACGGTGAAACAAAAATAAGCCCTGCTTCGCGTAGGATGGTGGAGTTGCATACAGAACATGAAGCAGCGGCGCCACCAGCAGCAAGCCTCCTTCGACGCGAAGGAAAGAAAAGGAGTAGGCGGAAATGCAAAGTACGGCCAAGGGGGGAGTTGGGCGGAGGGGGCGAGAAGGATAAAACAAGGCGAGAGTAGGAAGGAGGCCGGTACTCTCGTGCGTGAAGAGGAAAAGAAGGGGCAGCAGCGCGCTTGGCTATGGGAAGTAGGAGAAAGAGAGATTGGGCTATGAAAAAGTCAGAGAGTACGGAGACACACGAAGCAGGATAGCTGGCACGTGAACGGGGACGACTGTGGCTGCTGCTGCTGCAACTGCTGGTGCTGCTGCAGTGCCGTCCCGCAAAATTCGAAGAAAGAAAGTCGAAAACCGAGGCCCAAAAACAAGCGAAAAAACAAGAACGCTCCGGAGTGCGGCGAACTCTAAAAATAAGACGGCGAACGAATTGCGCGAAAAACTAGCAGGACGAGAGGCAGAAGAGGCGAGAAGAATATCCTGGCGAGAAGTAGTACGCCAGGGGAATTACAAGTGGAGTATCGGAGGACAAAGGAGTGAAGCGAGAGAGAAGAAAAACGAATATAACGTTCTCCATATAAAAGAAAGTTCCACGTTACCCAGCACCTTCACACTCGACATTTCAACTTGTAACTGTCCTCTGTGTACGTGTGTGGCTGTGTGTATACGTGTCTATACCAAGAACGAAAGTAGGAAAACCGGATGGAGCGCACTATCTCTAGGAGGAAGAGTCAGCAGGGAAGCTGTGATAAAGAGATCTTGGGCTTGCTAAAAACGGTGGGTGGCTGTGTGGCGAGGAGAACAACGTGCGAATCGCAGCTGAAAAAAGGCATGTGTATCCAGGAGCAAAGATAAAGGAGACGAAAACGAGATGAAAAGAAGGGAAGAGGTCCCAACAGAAGAGAAGGGGAGACGACCTATACTTGGGAAGGAAGGCACGCGAAACACCCGGAAACAACTCGTACGCGGAGGGATAATAAGCGTCCAATTTACGGGCGAGCTGTCCGCTGGAACGAGGCTTTAGATAGCGTGAGAGATAAAAATGTGGGGGGTAAGGCAGAGCGAGGATGAGAAGAGAAGGAGAAAGGAAGGGGGTTGGGGGGGTTGTCGGGGGTGGTAAAGGTTGAAGAGCTGTAGCTGGCCACGAGAGAGAATCGCTTAGAAGCTTATGCCCGCTCTCCCAGAGTCGACGTACAATTGGAGCTCTCTCGCGCCGGCTAAAGCCAATTGCCGCGGACGCCGGAAAAAGCGGAAATCACTTTTTCGCGTTTCCATGCTCTGGCACGTGCTTCTTTTGTCGAGAAAGAGAGAACGAGAACCATAGCGAGATAAAGAGAAAAGAGCAGAAGAAGGGGTGGACCGTCCTGGCGAGAACTGTGCGCGTGAGTACGTGTAGGTGCGTGTGCCCCCACGCGCGCGCGCGCGATCTCCGAAGCAACGCGGTGGAAATTGCGGTTTTTCGTCGGGAAACAATCAGTCCGGGCTTGCTCGTGAAACGATTACTATGAGGCTCGTTTCCGCCGAGGCTGAAACCGAGGCTAATCCGTAAAATTGCTGAGCTATCGACCGCATCCCGACACCCAGCGGCGTCGTCTACCGACCGCATAAAAATAGGGAACGCTGAACTAATCTCAACGCTGTCTTTACCACACGATGGGAAACAGAGAGAATGAAGAATCGGTATTCTTAACTTGACTACTTAACAATTACCAAGCTATATATAACTTTCTGAACACCAGTAATATCATCAGAACCAATAAATATAATCTAATTATCAACCTTTAATCTTTTGCAAGAGCTTTAAGATCCCTGAGCCGAAAAATAAATCGTTTATCAAGTTCCCGCACAGAAGCAGCGGTCCTGTGTATGGTTTAAACAGAGGGAGACTCTTTTAATTCCACCTATGCACGCTGACGTCGTCACACACCGCACTTTCACGTTCCTGAATAAACGCAGTGGTTTATTTATCGCTGAATTTCCTCTTTCTCTCTCTTTCTCGCCCTCGAACTCCGAAGCAGTACATTTGGCCGGGTCTGTGGCTCCTGGATAAAACGTACATGCAAGAGGGCGCACATACCTAACCAGCAGCTCTCCGTGTATGCGAGAAATTGAAAGGGATGTGTGAGTAGCGGCGGCTGCAGCGGGAAATTGAGGTTTTTCATTCAAACAAGCAGTCGCGATTGCTCGGCCGAGCAATCAACGTAAAGGGATTACTGCGACACTTACTCGCTACTGCCACGGAGAACCTGGCATAATCCTGAAATTGACCCAATTGATCAGGCGTACATCGACTATTTTGAAGACACGTTCTCGTATTCTCTCTTCCTATCCGCTCTCGAGCTATCAGTTTCCCCTATATCATCGTATCTCCCTAGAAATCTGTAAGATTCGTAATGCGCATTCATGAATCCTGAGAAGTCTACTCCCGGATTTCCTGTGATTTCTGTATTTCACTCGTTCGGCATAGTTCAATGTCCATGGTTGGATGTAACATAAGAAGGAGAAGAGGGTTTCAGGGAAATATTTCGTGAAAAACAAGTGGAACGGTGCTTGTCTGCTATATAGGACAGCGGTGGCAAGGGTGTCACTGGCAGGAAGAGAAAGGGAGAGGGATGAGCGAGTGGGGTTGAATGGGGTCGGTGAGTTGGGTGCAAGAAGTTTCGGGTCCTCAGAAGTGATACATTACGCCGGCGAAACGTCCCAGTCATGGGAATGCAATTTTCGAGATAGCATCCCTTTCGCCGGACGGTTATAACCTGGAATCTTTAAAGTTTCGCGAAAGCGAAAAGAGAAACTCTCCTTCTAGCGGACGCTATACGCCAACCGGGGAGCAGAGCCCGAACAGAACTCTCCGACTCCTAGGTTAGGCGTCTCTCCCTCTCTCTCTCTCTCTCTCTCTCTCTCTCTCTCTCTCTCTCTCTCTCTCTCTCTCTCTCTCTCTCTCTCGCTCTGTCTCTCGGAAGTAAAAAGTGCAAGACCTCGAACAGCAGCGTAGCTCGTCGATACGTAGGTCGGATGTGCACCAGCTATCTCCCGGTGGAATTTATTTTTCACTGAGACGAAAATTCCCAAGGACATCCGATACTGACCGTCAACTCCTCAAATCGAATTCCCATGCCGATCTACCTTCGCCTCGCTCTTCAATCACTCCTCTTCCACCGGGCTCTCCTACACTCGGCACTCAAGACATACTTTCATCACGATTCTATCGGAGAACTGGCGAACTGAAGAACAATTCAAGTTGCCAGCATTGCGAAGTTAATAGGGCATCGCGCAGGGCACGCGCGCGACCCGCTTTGTGCCGCGACAACATTTAGCAAGCTAGAATGCTGAAAGGCACCCACTGAATCAAAAGGGAGTAGCAATGAATTTTTCGCTCATATGCCTGGAAAGAAGCATGTGTATGGATCAAAGTACCCACCTCCACCGTGGAAGCTTCTTGAAGCCCCCGTTGCATAGTCCCGCGCACAAAGGATGACCGCGTTACATAATATTTGGGTTTTCGGTAGCTACGCCCGCTTGGGCGGCACGACGCGGTGGTCCGACGCTCGGCGAAAACGAACAGGCAGCGGTTCTTTTGAAAGGAAAAATTATTGCGAGCACCCAAGAAATGTTTGTCGCAGTGCGCAAGGTGTACTCGGTTACATTCGTTAGCGGACGCTTCTACAGCAACGACACCGAGCTAAAAAGGATTTCCTTTTCGCCATTGCAAACGAAATCGTCTGTCAGTCAGCTTGTTACAGCACAGTTCTGGAAAAAAAAAAGAGCTGTGTGGAAAAGTTGAAGAGGAAACCTAAGCGGTCAGTGTTACAGAAATGCGAGCCAGATTCTCTCTCCGTCACGCATACATGTACATATTCCAAGCCCATTTTTAGTTTCCACTGAAAATGTCTATTTCGAGCTTTGCTTCCATTACCCCGCCATGTAACACGATCATCTTGCAGACCACTAGTTTCTCCACTTAGAAATCCATACTTTTCCCAGTGAAGTGTCGAATATCCTCGCCAAACAAAGGGAAACTGGCACACCAAAAACCAGAGTATATCGAATTTTTTCCTGTTTACTTTAAAGATTATATCTGTTAGCTAGAAATACATTCTACAGGTTAGAACTCTGATTCCTGAGAGATTGAGGAGAGGGGCGGTTCTTTCATGTGTGATAATTCCCTGAGTGTGCAACGTGCCATTAGCTACTAATTACGCAGTCATAGAATCTGTAACTACGTCGTCGAAGCCGATAACAACGAGGAAAGCCTGCAATGTCGGTGTCTGTCTATTAGCTTATAATTAACGCGCAATTGATCGGCCGCGTTCTCCACGGAGGAAACGCGATATGTTTAAGACAAGACGTCGCGACGCCATGAAACGGGGCCATTGTAGCAAGTGTTTCGGTAGCAGCGTCACTAGTCAGAAGGAAATAGCGCGGGTTGCAGGGTGTTAAGTACAATGGGCGTCTCCCTGTGCCACGATGTCCGCAATCCCTCGTTATTCTCACGTTTCCCGCGATCTAATTCGCAAGTTCGTCTCGGCTTACTAATGAGGCGACACAGCCGACACTCCGTCAGAGTTTAGTCCAAGGATTAACTGCTGGAAAGGCAAGAAGTAGTCTGGCAGGGCGACGCCTTGAGATCTGCCCTTCATCCGACGCCCTAGTCTTTCTCCAATCTTGGATTAACCATCCTGCTTGGCATCGCAGTTGAAAAGAATTGGATTCATTATTTTCTGCGATGCAATCCAGTTGAATTGAAAAGAGTACGATTGATCGAACCCGTTTAATGATTATATTGCCTGTGGAAAATAATGGGGAACGTGTGATCGAAGTGAGGAGATAAAGGCATAGAAGCTTCACTTTACTGGACTCTCTCGTTCCATTGTAATTTCTCTTGGTCCCTCGTAAATTGTAGTGCCAGAACGGTCAGTCTTCCAAAGCCCCTTCTGCTACTGGATTCCGGATTCTAGATTGCACCACTGGCCGAATTAACTGCACCTCGGATTTAACTGGACTAACAAGAAGCCACCCCTCGAATCGTCGTCACTAGCGGTGAAACCGCAGGCAAGCAAGAAGATTCCGTTGCGTGTTCTTCCTCGAAATCGCTTTAAACCACGATCTTCCTCGCGCTTACTCTTGCACAGCTTCGCTAATGAACGTGCCGCGTTCGAGAGCTCTCCTCCTCCTTTTTCCCACCCTAAAACATTCATTTTCTTCCTCCGGGCGAGTTTAGTTTCTTCGTTGACAAGGAATCCGAGCAACCGCTGCCACCTGTTACCTTTGACGATTCTATCGTGAAATTAAATAAATCCAGTCCATATTAAAAACGTGTGAAGCTACCCGTTCCACAGCCAACGAGAATGATCGGCGTAATTGTTGGTAGCACGCTAGCGTGGACATATTAATTTCACTCTGGATTGTAACCACCATGATTTATCACTCTTGCTTACGAAATTGAAAACTCCCAGTTCGTGTTTTTTGCCCTCTTTTTCGTGCGGTGCGCGGCCACCGTAATTCTTTATAAACCGCAATTGTTCCAATATTTCGCAGTCGCGACAGGATTTCATAGGGAAACCGCAGCGGCCGCTACGCTTGTCCGCAAACACCGCGGCAAAAATACGCTTGCTCGCGGTGGCCAAGCAGCCTTTGTGATTTCAGGGCGGATTACTCATTCGGCTTCATACGCCGCAGTGCGTCTTTATCGGCTTGTTTCCAGCCTCGAAGCATATCAGTCTGGCATTACGAATATAATCCCGAGAGAAAATCGTCATAATTAAAAAAGTCCTTAGTACTTTTAACAAATCATACAAATGCATTCTACAAGAGTCTTTCGATTATATAGATTTTAATGAAGAGTGGCACTAACAGTAGAACAATAGTAAACATGCCTCGATGACAGGGTTATTACCTGAGGGATTAGTACCGCAAAAGGTCAGTAATCATTGGGACGTCGATGTAGTAACATCTCTGAGTTTTCCGATATTCGAACAGTCGTACTTTACACATGAGATTTAGTGATTTTAAAAGGCGTACGAACTCAAGAGTGATAACTTACCGTAGAAGGGAATCGATTTTGCATAGTGGGTGGTTTAAATTTGATGAGTGAGTGATCCGAAGTTGATGAGTAAAATTGGAGGGAGTCTTTCAAGCTTTTGGGGGCTTTTCACTGAAAGTACGGAAGCGTGGTGGACAGTGGGGCGGTGGTCGAAAGAAGTCATTACAGACGCGGCTTTTGTTACCGGGCTCCTCATTCTCGTGGTTCGTCCTCTCTCTTTGCCAGTGGTACTCACTCACGAGAGCTTTCACCCTCGCGCCACTTGCTCTCCCCTGCCTTTGGAAACAGTAGGATATCCCGCAGCATTTCGAGGGCTTTCAAAATTCTCGCCTGTAATTCATCGCGCCGCCTGTTTTATTGATTCAGCGAGAGCGCCGAGTGTTTAAGAGCCAAGGCACTTAAGCGCGGATGTTCGTAATTAAGAGCCGTTAAAAATGCAGCAGCATCTCTAAATTTATCGCCCCACCCTGCTCCTTGTTGGCCCGCCTCGCACAAAAACCCACATGCCCTCCGCTTTTAATTCCACTCGCTTTAAAATAGTGCAACCTCGCTCACAAGGATCCACGAAACCCCCCGTATGTTTAATAAAGATATTAAAGTCCCGCGCTTAAACAATAGCGGTGCTTTCGAAAGCTTTGAAGCTCTCCTCTTACAATTGAAGTATCATCAATTAGAAACGAACGTTTACAATTTCACGCTCATTTTTGTGGTATTAACACAAACGTTATCGCGGCTGGTAGATTGTAGAGTCATCGGATATATTTTTCATCACTCGAGGTGAGTGTCCTCTACGGATTGTGAGTACCACTGGTATAGACAGCTCGCACTCGACTTTCACGTGGGCGCTTTCGACGTCCTCCGTAGCAACGCCGGCATCCATTCACCTAAAACGCAAGATTACAACAATTACTCGGCTTTTGTTCCTTTCACGAAGTGTTTTCGCGAAGTCGTGTCGGTAGATGTGTGGGGCGGAGGGGGTAGTGGGGGTGGTGGGGGCGTGGGGAACGATGTGCGAGGCCGAGTGAAATGGAGCGGGCGTCCTACGTTCTTCAGTCGGTGATGGCCTCGTTACTCGCAGGGAAAGGGAGAATACGGCCCTGTAAAAAGGCGGATCTCAGCCGGGACCAGTATGTCGGGCAGCGTTTATTTCTCACCGTCACACGCGCTGTAATTGGTGAGGAAAGTTAAGCGGAGCCTCGAAAAGTCTAGTGTAACGCTATACACGAGAACGTGAAATTGCCCGGCTCTGTTTCCCTTAACTCATCGCGAGCACTGAGTTCTAGTCATAGTAAGTGCTGCCTGTTAAATCGGGCTACAGAAATAACGAGTTAATCCGTCGGCTTTAATTATACTCCACTCTTGTTGGACGCCATTGCAAAAACGCGCAGCACTCGCGCGGCAGCCGATGCAGGTTTAAAGAGACATAATTCTTGGCAAGTGGGATTCCCACGCTTCCATAAATTAGACTGACACTGAAGCATCGAGTGGTCGGATAAGAGGCCCCCTCTATTATATCCCGTTGGAACGCGATGGCAACTTTTTGTCTCGACTGGTGGATTCGATGGCAAAAAGGCCTCGCATCAATTTCTACAGATACCGTTGAACGTATAAATCGGAGAAGAAGCGATGAGAACGCGCGCATGGTCTCACAGTTACTTCGTTCCACCACGCTTTCGATGCACTTTTCTTGGATTCATCTTCGAGAAGAATTCAACCGTCTCTTTGTAACTAGAAATTATCAGCTAAACCGATCTATAGTTCTTTCCTAAAATGAATAAACCTGTAATATGCATCGTGAATCACGCACAGCTCATCGCTCTTCCTAGATGCTTGGGAAGGAGTGATGTTTGGCTGGTTTGAGTTATAATTAATTAAGCCACGTGAGTAGCTTGTTCGGAGGACGACGAGGGAAGCCAGGGCTATTTAGACACACGAAAAATAAGGGTGCTCGTGTGATGAATAATAAAGGAGGCCAGCCCGACAATACATATAGGGCGAGGGGAGGCTCGACGTGCCTGTGCTCTATTCTCGGACGCCAAGCCAGTTACTTTCGCTCATGGAATTTTAATTAAGTATCCAATGAATATTTTCGCAGCGTAAGCAGAAAGTCGATTGGCCGGAACTTGCAACACAACAGGCTTGTTTGTCTAACTAGTCAGTTACTAGTCTTTAAGCATCAAGTTCATTTCTATTCCATTTCTATAATCGTAAAGTATCCTGAGCTTTGGTAGCTTGGAAATGGATTTTCTTTAAGGGGATTCTGGTATACTTTAGTGTAGCCATGCGTTTATCTCGAGGGATCGCCCCCCTTGGGAATGGGCCGGGCTCATCCGCACTTTTCAATATCGTCGGCCCAAGAAGAAAAGTGCTGATCGTTTCCCCATTCATATATCTTCTTCGCGAAATAATATAGGACCGCCTCCGATTCTACCAATCGACGCGCTCGATTGTATACGTGAATCAGCAGAGGAGAGAACTGATTTTGGCTGGGCATTCCGTCAAACTCGTCGGGATATCGGTCAGGATAAGTGCTGGTTTGACAGGCTCTTCGTTGCGTAACACGTGTGTCGGTACATACGCGCTTTCAAATTATGGCATCCGGTGGTCGAATGTAAGCGTGCCGGAACTCGCTGGTAACTAGTGTAACAGAAGACATAATAAGGGGATAATCCGGCAAAACGGATTATGTTAAGCGGGACGGACGAGCTTGTTTACGCGGCCTGGTAAGCACGGTCTGATCCGTGCGGGCAAATACTACTTAGAGCGTGCGCACCTCTGCTCCACGATCTCACTGCGTTGCGTGCACTCTGTGCAACCGGCCATTTGGAAAAAAAGCAATGTCCAGCCAAGCATAACTCTTTTCCAACTATTTCCTCTCTTTAAAGTCTTAATATTTCATAACAACTGTCGACCATTGTAAATTTAAAATCAAGCTTCATTAGCAGACGAAGGCTAAGTGATGCGATAAGATCACACACGTTGACACCACATAGAAAGTCAGGCTTGTTATAATAAGAGTATTAGACAGATCAAAGCGGCATTTAACTAGAATTTATTTTGAAAATTCACTCGTCTGAAAAGGGAACAGTTAATATTCGCTTTAGGATGACTCGCACGGATCAGACGGGCGACAGGTATAATGGATAAAAAAAAAATCGGTAGGCTGGTAGGGCGAAAACTGTGCAAGGCCATCCAACGCGGGGGTCGAACAGTGCTTAAGGCGCATATATGCGACACCTCGGCTGGAGGCGAGGCCCGTGTCAACCCCCAACGTGTTTGACGAGCCGGGAAAAATTAATGGCTTGTATAGTGCGCGTGGGGTGTCGCAAGGTTTACGATGGTTAGTAGTTTGCATAAATTGCGGCAGATCCCGTAGTCGTAGCCATGCGCGCTTGGTAACCCTCTTCGGTAACTAGCACCTTGTTTTATTTCAATTACTACCGGCCGACCTGCTATGTCCCACGTACCACCTTCCGCAGCACGTCCTTTCGTGCAGAGGGATTACACGCACTCGCTTATTGCTATCCGAGGAGTTCTAACAAGCAGACTTCCTTCCAAAGAAGATTGTTTGCTTTCCTCCATTACAAATACGATACATTCAAACTAGATTATAGTAACTTTACATATAATCATTTTTTATATCCACGAATAATTACATCCTCGAAAACTCATAAGGAATAATATCCACGAGGGAAGCTTTCGTAATATACGATCATTCAGTACACTTTGTCCTTCGCCTTAGTATTCTACCGGCGATTAAATCATCAGGCATTACATTCGTGGCGGTAGTGTGTTTCGGGGCTTTCCGGACGCGGCAAACTGTTTACCGGCGAATAATAGAGCATGCGAGGGATGCGGCGGCGGCGGCGGCGGCGGGGTGGTGTATATCGGAGGGTTGGGAAGTGAAATTGGGGCTGCCGGCCGGTTATAACAGAGAGCACAAACTGGACAGGCATTTGTCGGTGGCGGTGAAGCGGGCGCGCGAGACCAGCAGCATAAAGAGAACGTTTCTCGCTAGATGAAGAACGGGGGATGCTGGCCAAGGCCTCTCGCAGTTGATGTATAGGATGCTCGGGGTGAGCCAACCCTCGGAATTCCTGGTTAGGCTACTAGTGCGCGCCCGCAATCGAGAGCTTTCCTACCCAAGTCGCCCGCGGCAGACGTCATTTTTTATTTAGCCCTCTGCGAGAGCAGATACATTCCATGGTTCCTCCAATGGAAAGTGTAAGAGGACGGTAGAATATTTTTTTCCGAAAAATCGCGACCGGCCGCCTTATAAATCCAAGTCTCTGACCCGCTTTCCGGGATGCGAGCGCGTCGATATTTCAAGCCTGCTTTTTAAAGTGCGCTCGTAAGCCCTCGCCCGGAAATTACTTCCGCGGTAATCATCCGCGTGAGTAGCGGCCTCGAGACCGCGTTCGTGTTACACGGGCGTTACTGGGTCGCAGACTCTTCTTCCTGTACTTCCTACACCCCCCCCCCCCCACCCCTCTCTTCCCAACCCCTATTCGATTGAGACATGTTGCTTTATTGGTATATCCCGATAATGCCAACGGATAATTGGGGATGCGGAAACATGCGATTACCAGGTGGATTAATGAAGCTATCTATTAAAGCGAAAAGTGTATAGTTCGATTATACGATAACCTTGGACGGAAAAGCAGTTAGATATTTCGTTCGGATATTCGTTGCATGATTTAGCCTGGCTGTGTGGTAGAAACGAAGGTGTATGAGGAAAGTGGAGACTGCCAGGTACTACGAATAGAAGAGTGAGAGAGACACAGAGGGGAGAGCTGGAGATGAGATGATACATGGCAGTGAAGTCGCGGTACCGAGCCGCAGGCGGTAATTAATTAGCAGCTGACAGAAATCTTAACTAGCATAATCCTGCTGGGAGTAAGAAGTGTCGCTTGCAAAGCGTGTGCGCTATGTGTTTCCCGGGCGCTTTCAGCGCACCGTGTCTGCTCTTCCTCTCTCTCTCTTACTCTCTTCGTACTCGTCGCTCGTATTCCATGTCTCTCTCTTCGCCTCACCTTTATTTCATTTGGTGCATGCACGAGACACGGGACGAAGGGCAGCCGCGCCGCTTCGCTCCGCACGCGGCTAATGCGATTACATGGCGAAAAGCTTTGAAGCTTTACCTGGGCTCGACGAACGCGCGCGCGTGTGAGCCGCGGAAAAAAGAGCACGCCGAGGGGAAATGGCGCAAGCTGCTTCTGCATTCGTAATAACAGTCGGCGAGAAAGTTTCGATCACGCGCCACTGAGAGGGAAAGGTGGAGAAGGGAAGAGGAGGAGAAAGGCCCTCGTATTAGTAAGTACGAAACTAGCCCGTTCTATTTAAGCGAGAAGCGAGAGCCGCGGTTGTCCGCGTTTGGAAAGCCGGTCGAGTGGGCTTTTCCGATTTCGACCTCTTCTCCTTCATTCAACGAAAAGGGTCCAAGGACGACCAAGTCGGTATCAAGTCTATCAAGTAGCCCGGCACATTGACTGCCACCTTTAACCCTTAGAAAGGGAAGCGTCTATATATACTCGACACTGCCCCGGGAATCTCGGCGTCGATCGAAAATTGGAAGCTTGTCGCCCCCGAAGTGCTCCACTTTGTAACCAAGACCAACACCCGGGCTGAATGGTACCTCCTAGACTGGGATCCGTATCGAAACGAGCGAGAATGAATACCTAAAGACTCGGGAATTATTCAGCGATCTATTAACGTCGTTATCTTGAAAATAATTATACAAATTAAAGACGATTTATTATAGCTTGATGAAGGAATGAACTAAAATTAAAATCGCATTAAAGATAGCTCGCATGTAAGATTCAAGAGATGGGAAAGCGAACGGTGAGCACACGGGAGAGTCAAGTGTCAGGTGTAAATAAATAAAGAGCCCTCCGTCGAAGTACTTGGGAAAAGGTTAGCAACGAGTAAGAGAAAGGTCATGTAAAAGATTGGGCGGGGGGGAGACGCTGCCGGGGAGATGTACCCTTCATTAAAGCAGCTCAGTCAGTCGGGCGCCGGCAGTCGGGAGAACACATTAACGGCAGGAAAAGGTAATGCGGCTATCGATTCGAGGGGATAACGAACGAAATCGTACACCGCACGATCGCCTCCCTTAAGAGTTCCCATTACCCGCGTAATTAAAACTCCGATCAATTAAGCCGTCGAGTAGGACAATAAGCATCAGCTTGAAAATCCAATCGCAACTCACTGGCGTATCGGTCACTTTTGAAAGCTTGTTGGCGAAAGGATAGCACGAGCAAGCATCTCCCGCAGTATTTAAAAATGGCCTCTTACTCTGCCAAGCTTTGCAAATTGTAACGTAAGAAAGGGATAGCAAAGAGGGCTAAATGTTTTTGTCCATTGCTTCTAATCTCGCACGCACTAAAAGTCAAGCTTGTCGAGCGTGCAAAAGTCGTACTCTTACTTGCAAGCTCGTTTCGCTAACGCACTTACAAGCTCACCTCGGACTTGGTTGAACTCATACCCATCCTCCTGCAGACTTCGCCAATAATGCTCCTCACATTTTCCTGCCTAGTCCCCGACGCTCTCTCTCTCTCTCTCTCTCTCTCTTGGAACTTTCAAAGGGTTCTCAGTGCTTTCTTCTGGTAGACGCGTAAGTTTGCGCGAACTCATTGTTCGGTAGTTCGAGTCTCTTGCGTTCGCCTGTGTATGTGCTCTGGCGTCTTGTACCTATTCTCTCTTTCTCCCTGCGACTTGGGAGGAAAAATCGCATGCTGTCTCCACGCGATCCTGCACTAGCGCTCCCTCGGGGAAAAAAGGAGCACGATATCACTCAGGCTCATGTATATTTATTTGCCCGCTCCTTTTTACCTATGTTCACTTGCTCGCCTTCCCTTTCTACCTCCAATTCACCTCTCTCACTCGGCACTGCTCTCGCGAGATGGGAAACTGCGCGTCTCTCGTTCACTCGTTTGCCCTGCCACGAGACACCGCCGCTCTCACGGGAACTCCCACTCTCTTTCTCTCTTTCTCACGCGCGTCACAGCTTTCACGAGAAAGTTGGCGGTAGAGATAGCGCAGTACCCAGTGAGAAGGTCTAAGTTGGCAGGCGAAGAGCGAGGGGCGATACAGTTTTCAAACTCGCATAATGCTGCTTTATGCGTGCCGACCTTACAACCCCATCCAGCGGCGAACTATTGCCCCGCCAAGAACTTGCCGACTGCTGCCTGCCTGCTTGCCTGCCTGCCTTGCGAGTTTCTTTCGCCGGGCATTCCAGTTTCGGCTTGCCCGCCCGCGGCCCCAACTTCACTTTTCCATGAATCATACGCTCCTCGACTCTTCCTACCGTTGCGCTTCTGCATACTCGAATATAGAGTGATCACTGTTCAACCTCGCCTCGATCACCTACTCCTTCTCCTTCCACATTCTTTGGGATCATTTGAATTTTTCGACACTTCTTTCAGGAGAATATAAAATGGAACGTGTTGATAGTATGTACCCTATATGTGAACGTCGTCCATCCGATCCAAGTCCCTCCTCCTCTCGCCGCCGTGCATGCGATACATTGGACCCGATATTTTGCCGATGAGAAAAAGTTGGCAACGATAAGTGACACGCTTAAACTTCTGCTTTCAGGTGTCGAGGAGTACAGGGATAGTGTCGCACTTCGTCATTCTAAATATAGTGACACCAGAGGCATTTATATTAGGGAGCGACGAGCACCACGTCGACGTAGGCTCTATCATAAATCTCGTGTGCATAATAGAGAAGGTAAGATGTACTGCGTGGGATATTTCAGCTCCTCATTGTTCCCGAGCACGTTTGCCCCCCTTTTACAAGCCCTAAGTCGAACTCTTCACCATCAGTATTTCCCATTAGAATTTTCCACTACCTCTGCATGCCTAGCATTTCTCTGTGTTGTTTGAAATCTTTGAAATCCACAGCGACAGTTTGTAAAATTTGACACGTACTTTCAATCGAGCGTAAATGTAATAGTCGATGAAGATGAATAAACAGTGGTAATACTGCTTTTGGGGTGTGAAAGCACTTCCATTCGATCCATAGTTCCACCGACAAAGGCGGGCAGAATTTGTTACAGTTCGTTGATGCCGCACGCTTGGAAAACTGTCTCTTTCACGCTAGCGCGTTCAAAGCCGTTAGCATAGTCGAATATCCATCCACAAAATTTGTTGGAGCATCGGCATGTGTTTACGCGATTATATCCTATGAATGATGGTCGACCAATAATGAAAGGTACCACGAACTTGGTCGAGCTGGCATTTCGAGACAATTGCTGCCCAACTCAGGTAAGAATGAAAGGCATTTGGTGAACGCGGCTCGGGTTGTATTGTGAAATGAAATTAATGATCGTTCGTCGCACTTAGTACTCGGCAATATTATAATAAACGGGCAATCCGGCAACGAGCGACGGGTGAGTGCTCAGACATACGTGAACAATTAGGAAATCCTTGTGACAGCGGCAATTCCTCGAGTAATCCTATAGGAGAAAACGAGAGAAAGAGAGAGAGAGAGAGAGAGGCACTCGGAAACGAACGGTAGCTAGACAGCTTTTGAAAAGCCGGAGAACGAGGGAAAAGCAGACTTGGAGGGCCGAGCTTTATTTCAGAGCTGGTCGGCAAGCAAGCAAGTGGATTTATCGGGCTCGTCTCTCCCTCTCTCTCCCTCTCGTCTCGTCTTTGACTCTACCGCCAGAGTATATGTATATGTATGGTTTTTTCGACGACACTTGAAACGTTTCATCTACATAACCGCGTACTCGCGAAGCAACTCTTTCGCTTTCCAAGCGGCATATAACAGGCGCACGCGTGCGGTTTCTTTTTCCGACGGCTAATATCCGATTACCGGGCTTACCTGAACGTGAACGGCCGTTTGACGTGTTAAGGTAAACGCACTAATTGAGTTTGCGCGCGCGGTGCGACACCCTTTGTTTAGGGTGTCGGACGCCGCCACGGCATGGCGCGCGCGGCATCGATTTCGTCAGGCTTCTCAATTTTATTGCGTATAATCGAGTCAGTCAGTGCGCCAGACGTCATTTACGCCGGCGTCACCCCACCGTCCTGGATTTAATCTCGTTGACGGCACGCTCGATTTTCTCCCCTTAAACTCTACTAACGCTATTTCTTAGCATGCGAGAGAGAGAGAGGGAGTGAGCGACCGCCGACGTCGCCGTTCCTGCTGCCTCGTTTCTTTTTCCCTTTTTTTAACAGCCACTAACCCAAGCGCGCACGCAAATACCTTTCATAAATATCCTTCGGTGAATCGAATAGACGTTCTAAGAGCGAACTCAGTCGACCTAAGCGCGTATCGGATTCAGTATCCTCGGTGACGTAGATCTTTCACGAGACAGAAGTACAGCCCCGCTTCGAGAGCCGATTACTAACATTTCATTCAACCGTCCACCCTCTTTTTCCCCCTCTCTTTCTTTCTCTCTCTTGTTCCATTGTCCCGAAACTAGGCGAATTTTCATCGGAAAACGCGTGTCTTCGAAACATATTTGTTCTGCCGGTGACTAAGCGCTGATCCTCTTTGCGAATCAGTCTGCACCGGACGCTGTCTGACATAATACGGTTTCATTCTCCTGATGCGAATAGAACAAACATCGGCTTTTAGATGCTCGATTTCCTATAGTATGTAACAAGACTACCATCTGCATTAGTCATTCCATTATCGGCTGATTTCCAACTGTCGATCAGTCACTTAGATGGGAGTACATCGTCGCTGAGAGTGTGGACGCCCAGAATCCTTGAGAAATCGGCCTCTCGTCTAGGCGAGCGTGTTTCACTGTGGTAAAGTAAATGCTAGAGATATTAGCTGGCAATGGAAAAATGATGGAACGTGAAACAACGTGGAGATAAAAGAGTACCGAGAGTGAAAACGCGGCCACGTGGATGGTGGTTGGTAAGTGCGAGTGCATTAAAACGAACGGCCAAAGCCCGCCAGCATTTTAGCTTTCGACGGCCTAACCAGTGGCGCACCGGATAATCCGACTTTAGCACGCGATATAATTATTTCGTTTTTCCCTTTTTATCTCACCAGTTCTTTTCCTCTTCGCACCTCTTCCCAACAGCACTCTCCTCTCTTTTTTCTCGCGACGCGTCCGCCGACGTAAGCGGGTTAGCTCACAGCTGTCTGTTTTCGTGGAGGATTATCGCTAAGAGAATTTTCACAACCAGCCTGCCGAAAAGGGTGACAGGCTGAGAGAGGAAGCCCCTGGTTGTTATGTTTTCTAAAGCGAATTGTACAGGCGTAATAGTTCCACTGTAAAGAAAGAGAAAATATATAACATGAAATGGAGGCTGTGAATATGAATGAGACATTCTAGTGGTCCATCGGATGAAGACGATACAAGAATTTGGTGAAAGAACGAGCAGGGTTAGAAATAAGGCGGTGGTGAAGAGCAGAGAAACGTCTGCCTCTCAACACGTAGATATGTATATCAGTACGGTAACGGGCGAAAGAGTCTCGCTCGAGAAATTAGAGTGGAAGCCGCCTGAAATTACGAGAATCTCGGTACGTAAATAATCTCGCTCTGTGGGATGAATTATTCCAGCGTATCTGTGCCAAGAAGGTTACAGAGGCTAGACCTACTTTCCTATGCAAACGCCTCTCGTTCTCTCTTACTCTCGCTCTCTCCTTTCTCCCTGTCTCGCAGCACTGCTATCCTACTCAACTGCACACAGAGCTCCCTTTCATTGGCGCAACTTTTCCCGGGGAGAAAACTCCTTTCGTGGAATTTACTTGCGTTTCATTTGTGCTTCTCCTCTTCAGAACGGAATTTCTGCGTCTACGCGGGGCCGGGCTGTTTTATACGTGATATTGCGTGCGTTTATTCAACGTCTCGCTGTAACTTCCTTCGGACATCATTGCGCATTCACGTGGCGCGCCACCGTGCCATCATCTAACTCCCTTCCCTCATTAATCCACATTGTATCGCTCAGAATCGTTTCGAACACACACACACACACACGCGCGTCAACCTTGTACAGGCTTTCGCGCGCGCGGGCGGGCGAGCTTTCGCATTTCTTTTAATTGGACGCGCGCCTATCTCTTTGACGAACTAATTACGCCGGGGGAAGATACGCGCGTTTATCGTGTGCGCGCACGCGCCTTTGTTCTAACTCTGACCTCGATCCACATGGTTTCTCCGTTGTGGTAGAAGCGAGTGCGAAGATGAAATTGATGCGTAATTGCAGCTCCCGACAATTAGAAAAGACTTTAAAGTGACGCGAAGAAAGTCGGAAGGTCTACAATTATGTGCGCTTCGAGTGCACCGTCTCTGGCAAAAGCACAGTCTCTCTCCGCGAGGGGGAACATAACTTTTGTTGGGAACCTTTCCCACTCTATGGTCGGATCGCTCCGGGAAACAGAATCGTACACACATACCTACGTATTCCGCAAGCGACGCTCTCAAGGGATAAAAGTTAGCTCAGTTCTCTCATAGTTGCACGTACACGCAACTCTTCCGGCGAGCATTAGCGAATCCAGACTGCACCGCAGCTTCCGGAGAATGTATCAGGGGAGAATGATCGTTCATTCTAACTGGTGACCGGTTAATCCCATTAACTGAATTCCCATTAACAGAATTGATTGTGGCGATCGTATTAATGGAATTAGCTGCGACTATAGATTGAAAGAAAATAGTCATTCTAGTTCTGAAATACTTTTGCTAAAATCACAGTAGAAATCGAGTGTTCGGAATCAACAGGCAGAACTTGTAAAATATTAATTGTCTAGATTCGTTCTTCCCAGTTCATCGACATCGTAGAACTCTGCAAATTAGGTTCTCTTAGAGGTAAAGTCGCCTTTAAAGTCAGAGTTCCATGGACTCTTAAGCTACATTAAACGCGAGATCGCCGTTCAAACATCCACTCTCATTCGCCCGTTCTACCAAGACTAGCTGTAATGTCTTTCTCTTTCGAGCAAGGAAGAGTTCCGCAGTTACAAACTGGCGGAACCCAATATCTCGGAAGGGATTACTCCACAAAGTCTCGTCTCTTAGCGTAGGCGTGTTCATCTCTCTCTCGTTTCTCTCCCACTCTCTTCTCTCTCTCTCTCTCTCTCTCTCTTGTCTTAGGCAAGTGTTCCATTAGTTGGTTAAGTCTCGGTGCCTATAATCTCGAAACAACCGGCATAAATCTGTCCAGTTCGAGTTGCGTCGGATGGGCCGAGAAATAAGTTGGACGGTTGGACGATGCGGTGGCGGTCGCCCGCCATAATTGAGCCATAACGAAAAAGTTATAATACGAAGAGTAATATCGCAGGAAAGAAGGAAGAGAGAGGCGAGGTGGAAGAGAGGAGGAAGTCGGGACGCTTAACGGCCCCTTATAAAGCGGCTACGAAGAGTCCGCGCGCGGCTGAGCTTTTATTGCGGCCGTAGCGTAACTTAAAAATTCAATTTTACGTTCGATTAGCTGCCGGCCCGTATAGAAGAGTAGGATAGAATGAACAAGATATCTACTCGAGTATTACGTCGACTATCGTTGTGTGTTGTCCTTGGGAGGATGATCCGAACCCCTGGCGATCTCATAACGCGAGTGCACACAACGCACATCATCCGGCGAGGAAAGATCGCTAGGGAAGAGTTCGGTTTTTCAGTAGCCGATCTTTCGCAGGTATTAGCGCTAAAGCCGAGACGGCAGGCTTGAACTTTCGGCTGAGTCAGTTCGAAGAAAGCGGTCCGATATACTGGCAGAAGCTCAGCTGCCCCCAGTAAGCTCCCGCTCTCGGGCTTTACCGGACGATGGATCACCCTGGCGGACCCGGAAGCACCCATATATATTCCTTTCTTTTCTAATAATCCGGCGATGCGGCGACAGCTACGATGTTGCCATGGAGCAAGGCCACCCGCTAATCTCCTCGGTTAACTCGCACACCCTTACCTTCTCCTTCGATTTCACCCTGCTCCACTTTTTTTTCTCTCACCCTTGACAAACGAAGCCCGAGTCACCTGTCAGCGCCAAGTCAGCCTTCTTAGTTTGCCAGGCTTAGCTACTCCTGCTTTTTTCTCAAGATTCCTATACACTCCCTTTAACCTTCCTTCCATCGAGAATTAGATTTACCAGATGAGAATAACAGTATACTACAGCGATTAGTATATCTTAGAGACTAGTGACGTACAAATCACTCTCGTGGCTAACCTCGGAACTTGGTGTCGGCAAATCGGTTTATACTTGTACTGATTGATTTAGGGTCCAAGAGTTTTTCGCGATAATCCGAGAAAAGACTAGGATTCCTGGGTCGCAAGGGGACAGACTACTCGCTAATCTGCAACTAACTCTCTCTACCAGAGCTCTTCCAGCTCTTCGATTTTTGGGGTGCGCTCCACCACTAGAGGAATTACTCTCTGTCTCTCTGTTTCTCTCTTTCTCTTTCTCATTCGAGAGAGATATAGCCTGCGGAATAAAGGCCTCTCTCTTCCCGCTTGGAAATCTACGCCGGCGGACAGCGGCTTTACCAAGCAGAACTTTCTTCGTTTGGATTCTCATCCTCTTCGACGTACACGAACGTTCTTCTCCTCTCTCTTCTCTCGGATTCTTCTCTCTACCATTTGTCTCTATCCATCTCTGCCTCTCACAGAACACGCCTTGTCCACTGATTTCCGAAAATGCGAGGTGCTCCGCAGACTCTCGAATCTCGGCAACACAACCCGATCCCCCACCGTTATTGCTCGCTCGGTCTCGCTCTTGTTGCAGCATTATCGAAATTGAATCACTCTTAATCTGATCCCGGGGAATTAAGGCTTGTATTATTAAATTCCAGCGATCTCGACGGACGAACGCTCGCGCTCGCGCTCGCGCGCGCGCACTCTCCTGAATCCCCTAATCGATTTTACTCCTTTTCTCAAGGCTTCCCTACACATGAAGAGAGAGAGAGAGAGAGAGAGAGAGAGAGAGAGAAAGTTCGCTTTTTCACGCGAGTAACACAGCTGGACAGCTGTGAGAGATAGTGTGAGTGGGAAAGCTAAATGGAGTACACATAGAATGGAAGGCTAGGATTCTTCGTTTACATTTGCCACAGTGGACCGAAACCGCCGTCGGCTTGTAGCCATTTAATTAAATTGTCGAACGCTAAATCACAGCCAATTAAAGGGCGCATAGCTAAATATATCGAGGCGCCACCGGATTTGCAAGGCAAGTTTACCTCCTGCGTTGCCGATATATTTATTTCAATTAGAATCGGGCTTGCTCCGTCGCAGAAGCTTCAGCTTTTTTACGACTTAATCTCGGCGCACTAAAGGCAATCTAGCCTCGGGGGTGGTTGGGCTATGCCAGCGGTACAATAACATTGCGTTACATTAGCTCCAATTTCAGGAGCTGCTCGCGACGTGCGCTTTAGTTCGCGCTTTAGTGTATGTGTCGCGACATTTAGTGGCTGTTTACGACACACTCGCCTTGCAGTTTCGAGTAATTATATGGCCAGGGTTCTCGGTTGGTCGGCAGCCGGTCGTCCGCTAGTCTGACATACTTACTTACCACTACCACTCTCAGCACCGTACTCATTTTCACCCTCGTATCAGCCTGCATAATTTAATTAAACCTCGAGTATTATCCAAGAGCGACGTTAATGAATTCCGAAGAGTACGGGCTTTGCAACCCGCTCATTAAACGGCAAATAATAACTATGAATTCTTATCGACGCGTGTTTCTTACGGTTGGTCCAAGTAATCTGTTATCGTCGGTGAGGACCGCGATCCAGCTCTCCAGTGTTAATTAGCCCACTTCCACGTCCACTTTATAACTCATTACAACTCCTGAAACTTCCTCGTCCTGCTGGCAGGCTTGCGAAGGCCGAGCAAGCGACGTCCTTGCGAGTTACTCCCGTCGTTTTTTGCGGAATTAAATTATTTCGCTTCTCACCGGGAAGTCCTCGAAGTCTTGGGGAAGGCAGCGTGCCCGGTGATACTTGGCGCGCGTGAAATTAGTTGCGTTCATCCCCCCCCCCCCCCCCCCCCCCCCCGCTGCAAGCTTGACCCCGCTGAGGAGAACTTGCTAACAACGAGAAGTAAGTACAGCAGGGGGTGGGTGATTCCAGTCTGCTGGTATTATCCGTTGAAAGAAGGACGTTTGTCCTGGCTTGCCTCTAATTCCAACTAAACAGAAAGACGAAAGCGCGAGCGCGTTGTTCGCAGTCCGCCCGCGGGATAAAAGTAGCTTTTTATTAGCGGTAAAATTCAGGAAAGAGAACAGTAGGAGGACGAGAAGCAGGGAGTTCAGGAACTCTCTCATCCCTCGGGCGAACACTGTTCTTTCCTCGAGCAGTACTGCAAAGTGGGCTACGAACTGCGGCGGTGCACTGGAACCGGGTGGATGTTGCCTGGGCGAAGAGAGCTTCTCGTGCTGCTAGAGTCGATTCACCGCGAATTGATTGAAATAAAACAGGCTGCGCTTGTTTTCTGACACGTTTCTCGTCTCGTCCGTAGAACGAGAGACGCGCGGTGGCTGCGGGAAGATCCTTCGGAGGTGAGCATTGCGATCCCACGAACTTTCCAGGACGCCTAGCTTCGGTAGTGGAAGTGGGTCAGCGGCAAACAGCAGTTACCACTTCGCGTCGTCGAACAAGACGAAACATGAGAAGAAGCGAATTGCGTTAAGGCATCGCGTCGCGCCAGAAACCCCTTGGAGAATAGCGTCGAGTTTTCGGAGTCGTCCGTCTTTTAGAACCGTTTCGCTCCACACTTCTTACATGCTCGGCGACGATCGAGCTCGTAATTCGCTAGGACATTTTTTCGCCCAGATTGCAAGCGTCCCGTGTGCAATCTCCTCGAACAACGTATGAAGGACGGTATTCACTAGGGATTTCCTTTCACGAAGGCTATTTTCGGAGGATAGAATCTGCCAGTCAGTGGTTAGCCGGCCAATTAATGAGTAGGAGCGGCTGCTTCGTTTGTGAAAGCTTATCACCGGCTAGCATCTCTCAGGCAGAATTGTTTCGTTGGGAAAAAGCAGCACGCTAACGAGCACACCCCCAACATAGGGAATTGGGGATAGCCGACTCACGTTCGCTTTGGTAGATCGGATAGGCTCGTCGTTTTTGCCTGGCCGGAAAAGAGAGCCATATCTCTTTCAAGCTTTTCGGGGAAGAGCTCATAAATCTCCATTTGCTTTATTGCTTCGAGATGTGCGAGATCCTTCTCAGATCTTTCACGATACCAATGTGCCACTTTTACACAAGCATATCGAAAGCTAGAAAATTATAGCCACAAATCTAAGGGTTGCCTGCGCCAAGATAAACACTTGGAATTCAAGAATGTTTGGTGATACAGCTCGATTGCATTGAGTAAAAGGAATGCCACGTTACAGAAGAATATAGCACGAGTGCTAGAAAAACAGAAATGCGCGTCTCCACACAGCCAGCAAATATTTAAGAAGCAATCGTAGAGAATTGTAGAAGGCAGATCTTATTCAACGAGTTCTTGTCCGAATAACAGTGTATCTTCTTGAAAATCAAAGCGGCATACTGTGGGGAAGCAATTCTCGTGTAGATTGGAGTGGAATATTTGTTGAAGGGCGGTAGGGCTCGAAGGAATCAGTGGGAATTCCAAGCAAAACTCGTGGCAATCAATTGCGGGGGTTAAACCCCTCGAAATCTTGAAGCAGCGGGTTAAGAGGTGGTTGTGCGAGGATGGGCTGCTCATAATCTCGTGGAAAGATAGTCGAGCGAAGTCGTGTGCAGCAGGCATGCTCGATTCGGGGATCGTAGGGTGGTCCAAGCGACGAGGCGTCGAGGATTCGCCCTTATCGGGGGCGTCGAATTGCTAATCTTCCCTAAACTCAGCGAGCGGAAATCCAGTTAAGTGGATGACGCGAGCGGTGTATGCCAGCCGATATGTGTGTGCGCGCTACCGCCTAGACGAGGATCGAATTTCCTTTCGGACCTAGCAAAACTTCGAGAGACAGTTTGGCACCCGTCCTCCTGTAATCCGTGTCCATCATCCTTCCACTGGCGAAATATCCTATCACTGCCCGTTCGTCTCGTCCTTCGTCCCTTCTAAACACATTCACTACGGTCTGCTTCACAAGATGCTATTAACGGAAGAACCACACAGTAGTTTCCTCCGGCAAATTTCCCAGGGTTATTGAACTAAAACTTTACGCGTGTATAAGTCGAGACTTAGTTATTACGTTCTTTTGAAAACAGTAGAGTGCAACTAGTAACATGTCGCACTGGCAAATCTTTTACTCTTTAATCACTCGTTCGCCGTAGAGTGCTAGAAATATCAAACCAGTGGCAGGGAATTTCGCTTGGTGGTATAAATTCCACTGGCCAGAGAGCGCACGCTTTTTTGCAATATTCCGGGAGCACTAGTGGAAGCGATTAGCTGGAGCGGGCGTGTTCAGGTACAGAACCGATTTCATCCTTTCGACCCGCCGCGATAGGGCTGCCCGATGCTTCCAATGGGCGCTTTTTCCATCTCTCGCAGATTGTTCATCGCCAAGTTACAGGGGCGCGAGAAAGTTGGGTGTAAAAAAAAAAGAGGACGGCTTCGCCATCTAGTGGGAAAATCAGGACGCGCGCGGGGGTAGGGCATCAGGCAAATAGAAGAAGTCGAAAAACGAGGATGGTTAGACGAGACCAAGCAAGAAAGGCGATAATAAAAAGAGAGACAGGAACAGGGGCTCTACGAGGAAGCAATAGAGAAATTCTCGTGCAAGGAAGGACAAGTGGATAATAGGAGAAAGAGCAATAAGAGTGGAAGAGGGAGATAGCGAAGCAATCGAAGGGAAAACGAGAGAAAATCGAGCAAGAAGCATCGACGGTAGTAGAGGAGAGCAGTGTAGACTAGGAAAGGGTGGCGAAGGCCGAGGCTAGTACGATCCGGCTGGACGGAATCGGTGCCATTTTTCAAGCCGCTTAACACTTGCTCTCGATGTGTACCGGTTGCCCCTTGCCACCCCTTTCCACGCTATTGCAGCAATACTCTCGGACCGATCGCTCCCGTGCGCGCAACAGTCAGCTTTGCCTCGGACTGTAACGTTGCATGGCTGCTCTCCCCTGGGTAGCTAATAAACGTCAATCAATGGAGAAATTGGTCGCGTTCGACGATACCCTTCGTCGACCACATAACATTCCACTCGCCAGGATACATCGAACATATTGCAGTTGGACTTTTTTTCAACAATGACGATCCACCCTCTCGTGCAAAGTTACGGTCGCGCACACACCCCCGCAATTTTCGGCGTTTCCAATGGACCGCCAGCCTTCCAAAGGTACACAAGGGGCTGCGGGGATCATTAAGGGTAGCGCGAATTTTACGAGAGAGACCGTTTTGAAGTGGTGTACGTGGTCTACTGCGGTGAAGTCGGCTCGCTTCGTGCACGGCCGTGGAATGCACAAAGGGCAGTGTCTCTTCACCAGCCGAGTGGAGTGCAGCAGTGGCAGGTCTCTCTTTCAAGTTTTCGCCAGTCACAGGGGGTTAGTGGCCAACGCGCATTCTCCTCTGGGCTTAAATAAAGCGAAACGTTCGCTTCCTTTGAAGCATTACCTATTTTCGGGCGCACTTGTTTCCAGCTCCCACCAGTCTAAGGAGAGAGGGGAAAGATGTGAGAGAAAGAGAGAGAGAAAGGTATAATATCGATCTAGGCACTCTTCCACCCTTTTCATCACTCAGACAGAACATGGTAGTAGTCTCGCAAGGTGCGTCGAGCAATCACGAATTCGTACTCGCCTTGTCACACTAGTGTCCTTTACCAACGTATTGTCTCCTAAGTAATTCTCACCGATACAACCCTTGTAAAAGTGTAAACCAAACGGTACAATGCACTCGAGTCCGAGCAGCCGCTACTTTATTCTCTTGTGGCCGTTTCTACAAACCGCGCTCACACAGACACACGCACCCTGCAAATTGCGAAAGCATTCCGCGGTCGTCCTCGAGCCCCTACTCCTTCTCTCCCTCTCCGACTGTTTAGGTAATTAGCGCGAGCATTAACCCGGCCAAGTACCGGTGCTTAACCCTTGCACTCTGCGCCCCCGTCACGGCATGTATTCGCTCTGGAATGTCGACGGTAACCCATCCAAGCGAACCGAGCGAAGAAAAAGAAGCCGGATCGCCAACATCGGAACACCCTTCAAGAGGAAAAAGAGGGGGACCTTTACAATTTCAGCCGCAAACTACTACTGCTCCAGATAGTTCCTCCCACCCTTTCTCTCTCTCTCTCTCTCTCTCTCTCTCTCTCTCTCTCTCTCTCTCTCTCTCTCTCTCTCTCTCTCTCTTTCCCCATTCGACCACCATTTGATCTCGAACGAGAGTAAATTCCGTGGAACTTTTTCTTCTATACACGCGGCGGGGGTAGTTGCTCTCGACGAAATTATCCGTCAAACCAACGTAGAGCAGCCGAGTGCAGAGAGAAACTCTAGGGGAGAAGGAGCTCTGCCTCCTCGGAGGGCATACTTAGCTCATTCCGTGATGGCGCAATCGATAATTAGAATAAAACAATTAAACGATCCGTTGGCTCACTTTGCGGCCTGTCGGTGCTCCGCGGAACCGTCGCCCTCCGGGAGATCGACGATCTCATTAACTATCCGAATGCAGAGATCCAAGAGAGAGGAAGAGAGGGAAAGATAGTAAGAGGTAGAGTTAGAGAGAGTAGGTAGAGGAGGTCACGGTAAACTCGATAAGGAGAGCAGCAGCACCAAGAAAGTCGAGCGGAGGCTAATAGATAGAAACGTAGAGGGATAAGTGAGAGCGGAGGAATAGACAGGATCGAGAAAGACGTATATAACGCGCGCGCATGTTGCCAACGTAGCGCGAGGAGGAACGGAGGAGTAGAACGCGCGCTACAGGGATGTCATAAGTTATCAAGTTTGCTCGAGGAAATATCGAAGACAGGTGAACCGTATATTAATTCCGCACGTCGCTCGGGGTAACCAACATCACCGTGTGCGACGCTCGAGTTAAAAGCCGCCGTCCGTGCACCGATTCAATCGGCAAGGCCCCTCGAGCATTGGCAAAACAGACAGGCAGCCTCCACCTTGACAAACTTGCGCTCAGGTGCATACGTCTCTCCACTCTCCTACATTTCTCTTCCTCCTTCACAAGCTTCCTCGTTCCGCTCTCTCTCTCTCTCTCTCTCTCTCTCTCTCTCTCTCTCTCTCTCTCTCTCTCACGTGGAAGCTATGCCCATTTCCAGCCAGCAAACTGGAATCCCCAGCGCTGTTTGCGCAACGAGTAATTCGGTTTATCTTGGGTGTTACGAGCTTGACCAAGTTTGCCCAGACACGAGCCTACTTACATGGAATCGTTAATGAGATCGCGTGGCCTGGCCCAGATACCACGCGTTTCCCACCAATATGCATTTATCGCACCCGAAGATTCTCTTCTCGAAAATTCGAGAGGTCGTTGAACTTTTCTTGTCAAATAATAGGTCGAGTTTCGTTGGGTGTAAATGGATGTAAATATCTTGGTTTGATAATTTGAGTAATACTTAGTCATCTTTTATATTGGTTATTCAAGAAAGGGTATCTTCATTGTATTTTACTGTGGCTCATAGCACTTAGATAGGTCTGCGTAGAAGTAATTTAGTTTCGTAGAAAACGGCGAGATAAACCTGATTTCCGCATCCCAACGAATTGGATTTTGCGAGATTGCCGTGTGTGTATATCTGTACGATGGTTGAATTCCAAGTTGCAACGTGTGCGGTGGTAGTAGTGGTTTCGCTTGTTACGCGTAATCGGTTTATCTAATATGTTACAAAACGCAGAGCATAAATTCGGGTTTACCTTGTCTCCGATTGTTCATGGCCTTTAGCTGTAATTAATTTTCGGTTATTAAAATCTGCGCGTCCCCATCGGCCGCTACTGGCAGCTTCGGTCGACCGTTCCGATTTTTGCCCTCTCGTTCATTTGGATTTTAAACCTGCCTCTCTTGGTCCATTGCGAGCCAGCAAAATATGTGCATATAATTTCGAGTGTGCCTGTATTTGGCGAGCCACTTTTCCCGTCGCAACACGCGGTGCGGTAGAAATTCAAAGAGAGAGGGAGAGAGAGAGAGAGAGAGAGAGAGAGAGAGAGAGAGAGAGTGAGAAACGAAAAGAGAGGGATAAAAGCCAGTGTCAGATAGAGAGAGTCGGAAATAATTGAAACCAAAATCATGGCGAAATTTTACGAGAGCGAAGTGCGCCCGGCACTCCAACGATTTGCAGGCCGAAACGTTATTCGATCTGTGGGCAAACGCGTCGGGAAACGAAAACGCGCGCTCTCTCTCTCTCTCCCTCTCTCTCCCTGCAACCTTCCCGCAGGGTTAAAGTCATTTTTTTTACCAGCCACGCAGTTAAACGGGTGAGAGAATGGACGCAGAGGCGGATCCTCTTTCGTTAGTTATGTACTCTCTCGCATTTGCCCAGTTGCCTACAAACATCCTGCAGTCTACTTTCAATGATCTACCAGGCCGAAGAATTGCCTCGCGCGCCCTTTTTTCGTGGCATTATTCAGGGCTTTCAACGACAGCCCGCTGTACTTTTCCACAAGCTTTCTACAGCAGAGGAGGGGTTGGTGGAGGTGGTCGGGGACTGTCGAAGCACGGGACAACAAATGTTTGCGCTTTTACGCACACGGCCACTATTGTCTTAACAAACAGCGAGCGTCACACATGCGTCATGTCGAGAGATTTAGCTCGAAAATCGAGGGAAACGCGACGGCGAAACACAGCCAGAGGGGCACAGCAATGCTCTTGTCAATTACACTGTAATCGACATCGTGCTCGTTCACCGCCACCACTGCCATCACCACCCTGCCAATTAAGTGCGGTCAGTAGACATAAATCGCAACACGCTGTAAGCACGCTCTAATTTCCAGCCAACACTTATTTCCCTTTGCATACCCGACGTACCACGCCAGATAATCGCGCGACTCTACCAGTAACGCTGGTACGGATTGTTTCAATTAATCCTGTATCCACGAGGAAAATGAAACACTCCACATACTTGGCTCAAGTACATGCGTTAACATCATAGGTATCAGCAAGTTAGCAAGCGAAGGGAATAATATCAGAGTATCAGACTCCGCAAAGGGGAATTCAGTTGTTTCTTGCGATTTGCCTGATAAACACCAAAGTTCCATTACAAAGTTGACCAGTGAGAACAACACTTGATATCATTTACGAGAACTCGGAATAGTTTTGAACTCCAAGTTCCACCTCTTGATTAGCTAACACGTGTAGTGTCTCTCGATAATGTTAGAAGTAGCTGGGTGGAAGCTCGGTGGAATCACAGCCTATCAGTCGCGATTACATCGACCTCTTGTAATACTGAAGCCTCACCGATGCAGATAGGACGGCATCGGATAAACGCTCAAGAAACTCCGTGCCAGCGAAGCACGCCTAGTGGGCAGTGAATAGCTGATGGAAGTAGAACCGAACAAAGTCGTTCGTGCGTCAACGATCGAGCCAAAGGAGATTCTTCGCTGCCATTAGATGCGATTGAGTCGTCAAATCGGATGGAGTTAAGCTTAGCATACGAGAGTGACGATACAGAGGTGGCGTTAAAACATTTAGAATTATCCGATCGTACTGGTGAGTCCTGGCAGGAAGGGGTCATGAGGAATGTAGATTCGTCGACATCCAATACGTGCCTCTGTGAAAGTGGAGCACATCGGCGTATCTGAAATGTATGTGATTGATCGTATATCGGACGAGGGATTTTCGAAAATAAATGGAATTAATTATTTGCAAGCCGCTCGAAAAGGTGACGAGAGGACAGAAGGCCGAAAATTGTTTATTGTCGAGGGAACGCGTATCTCTCCATTCGTTCCCTCTTTCTCTCTTATGCCAGGCTTCTCTGAATATGACGAATGCAATTCAATAAGCACATGCACTTGTCGTTGAAGTGTACAGACAGACGGGAAGCCACATCCTCGCGCTATGTTCTCATCCCGAGGGAAAATGACGTGGGATATCCGGACTCGTCCCAGTTGCCTGCTATAATTTCAACATTTTCAGCCTGCACTTTTCGCAGGCTGGACCGAGCAAGTAACCCCGTTCGAGAGGGCCGAGCAGATATTGCGTGTCCACTCCACTCAGGCCGCCTTTACGCTTTGTTAAGCCGGACGCGCGTGCGAGAATGAATGCCACTTGCGAATGAGCTTTCCAGAGCACTCGACTCGCACTGACTCGATCGATTCATCAGTTATGATGTACAAAACCCGGGCATTCCTGCTACTCTGATACTCGACATACGCTAGGATCGAGCGATTTTACGGCTCCAAGTGGATAGGTGTAAAGAAATCATTTTAACATCTACCGGATGGAATGCTTCGCTTTTCCCCTGAAAAGAGTATGGCGGCCTCGACTGACTGGAATCGATCACCGGGCGGTCGTCGACTGAAAGCAAGCCGCTATCCTCGCCTCCATAACTTGCTTGACGTTACACAAATTGATGACCGACCCTTATGACACACTCGACGAGTAAAAAGTGCGACTTTCCCAAGGGGAAAAAGTCCGACAAACCGCCCCTTTTACGACCAGACGACTTAGGATTAACTCGAGGGGGAATCGCGTGCGATAGATGTCTTGTATTTTCAATATGTTGGCCGAACAAATAGGAAGATACAAAGGTCGGACAGGCACAGTGGCACTCTCGGGCAATGGGGCATGAAAGATACATGAAGTTTCGTCGCGTCCCTTGTAAGGTTCGGTGGCAACGAAATATGCAAAGCGTCAGCATCCGGGACGCGATTCATATGGCATCGCAGTGGTCCACAGTAGTACAACTCAATGATAAGTCGGACAACTGGCTCTAGGCTCTAGCAAGCGGTCAGAGGTATTAGAGCTGTTAGGGTGAACACGTACACATTCAATGTAAGAAGAAGCTTAAGAGTAGACTGAGTGAACAAAAGGACTATTTAGCGCAGGGATGTGACTCCATTTCCCTATTTTACCCTCTGTTCGTGTTACTCTGAATCCCACCGAGCGGAAAATCCCTCATCGTATTCGCGCTTTAGCCTGCGCTTTTGCGCTTCTATTCTTCTCACATATTGCGCGCGCGTCGTTGGTTGGCGCTGGTTGTAGCGGGCGCACAATGTACGTGCTTCCAATATCACAATAACCGGATGACGAGCGGCATCTCGGCGAGCGTTGCGGGGCCATCCTGACAGCGGGAACTGGTTGCATGAGAATTTATGGATTTTGTTGTAAGCGACGGTTACAGGAACGCCAGTACGAGCAGCAGCACCCATCGCGTTTGACCTGATATTGCGAGACGTATCGGTACTTGTAGTATCACTGGTCTCTTATATCTTCGTGTAACATATATTGTCATTCTCTTCCTATTTCTTGCTTTATATGTCGCGTTATTCTACCGGACAAGTTCGTGATTGTCAGTGATAAAATTGCGGCCATGCATTGGGTCCATAGGACCTGCGACAGTGCGAAGTAGCATTCGGGGTTAATGTCGTATTAGTATATTTCGCCCTGGTAGCAAAGCGGTGAGCACGCCTGCTCTCTTTTACTCTCTTGACTCAGCCACGCGCTCTTTCTCACTCCGTTGGTTCTACCTCGAGCAAGCTTAATGTAACGGGCTGTCAGAGCGCTGTTATTATAGTGTAAAACACGACGCGTGTACGACGTGAACTTTCATGCGCTGCGATATACACCACCCTGGAGAAACCGCGCGCTACTATCGCACTTGCACCGCACTGGCTTGGATGTATGCTCGTACTATATATGAATATATATATATATATATATATATGCATGAGTGTATACCAAAAACTCATACACCAAAGCTGCCATTTCACGTTTTGCATCCAACTGGACCGCGACCGCATCATTTGCAACATAATAATTACACGTTTGCCTTTAGCGGAACTCCTTTCAAGCAATAGTCGGCATTCGCGTATTTTCAAAAGTGTTTAGACTTCGTCCATGCGGTTTAACACCGTTAATTGTACTACATTTGGGGCAGGCATACGATTTACGCCTAGTTGGCAGGTAGAACAAAACATATAGAAAATGCTCGAACGACTGGTAAGAACATATTGCGGCGAAAGGCGCGGGTGCACGTTTATTACGGCTTCGTTGCGAACAAGCCAAGCTACATTGAAATCTCTCGAAAGGTTTTGAGTGGCTGTTGCTAACGGTGCTATGCCAGCTAGCTGTGAAAGCTCGCGAATAAAAGCACAGGTTTGATTTAACCTGGGAATTTAGCTCGAGGAAAGAACAACTCGCTCGGGTTGCTCTTTCCTAGCGAGGAATTCGTGTAAGCGGGTGGATGCGTCCTCATTGTGGTGCAATATCAAACGCTTTGGGGCACGCTTTCACAGCTTAGATTATCACTGTTGACGCTGTCGTGAACGTGTCCCGAACGGCTTGTGTCTGCTTGCCATGGCTTGTCGGAGGTGGTGAACGTAGCCCGAAAGGAGGGCATAGTATGCGGGCAAGATTCCTTGTACTGAGAAGTCCTTCTTATCTGTTGCAGAGCCCGACGCCACCGCAGTACGTGTTCTGGTACCACAATGAGCGGATGATAAACTATGACACAGCGCGGGGCAGCGTGACCGTGCAGACCGATCCTGGACCGACACAAAGCAGGTTGACGATTAGCCAAGCGGCCGAGACCGACACGGGCAATTACACGTGCAGAGCCTCCAACACCAAGTCCGCATCGATCTTCGTCTTCGTCACTGAAGGCAAGTATTTTCTTTCTTATATCGGACTTTTCAATCCTTGCCCTCGCATATAACAAGAACCTTTCCATTTGTGTATTAACACAGCTATACATTGGTGAGAGGTTGCTCTTGCTAGGACAAGGTTCAGTCACGAAGCGGATACGAAAGTCCTGGGCCAACGGCTCTAACTCCTCGAGACTATACGTCTTCATTTGTGTAACCGAGAGTTCGCAGCAATTACAGAGGGAAAATGTACTATAACTATAATACTATTGCCTACTGGTGGTAGCTGCTTCTCTGTGAACTGCATTTCACACAGGTGTATGTGTCTCTGTGTGTGTATGAGCTCCTTGAACGCACATAGATGCAGAATGTATATATCGGTGGTTATGTGCACGACTGTTTGCTAGCTCTCGGGAAACAGGTTGTGTATACGTATTACAAGCAATGCGGTATCCACGCACTCCGCCTTCTGTGCGATAGCTCGAAATGGATCCGTTGTTTAAATTAAAAGCCCGTGTACAAGAGAACTCGGTAGTGGTACAGGATTTCCACGCTTCTAAGGGAAACACCCTAGGGAAATTCTCAGCATCGGCCAGCGACGTGGAAAGCTCGAGACTTTCCCAAGTATACACGTGCTCTCTCACGGCGATTCTTCGGTAACCGCTCGACTGGACCAAGTTGTTTTAATGAAGGTAACAAAAGCAAAATTCTTGAGTTTCAACGAGACCGGATTTACATAAATATATTTCCCTCGCTCTGATGGTCGGCACAGCAAAATTCTCGACCACTCGAGAGAGCCGTCCTAAGCAAAGTCTAACCCGCGCAAAAATCTAAAGGGAAAATCTGAAACCCGATTATACTCGCTCGAGAGCATAATACCGTCGCGACTTTAACCCGCTTGTTCGAGATCTCCGAGCAAGTTTCGTGAGAAGTTTCTCGATGGTCTGAAAAAGACAAATTGAGGAGAGAACGTAGCACAGGTGTGTCAATAGTATGACGGGGATGAGATTTTGACGTTACGGGAAATTTCGAGTATGATCGAAAGTGGGCTAAATTAATTCATCCTAGCAGGCGATGGTACATTGTGGGTGGGGGTTTGGTCCGCACTCTCTGACGTAATAGGATAGAGGGGCGCGAAAATGAGCGACGACATGCCCGACCCTTGGACGATCGATCATTCAGCAGGTAGACACACTATAACTGTATACCCCAACGGTCAAACCCGTTGCCTGACAAGTCCCATAACCTCCGGATGAGAACAAGGCCCCCCAGTTGACAAGAAGCTCTCTAGCTATTCGCATCCGAGTAAACTTGCTTTCTGTACTACTGTGTGTATTCCTTAAACTGTCATAATTATACCAAGTTAAATTAACTACTTAAAATCGTAAATACTTTTAACTCTTTCCTGAAGTTTCTGCATTTAAAAAGGTATTATTTAATTAGAAGTTAGTAAGTGAATAATAAAGTTGGAAGAAATTCTTAATGAATTCATAAGGCGTAAATCCGTACGAGTAAAATCGGAATAGTACAATCGCTTGAGACTCGCCATTCAGTTTCCAGATTTCCATTTGACGCGTCGACAACTTCGTCTGGAGTTTATTACAAAATTCCCGATTGTCGCGACTGAGTTTCGGAATAGTTGCGCCGTCAGTTGGTCGGCAGTTTCAGTCACGAAAGGACGTGTTGGCTGGGAAGGGTAGGACGCATAGGGATTTGCAGCATTCGTGCGTGTCCTTTCATGTCGGCCAGGGTAGCACGTGTACAGGCTCGCTCGCCGGTCAGTAATTCACCGGCCACGGAAACATATGGGGCCGATGCCTCCCCCGTAGTAAATTATGGTAAAAGTCCGCTGCACGCACGCATTCCGCGAAGGACAGAGAACACACATATACCTCGATGAACGTTGCAAATCTGCAACGAAGCACGTTCTACATCCGCGTTTCCGTATTTCCGGTTACATCGGGAACGGCTGCGGACAACTGCAAGAAATCCATCCCCAATTTCACCACGATATTACACTAATAAATCAACCTATTTCTCCATCTCTCGATCGCCCTTATTTCCAGATAGATCGCCGCGCAGAAAGAATTCGGCCAATTGGATATTCCAAAAAAGCCTGCCACGTTATTCGAGGGTATAAAATATCAGCCATTCTTCTCTTCCCAGAACGATGTACTTGAACTAGCTTGATACCACCTGCGCGAAACGTATACACTCGTGGCTGTAATTTCTCGTCTCTCATAACTGGTAGCTCTGAGCCCACGCCGCGCCGCGCCGCGCCGCGCCGGCAGAGAGTGACGCTATAATAATAACGCGATACGCGCACTTGTCGTTAAAAGTTTAAGGGTCCAACTTTCCAACGTGCTTTCCTACTCTCTTGGCTTGGATACGCGGAATAAAGCGACGGTGTTTCTCGATGCGAGAGCGATCGCAATCAAATGAAATCCTATCCTCTTCCTGAGATACTTGACATTTGATTTCGAAACTTTTCTTATCGTTTAAATATCACTTTAGAAAGCGACGACTTTGTTTCTCTTTGGCATGGATTCCTTGAACCACTGGAGAATCCTCGAAGATTCCAGTATAATGGACGGGCAGAGTGGCATGGAAGGGTTGGGGACTAAGCAGGGTAATTATGATTCCGAAATCATTCTCCTGGGGTGTTATTACGGTACATCAAGACTTGTCGTCGTCGTCGTCGTCCTCGTCGAAGCCCGCGGGTTATCACGGGCAACTTAACAGGAATCGTGTCCCGCAGCGGTTATTTCCCCCGCAGGCGCCGGTGGCGCAAAACCCTTAATGAATATTGCGGAACTTGATGTACCGAGCTCATCCGCAAAGTTTCATGCTGGTGTGCTTGCTGGTATAGCAACCATGCCGCTTAGGCTTAGACAGAGGATATACCGGCTCTTCCGATACGTAGACGCTGCTTGGTAAGAGTAGAAGTCGGCGAATGAGAGTCAGGGGCGTCGCGATAAATTATATAAGCGTACCGCGAGATAAATTGGCTTAGCCACACGTACGAGCTCGCACCCAAGCTTTCCTATAGTAAATCGTGATCTCGTTAAATGAAAATATAGCAGAACCCGTGAGCCTTGATACGATGAAGCAGAGCGCGGCTATCAGAACATCGCTCCCTGTAAGCAGCTTTACCAGTCACTCGCCTTTAGTCCGCTAAAGTGCCAGTTGCATTGTCATCCAATGTCGTACACTGCTTATCACTAATCGGGTATGTTAGCCTGTCAAATATTAAATATAAAACATCGACATTTCCATTGGTTATTTCTCCATTGTACAAAATAATTCTTATCGAACTTCCTAACTATAGCTATTTCTATTATAAAAACAGAATGACATCACAGATCGCTCTTATTGTCAATAGCAAATCCGGCGAGCAACCGATACACTAGCCAGCGATTTCTGGTGACTTAAATTGAAGTCGGTCGAATAGAATTCGAAGTTGAAAAGGGAAGTCCGGGGCGGTAGGAGTGGGTTGGAAGGGGGATTAAATTACGAAATGGAGATGTATGTGCAGACTTGCTGGAGGAGAGCGAATATAGCTGTGCGAGATCCCACGGGAGATGGAAGAAGCTGGAATTCATGGTCACTCGACAGGCTGCAAATGCGTTTAGTGATACGTGCCTCGGGCAAAGCGTTGCGATCCTGCACCACCACCGCTTTTATTCATAAATCCAGCTTCGAAGCGCACCTCGCAAATATAATGGCAACCGCGATTTGCGAAGAAAGATCGCTATTGGCGAACACTCATGGCAGCCTTTTTCCCCCAAAGCTTATAAACGCTACTGACATATATCCTTGAGCGTATAAATGGCTTTTGTAAAACGTGATCTTTTCATTCTCTTCTCCGTCGATCGATCATAAAAGTATTTAGGCTAATTCTCTACAATTAGTAAGGATGTACCTTGATTTAATTGTCGAAAGGAAGCGTTCTCTTGGGTGGAGTAAAATAGAAAGAAAGGGTTGGGTAATGAATAATGAACTCATGGAAGGGAAGGTTATAATCGAGATCGAGTAGAATGTGGACGGCGAAGATCGCATGGGTTCAGGGAAAGATAAAGACACACTGGCTGTTAGTGGTGACTGTAATTACAAAGTTCCCGCATAAATCTACGATTTTCGTCTCCTCAGTCAAAGCCACCTGGGCTCTGCGGTGCGGATTTGTGCGATCCTCGACTTCGAATGGGCGCAGCACGCATTCCGTGGGAAGCGCCGGCGCCCTGGTTGAATGCGCTTTCTAATGTAATTGACAAACTTGGAGCAGCATCCCAATTCAAAAGCTGAAAGCTTCTTCGCTACCGAAGAATCACATCGCATTGACGTGGCCTGATGAACTAACTTTCTTCGTTTCCATTGCGGACGTTCTCTCGCTAACACTTTCCTCACTGTAGCACTCGAGATGCGTAAACGCAAAATCAGAGTTTAGTTACAAGTAGGAATAATGACAGTAGTAGTTGACGGATTCGTCATATGTATGTGTGCCTGATAAAACGAACAAGTGGAAAACAAGCGGGTAGAATCGAGCCCCATAAAAATGTGTCACTTAGAATCGATTAGCGGGACATTTCAGCCAGTCGAATTCCCACCCGATTTCATTGGAGACCAGTTTGACAGAGGGGCGGAGTCCCTGTTTGACACTGATGCCTTTCAAAGAATTTTTAACGAATCGCGCCGAGTGGCGAGCGCGTTTCAATTTTTGCCCGGATTAATTCCAGATTAAATTGACGTTCGTCGAACAGGTTTCCCCATCGACAGGACGATAGCTACTCGAAAGAATGCGCGCGATAAGCGGAGCGAGCTCGAGCGCACACGAAAAAGAGAGTGGCGAACAGAGCGGGTAAACTCGAGCGCGCGCGCGCGCGCGCTATCAACGGGTATGTTTCGGCATTTCGGAATCATCGCTTAAACGGAGAACAAGCGTGTATCTATTCGACGAGATCAGTATATGTTACCGTACAAGTACTACGCGCGCTCCACTTCTGTCTCAGCCTGCCATTATTCTGTGCTGGCGGACTCGAAATCGACCGGGTGGGGTGTTGGTGCGCTTACGTATTTTCCCTGGGGATTTCGCGCGAGCCACGGCTAAACGAGTGTTAAGAGGGAGAGGAAAGTTGGGCGAGAACGCGAAAACAAGCGGGTGTAAATGATTCGAGTAAGTTAAAGCTGCTAATGCACAGCCTGGCGGTACCTGGTGTGTGCAAGGTACGAGCTAGCCGTCTATGTGTGAGTGCCTGAATGTATATAGCGACGTACTCGAGTTCGCCGCTGTAAAAGTGGCACAGCTGCAGCAGCATTAAAGCGAGCTTTGCTGTGAGATCACGCGCGCCTCCGGCGAAACTGAGAATGGAAAGAAGCTATCAAAAAATCTTGCTACGTGCCTCTGCACGTTGCATCGTACGCACTCTGCCTTCCATCGGAATATATGTATAGCAGCAAGATAGCGACTAGCGATGTTCCTCCGATGTGAGAGAATCCATGGTCGTACCAATCCCATAGGATTCCACAGGATCCCTCTTCGCCTCGAGTTCAGTCGAAAGCACTTGAAACTTTCGAGTGAGACTACTGGAATAGTGCAAACCACTCGCCACATTGGGATTATTATTAAGTGTTAATTGATATTCCGTCTAATGAGTAATGTTTTTCTGTTTGCAGGTGATAAAATGGCAGCGATACAACGGCGCAAGACATCGGGTGGAAAGGGCGGCAATTACTGCGACGTTCTCACGCTCTTGGTCAGCCTCGTGGCAAGCACAGTGGTCGTTCTAGCGCGATAAACGTCGTCTAATACTTTGCCATGTCCAGAATTAATTATACCGTTACTTCCGTTCGTGATAGATAGGCTACCATTCCGCAACTTTGCAGCTCCATCCATTCCAACTAGCTATCTACTCTTCTTCTTCTTTATCCTTTACATGAGAAACCCTTCCGGCGCTCATTGCTCTTGTTTCATCGTTCCTCCTTAGTTTCCTGTGTACCGATGCTAATTTCTCGCCTTCTCTCTTACCACATTTATTTTGCACACTTTGTGCACGTTTCCCCTTTTGCTCATCCCGCTCCCCTCCTCCTCCTCCTCCCCCTCTTCACCATGGCCCGCTCTATCCTATTCTTCCGTCTGCCCATTGTTCTGGCTGGTTCTTCCTGAACTCGTACTCGTATCCTGGACGCGCTGGTGTTAGCCGTCTAGCTGGACCTGCCATCATCTTTCTTTTCAGGGCTCGGTAGGTGCGACACATTTTTTACCGATTGTGTGCGAGTACACACGCCGAACCCCGGCCACTTGAGTATATATGTGGCAGATTCGCCGGGAAGATTGTGCGATTGCCTGTTCCAAGTCATTAAGCGCATGCGACTCGAATTATGTAAATACACGATGGTAATCGTAATCCATCTCTCTCTCCCTCACTTTCTCTCGGACTCGCATGAGTATATACTTAGACGTACACGAGCATACAGGAGTGCAGTCTATCTCTCTTTCCACCTCGGTTGGCGAACAAGGATAGAAACTAGAACGAGTTAAAAAGAGACTCTCGCTACGGCGAGGGAGGAGGGGGAGTGAGAGATACTGCGGTGGTCTTCTCGGTGAGCTGGGAGAATTGGCTGGCTCTACTGAGCCAGTACTTTCCTTTCCTTTTCGGCCAAGCGCGCGTACACCACCTGTACACATCTGATCCGTAGCGGTTAAGGTGATCGTTCTTCTGTATATCTTAAGGCATCAGACGACATGTGGCGCGAAAGGCAGCGCGGGACGATTATAGAGGTAGTAAATTCTAATGATACTTGGTCGCGAATCGACACCTAAAGAGAAAAACAGTTAGTCCTCTTGGTTCGATTCTTCCCTGTCCGTGTTTCGTTTCGTGGCGACCACGAGCGTCAGCGTCTGAGAACGTCGCATCTAACATCCACACACACACACACACACCCCCCCTCTTCTGATGAACGTCTCGCTAGTCTTACGGCGAAGAAGTGGAGCAAGACGCGGGGCTCCTTCGTTGCCAGGTGAGAAGATGAAGCACTCTCATACAAGGTAGAGGAGAATCGGAGAAGCTCTCGTCCATTTGGTAGATGCGTGCACATCTAAATTTCGCACTGGTTAAGTGACTGCTCTGATTTGAGTCGGAGACCAGCAGAGCGCTTCATCGACACATGCTACTCTTAGCCGCAAAGCGATTAGCAGCAGCGCAACGCACTAGCGCGCTTAGGTGTGTAGGTAAGATTTGAATCAGGCTTGGCTCTCGCAATTTTCAAGTGTCACTCTCGCCGGCTCGTCACTTAATAGCCGGTGCTGTGATTACCGCAGTAATTCGCGAGAATTACGCTCGCTTTGATTCCGAGCTTTCGAAGCCAGAGATACGTAGGTGAGAGATATACACGCCGGTTTTGCAGGATTCTAGCGCGCCCCTTTTGATAATTCTACCCGGCTCTCCCTCTGCCGCTTGGTGTCTCCGCTTCGATTTCCTTGCACGACCGAAAATTAATGGCCCCGGGAACGGCTTGTTCGCAATGGAGGCTACCCTTGTCCACGATTACGAGGACCGACAACGCCCACCCAGAGCTACAACCAAACCCGGAGATTTACTTGTACATGGAGAGCGCACTCGAACGTCGAGAGTTCGTCCGCAGGATTCCTTCCTCTCGAGCTCGTACTTTGTAACCTCTGGGAAAGAAAGTACGCGCATTAGATAGATTCCCTTTGACATTCGATTTCAAGTCGACAAACGGGATCGATATAATACCGCGAGCCAACCTCCGCGTTGACGTTCGTACAAACGAATCCACCCACTTCCTTTTCCGTTCTATCTCATCCTCTATCTTCTTTCCTCCGCCAAATTACGTGTCAGGGCAGCGCGAGCTGATACCGCGGGTCATTAATAAGAGCAGACAGGAATAAAACGATGCAAATAGGGAAGCCGCGGAGTGCTGTCTATCTTCCAGGAGGCTATTAAAAGTAACAAAGTGAGTACGAAGTGCCGCCACTGCCGCATCGGAGTTGACTAGGTCGGCGAACCATCCGGGAAAGCTAGGAGAGAAAGCGAGCCTGTTATCGCACAGCCGATTTCACTGGCAATCTTTTTCCCTTCTCTCGCTATCTCCATCTCTATCTCCTCTCTGTAACTAACGCGTAAATCAACGGGTTCTGGCACAAAGGTATGCGCGTGAACGGTACACGCTGCATTTGGCCCACCACGGCTTACCTTCCAAAGGCCTAAAGCTTGAAGCTGGATTCCTTCGGGCGCGCGTTATCCCCCAGTCGAATAGCGGCTGATGAAGTTATCGAGATAGCGCGCGCGCGCGCGCGAGCGATATCCCATAACGAGAACAATGCCGTGCTTCGTGCGAATATTTACCAGCGCGGCACCCGGTGGAATCTCTTGTAATGGCCGGCGAGATCTCGCTGGGCTGCGGATGGCGGCATCCGGTAACGGATTCCTTGAATCGCGGCCACGGCGAATCGTTTAATTAAATTAAAATCTAATACCGCAACCGAGCGCCAGGATAGGCTGTCGTTTATCGAATTATCCATGATATCAGATCTCACGAGAGGTAGCATCGAGTATACGTCAATATATATGTGATCGTGCTGGAATAGGATGGGCAAAGAGAGAGGATGCATCGTGATGATCAGGAAAATTAAGCCAATATCATAATCGAGCCACCGCAGCGTATTTTAGGGAGGTGTATAATGAGAGGGACAGAGAAAGCGTGTGGTTATCGTCGATACACGAACACACCCCATAAAGTAACGCGATCCAGCACGATGCTAAATTTGAGTATACGAATTAAACCATGTTAATGAGACTGTTCGGGTTTGGCTACTACTTGAAAATCTACCGACAGATTCGCGGGAGTTATAGCGCGGTAATTAGTCGGGCAGTACTGCTACACATATATTTTGGGCATCGACCGATAGTACACCATTGCGATCTTCCTCGATTCACGCAAACACACACTAGAGACCTATCAATCCTGTTATCTTCGCTTTCAGCTCAAAGCCGAATCAGCCAGGCACTGGCGTTCCACTTTCCGAGGGCGACAAAACCACTGGTACTGAATCGGCTTTGATTCCACCTTGCACCATTGATGCGCCTGGGTCTGCTGGCACCTAGTATCATAGCACAGAGAACGACGACCAAGATAATACAATTATCAGTTGGCTTTCACTTGGTTGGATTTTTATTTCCTTGGGAACAGCTAGGTTCTGTTGTGAACGTGTGTGTTCTCTCGCTGTGCGTTTGCTGTAAATTCTTGGCTCTTGGCCTGCGGTGTGCAATGCGACCAAACCCTCCAAACAATTTGAAATCTCTGGTCGATCGTGTATGTGTGAGGGATGTGGAAGAGATTCGGAGGCTGGCAAGGGATAGTATGAACCACAGTAATAATCATGGTCGATTCAACGTACTGGTTGGTCCGGGGTGGTTTGGAACGATTGGACGCACAGGTGTCGCCGCTTACAATAGGCCTCTAATGAGTTCTTTCTTTTTTCTCCCAGTTGTCAGTATTTCCCTTGCCATCGATGAACTCTCCTCGTTCTCGCTCGATCGCACGCTTTTCTATCCTTCTTTGGCGCACCGTTTTCTCGATATAAAAAGAGACAGAGAGATCTGGGAAGAGACGTTTGACCGATGAACCGTAAAGATGACTGCCGCGAATTCCGTGAATCACGCGCGCTCGAGCGTCAAAGAGGAGGAGAACAGCGGTGAAAAAGCACCGGTAAGAAAAGCTCGACGCAAATTCGATTCAGGCCATTTCTTCTGTCTTTCTTTTGCCGTCGCGCGTGTCTCAGCCTCCAGTCAGACACAGCGGCGACGCTTAAACCCTTAGAATTAGATCGTGGAATCCAACGATTTGGCGCGCGCTACTCTTCATTCGAGAGAGAGAGAATCCCTATCGGCGCAGCAGCCCAAGTATGTAGTCGACTTAAAGGCCTTTCAGCCTGCCAGCCGACAATTGTTTTTCGCCCGAGGCACACCAATAGGCACGCAAGCCATGCTAGCTTGTGAAAGGAGCCGAGGAACATTAATTTCGAGTCACCCACACTGTATACACGTGTTAGGAACACGAGCGAACCGGCGGCGCTCCATTTATTTGCTACAACCAGCCTGTCTAGATTCTAGAAACTCCGTTCACCCTCTCTTACTCTCTCTCTCTCTCTCTCGCTCCCTTGATATCTCACTCCCCGCCAGTTAAAGGAAAATAAATTCACCGCGATTCTCCAGATTGATAACTTCTATTCCGCGTGCGCGCATATGCAGGGATGGGGGAGGTGGGCGACGGACTCCAGCACGTAGTAGCACATTGCCGTTCTCCGCTTCTTTTTACGAGACCGGGGGAGAAATACACGGGAAATCTGCTGGAGGCCGTTTGACCGGCGAAGCATGAAGATGGTTTCCGTGGGTTCGGTGGAATCATGTGCAGTCACCCGTGTCATGTGTATCGGTCGTTATCCGTTCGCCAGAGGACGGTACGCTCGAGGAAGAATAGAAAAGCCGAAAAAACAAGGGGCGGGGATTGGCAAGAAGAGGGAGGAGGGCTTGAGAAGGAGTGAGGAGCCATCGGGGAGTGCTCGAGTCCATTTAGTCTGAGTCCAGCATTCCTCGGTGGCACGTCCTGCTCACTCAGAGGATTATGTACTTACGAAAACAGCCAAGCGAAGAAAAAGGTTCGATGTTGCTGCTGCTGCTGCTGGTGCTGCTGCTGGTGCTACTGCGTAGCAGTCGGTTCACGTTTGCCAACACTGAGAGGAGAGGAGGTGGAAGAGAGCTATATCCTCTCTCCCCCTCTGTAAATGTTTAAGCGATCCCGTTGACCCGTCGCGCCTCGTTCTAATTACATTTCGCAGCGCCTTGCTTCACGTCCCGCTTTTACGGGTCATCGTTACCTCGTCGTTGCATTGCCGCAACATCCCCTCAGAAGCTCTTTATGGGACCGCTCGCTCTTTCTCTCCCCGCTACCCTTCCACGCTTATACCACTGGCCCGGCTTTCACGTCGAATTCAATCAGCCTCGGTCTCGTTCTCGAATCGATCCTCGAATAACCGCTCGAATAAAGTTAAGAGACAACTCGGGATTACGATTAATCTCACTTGATCTGAAGGACCGATCGATCTTCCCTACTTCAAAGACACTCTCCCCAGGGAGGCTGCATTATATCCCGTGTGCCTCGGAAAATGCTCGCAACGGGAATATCTGCCGGGGGCGATATTAACTTTTCGCCGGCAAAGTAATGCGATCATAAGGCAGTCTTCTTGTAAAAGGTTCTTCCCTCGACCCTCCCCTCGAACGGCCTCCACGCCCCCTTTCGAGAAATATCGAAATTTCACGAGACCATCTTAATAATCAATCGGCCGACGTCAAAGCGGCTCTCTTTACAACGGCGTCAAAAAAACGTTTGAAACTTTTTATCCCACGATCGAATTCAGTGAGAGTCGATCAGACCGTTCGAGAATCCTTTTTGCATTGGCCGCTTGGTAAATGGACGGGGATATCCTGGTGCCTTGTAACTAAATTCGATTTCATCGACAGGCCGAGCCAGACACGCTTTTGTGTACGGGATAACGAAAATCTGAATCGCGTCCAATCGGGCCTCTGTAATTTCATTTTACGATTTGGGGGATGCCGCTCAAAACCTCGTTTCAATTTTGAGTAGAAATCAACGGAGCACTATGCTCTCCCGGAGGCGACGGAAACACGCTACTGTCTCGAATTTCACCATGATAGACCGCACTTCCTGCCGAATTCTCGTTTGTACCGACAAACCAGGTATTCCAAGTGCAGACGAGTGTGCTTGTACAATTGCTAGGAAGACTGATTGGCCCAGATATGTATCGTTAACATAAATCTAGCTTAAATCAATGTCTGTAACGGCCGACACGGAAAAAGAAGCTTTAATTAAGAGTCGATCGTTATCCCGGAGTATATCCTTCACCGCGGAAATCGATTAAGCTCCGCAGCTTTCGAGATGGGCGGAGGAGGCAGCAGCGGCAGGTGAAGGGCAGAGGGGTCGAATCGGTTTATTAGTTCATACTGCACTTCTCGAGCACACGTCGTAATTAAGGAGTTTAATTCCATCAAACAAAAGCGGTGCGCCCGACTCGAGCCTCCAATGTCTGCGTGCCCAGTTTCCTCAATAGGGGGTGGAGAAAGAGCGAGAGTAAGCGAGTGAGACTGAGTGAGAGAGAGAGAGAGAGAGCGAACGGAAGCCCTTGCGAATTAAAAGCTTAATTGAACGGTAGAAGCTGCTTGAAGTGGGAGAACGTAGTTTCTCGGATTAAATCCGATCTCGTCGAGGGTGGAACGAATGCGAATGCGTGAGGGCAGCAAGTGAGAAAGCACGGATGAATGATCATTCGAGTGAAATCGCGCTAGAAAAGGTATCAAGTATTCGCAGCTGATTTACCGGCACCGCTCGAGCTTGTATGTGCCTGGCGAAGGGAGCCGGAAATCAATAGGCGCAGGCCCGTGACGGGTGATAAAAATTTAATCCGCTCGACAGTTTATGGCAGAGAGGTTTTTCAATGTCGCATGCCAGGTATACGGAGCCAAGCCAAGGGCATTCAAGCCAGAAAGCTTCGAGCTCCCGTGGAGTGTGGACGTATGTGTTGTGCCCTGGAGTGCCGAGTCTCCGGTTTTCACGTTAATTACGTTTTTCATACACACCAGCCCTGTCGATAGACTTGCGCAGATAGCGTCGTCGTCATCTCCGAACGCCCTAATGACTCGCGAGTGCCTATCGTGCAGTGTTTCTCTCTCAGACTTTTATTCCCTCATCCTACCCCGACCTTTTACTCAGTGAAAACTCGCGCGCAATTAACTCGAAGAGTACGTGAAATTTATCGAACACTTATTCCACAAACATTTTATTTACAACGTTTTTCACTACAAGTTCCTTTTATTTTTTTTCGAAAGCATTCGCCGCGCGGCCTATGCTTCGTTTTCGACATTGGCTCGCGTCCATCGGTAACCGACGATCTTTTGTGCTTCGGCCGTCAATCGGCGCGTGTAAATAAACAAGCGCGCGCGCTATGGCGCCGCCATGCAGCTGGGCATTAATCGTACCTGGCTGCATGAAAGTTCGATCCCGGCGATTCTTTCGACCGCGTGACGCGTGATCGATGCCCATTGACCGCGTAATCGACAATTTCCCAGTGAATGCCGATAATCCGTCATGGACGAGTCGCATGAAAGAGGGACGATAGCTCGAGCCGAAGCTGGATGCGGTGTTGTGAGCGCATTCCAGAAATCAGAGGCGGGTGACTATAAAAATGGCTTGGTGACGATGCCAACTAACGAGGGAGGACGCGACAGAGACCAACCAGCCAGCCGGTAGGAAATAGAGTCGATCGAAAAACCCGATGCAAAATATTTACTCGACCGCGCGGTAGCCCTGATATTTTATTCATGAAACAACTGGCAAGGGGAATATGCCTCGTGGCCAACGGTAACCGGCCGATGGGCGTCCATTACGATTACGACATTGCAATCGAATTGGACTTTATTCCACTCGGCACCCTGCAACTACTTGGACGTTTCTTTGCCGGTTTCACCTCGAGATCCGAAGGAGGCCACTGCTGCGCCATCCTCTGGAACTAGTATCAAAGCGACAGGAGTGAATAGCCTTCTTCTTCCCTTTGTCCGTACCTGTGGATTTATCAGCTAAAAAGCCTCCTTGCAGTTGGTAACTGGGTAACCAGTTCGTTTCTTCGAACTCTTCTTCTCCCTCCTTCTACTTTGCCGCGCGAGAGTCGACGAGTTGAAGCCGCGCGCGCGCGCGGTAAGCGCACTCGTTAAAGACTTTCTTAATGGATTTCGCCGAAATCGCAAAGAGTCCGACGACGAGCCGCCCGCACCTCGTTAGCGCTGTCCTCTACAGCGTCGACTGGGCGCTCATTAATTCGTTGCATCCAGTTCTCTTACTTTAATTCGAAACCTTGTTAGATTGAGAGTCAAGCCTTTCCCTCCGTCGTACTTGTCGCAATAGTTGTACGAGAGCCATGTCGCATTTACCATAGATTCTATCTCGATAACTCGTCTTCATCCATCGCCACTAGACGAACGTGTTCCCCAAGGAATTCAGACTTAATTACGCGTGTTTTATTACGACAGATTGCGTCCCTTTTCGCAGGGTGCGCGATAAATTACTCTTTCCACATTGATGAATTCAGACGGGGCTCTCCCGAGTACCAACAGTCGTTCATTACTTCTTGGCGAAATCAGATCCCCCCCGGGTTCCGAAATACTGGCGCATTAAATATTGCACGTTCTACTTGCTTATCGCAACCATCCGACAATTTAGCTTTATCACCCGAAGTCGGCTAGTCATTTGGAAACCGTCGAAGAATTGCCGGCAGTCGTGCTATTAATTTCAAGCGAATGGTTAACTTCGCCAGCGCACTTACACATACGGGGCGGATCATTGCTCTGATTTATGAGGAATGCGATTATCGGTGCCGGAAAGTAATACGACCTATTTGTCTTCTTCCCTCTCTCTCTCTCTATCTCTGTGTGTTCCTTTTAGTGAAATGTGGATCATGGAAAGTGGCGTGGCTTACATTAAACAAGACAGGTAACTCGGGTATCCCGAATTACCGGAATAGGTGGGATTGCGCGCGGTTCGTTTCACGGCTTTAATACGGCATTAGGAATTTCGCCGGTTACTACTTCTCGAGCGTGGGCGTTCATTAACGAATGGAGAGGGCTCCGGATAATGGACTTCATGCATTATTCCGCCGGGCTATAAAAATGCATTCGCCGGCAAATGGGAAAACGTCCGTCGTAATGTATACGTGCCGTCGGTGTGTGTATTATACCCTGTCCCTTTTCGCGATAAACGCGTATAAATTATTCCTTCATTTCGCGCCCTGGTAAAGTTGGAGACCTCGCTGTTGTCGGGAATCACCGACACACGTCGACATCGAGAACGTCCCACCGAAGGGAACGGGAGCTTTTAACGAACTCCAGTCTACAATTATAAAAGAATTTATAATAACAATGAATTATAAAAGAATTTATAATTGCAGAACAAAGATCTAAGGTACTTTAATAGCAGGAGGACGTTAAAGAGTGGAATGTAATAAGCGGACAATTTCCCTATCCATCCTGAGAAGGAGCAGCAGTCGAAGAAGAAGTCTCGTACCAAAGATGGGACACTGAAGAGGAGAATGGTCAACCTGTGTCAATCAGTATGGAATTAGTGAGAGATGAATATCCGATAGCTTAGCAAAACTTGCACGACGTCCAAAAATACGAACTGCGCAGTAACTCCTCTTATGTATCTCGTTGGGAAGTTGGAGAAGTTTATTGCGTGCCTATATCCACGAGGATATCAAATGGGTGCTTACAGCGGTGGTAGCAAAGGGATAGAGCCAAATTAGAGGGATGCCAAGTGCTGTACGGCAAAATGAAGAGGCGCGCAGTCGTGACTTTGCCGCACTGTGCTTATTGTGAGGCTACGATCGACGAAAACTTTACAAGCAGTTGTGTAGAACGTTTCAATTGTAGGCTCGCATCGTCGGGCCAGGACGACGGTACACTCGTGGAACTTTGACAAATTGGCGTCGACCATGAGGAAGCGTGGGTACACAAGCAGCAGCCGTGGAATTCGACCGATTGAAGATAGGATGGTACGATTTGTCGAAGTTCAGATTACCGTGGCGAGCAGTCACTTATAGTGGCAGACAGTATCTGCCAGGTTTCGCGAAGACGTATGGACGGCCCATTTTCGAAATTTCACTGGCCTCGTAGGTCAAGTGCCTCGAGCACCATATTCCGCATTTCGTTATATACATATAGAAAAGTCAATGAAGTCGACTCTACATTAAATCGTATTTCCCTGACAATTTTCAATCTAAGTCATAGTCATTGTGTAATTCAAATGAGGAAAGGAGGATTTAAGTTAAATCTCCACCTCGATTAGAAATCTGAGTAGTATATCACTCGATTCGCTTTTGAGTCGGCTTCATTGGCAACGGATTCTCGCGATCATCGTTATGGTAATCATTAAGATAATCATTATATCGTCCACGCCATCATTATTTAAGAAATCGACTGAGTGGAGCTGGGGCTCGGGGTATGTATAATAAATTAAGAAATTGCCACGGGCATCGTTGTACCAGCGGAGTAGCAGGGAAGGGGTAGTAATGACTAAATTATAGACTTGGGCGTGTTGGACTTTGAGGACGTTGAATTTATTATAAGTTAGAAAGTACTCGGTACAGGGTTCCGTGGCTAGAAAAATAACTGTCACTGTTCTCGAGCACTAGAACACCAACTCCACTCAGCCGAGTCTCACTTTTTGCTTAGCCTCCTTGCGAACTCAACATGTCGAACACGAGGTTTTGTTCTGTAGTCGGCGAACTTGGACCACAATGATCAAGCTGTCTCGCGACGAGTGTAATTCTAGTGTCGATGTAATTAAGTAACGCCACGATTACTTAAAGGAATGAACAGGGTCGCTTTGTTGTAGTCCAAATTAAGACATGTTGTAGCCGAGAGGAGAGATCAAAAGTATGATATAGTAAAAGCATAAGTAAATGTGGCATTACTTGCGGGCGAGTCTCTCTGTACAGTATGAAAAGTCGTGAGTCAGCTTGACAGCTAGTTGTTAATGGAATTTTTCGTTTGCCACAAGGCTGCCTGTGACTTTTCATCGAGAGCTTCTCCCGCCGAGAGTTCTCGCCCGGGGAAAGTTGCATGGTGGAAAATTAAAGAGAAGTCTGCAAATGAAAAGTTGTTCGTGTGATCGATTGATCAAGGTCCATCGGGAGCGACCACGTTTGTACGGTAGTACTAAACGAGAATTTTATGACATTTGCTACATGCAAAGTTGAACGATGCACGGCCAGGTGAATCACTATTAACTACGTTTCCAGTTATATTTCCTATAGTTCAGCGATTTACGATCTCGTTATCTCTTATCGCCATGCCGATATTTTCCCTGGGCGTGCAATGATTTTACGAGCCGCGTGATCCCCGATAAAGGTCGGAAACGGTCTATAGACTATAGGCGGGTAACCAAGCCGCAGAGGGAGAGCAGGATTGCACGTTCAAGCTCCGGCGACACGTTTCTTCGTTTCATTCTTTCCCCGCGAGCTGTTACGGCGGTTACGCACGCGACTCGAAAAGCTTAAACAGCAAATTTGTATGGCGGCGTGAACGGAACACGTAGTTCGCTCCTGGAAGCAATAACTAGGCCTCGCGCGCGGGCTACATATCTACTTGCAGGGGGTAGATATCCAGACGAAAGGCAGAACGAATAATTCATAACATTAAAAATTCCGAATCGCTCCTCACGTAAGCGGACACGCGCAAAACAGCCTTGGAAAGTGTGTCGGAAACGGGGGCAGCTGCACGAAGGGGTTGGAATAAATTGGACTACATATGCTAATGAATCCACGCTCACCCGGACGAGCTTTAGTGTTTACGAGAAAGGGCGTGGATCAATTATTACAGCAATATTTTTACGGTCAATCCCGGTCACGGAGTCGGTAAGAGGTCGGAGAACGTACAGACATAAAAAGCGCGCAGCTTCTTCCAAGACCGTAGAAGAGCGAGACGTTTCACACCCGGAGCGCGACTTTTACGTACCAAAAAGTATTTTCTATTGCGTCGTCTTTAATGTTCGTTACTAAGGTTACTAATTATACAGTGTAACGATACCAAAGTAATTAAGAAAGAAGGTACACGGCGAACGGCTCGATACGAACAAAATTCGCCGCGATCCGTTCGCCTGTAGCTCTCATAGGATATCGATAGGATCTATTGGTATTAAGCTAAGAGATAATGTACGGTACATTATGGTGGAATTTCAAATTAATTCTTAAAGAATTAAATGATAAACTCGCAAACTTAATGAATTTCTCAGTATATGTCTACAATCATGTATTATAGGAAAGGGAATGATTCGATTCAATAAAAACGTATGAAACCTGTCCACGTCATTATTCTCGGTCACCCCGTATTTTCAGAAAGTCGCAACGGTAAGTTGATTGATGGTAATTCTAATAAGTTCACTTCTTATGCTTCAGTTCAATTTACTTTCTTAATAATGAATGGAAGGAAAGGGTATTCGGAAAGGCTAGAACTATACGTAATTGCACTTTATTATAATTCGTCTTAAAAGGTCCCTTCACTCATCGCGTTTGCTCACTTCGTAACCATAAAATCAATGGAATCTCATAAATTTATGCAGCGGCACAACTTGCCAATAAGTGTCGATAAAAAATCCATAAGCGGAACTAGTATCGCTCCTATTAATTTCGTGCAGCCGGCTGAACCGAACTACCAATTCTCTTTTTATCATTGACAAACTTTTCTTAAACTTAAATAATGCTGTATTAACATATTCATTTGGATATATAGTTTTCTATGTATAATGTATATATATAGATCTATATTTATTTATATAATATAAAGAACCTTACTTTATAAGCATAACAGGTTATCGATGTAGAGCTGCCAAGGGACTCAGCTTTTTACAGCAAACGTGCATCTTTTGCTACACAAGTATAAGAATCAGCGCGCCTAAATAGAACTAATCTGCCAAATTTTTTCTCAAGCATAAACAATAGTTGCGCATCATGGACATAGCTTTTTACAGCTTGCAAAGACTAAATTGCCGAATGTGTCCGTAAGCTGGAGAGTCCTTTTGCAGCTGTCATTACAATGCTTTCTTTTCTTCATAATGTAAATCTATATAACAAAAAATATATATTTTACAGTACCATTACATTGCTATAACTTTAAATAAATCATCATCATGATAGAGAGTGCATAGTGATCAGTTAGATCACTGACGGTCGAAATCACTCATCACGGAGCGCTGATAAACATTTCTTGAGCAATTCAGCATGCGCCTGAAAGTAAAGAAAGGTGTTGTTTTATGCTGTACGAGAGTAAATCCTGTGATGTCTGCATACCTTCGCATGCTTTATTTCCAATTCCGTTAATTCGATGAGATTTTTCCTAAATGCGGTCACTCTTCTGGATTTGAAATCCATCAACTCTGCAATGTTAGATAGTTCACTTTAGAATTCCACTGTGCTCGGCACAAACATCTTATATGTGCAATATTACGCACCTTCTTTACCCTTTTCGGACATTTGTTCGAACTTTTCGCATGCTTCTGTTTGGGCCTGCTCCGCCTATATTTAACACACATATATATTTAAAAAGTAAAGGCCCACGACACAGTAGTGACTGTTGCAACCGACGGTTTAAGTAATATCACGCATTTCTTTTCGTCAATGTAAGAATAGTATTGCCTTGAGGATCAATCTTGCATTGAACAGAGCAGGGTAAAGGATCGAACAGAGAGAAGGCATGCAGTTTCATCTCATGCATAACATAGAACCAAGTAGAATTTGGGTCCATTAAGCACTACAAGATCATAAATGTATGAAAGACAAATATCCAAAGACACACCTCAGAAACTTCCAGTGCCTCGAAGAGCAAGAAAATTAAATGTTTGGTTAGAGGCTACAGAATCTTGGAGGATGGGCATCATTTAGCATACATCTTAAAAATTTGTGTTAATCTCCCACGTCCCATCACCATTTCGTTTTAAGGTAGCTTTGAATTTAAGAATCGGGAATCATCTGGTCGGAGTACAGTGTCTACTGGTGTCTCAATCAAGCTGGATGACTAGTACAAACAACTTCAATATAATACTCACAGCATGAACATCCTTATTCTTCGCGCGAGCCTTTTCCAAAGCTCGATTCGCAGTCTCATACGCGTGCAAGGCTTTTAGTCTTCTAAAAAGAAGTCTCTTAGCAGCAGCTGTATCCCTCATATAGTATCGAAGTGTGTCTGATAATTTTAAATCCTCGTCAGACGCTACTCGACCTTCAACTTTCTATCGCATCACAAAACCACACACACACACACAAAATGAACAATGACTGTAATGCATAATATTGACATAATTGCGAGATAGCTTCTTACCCTCAATTTCTCGAAGGTCTCCGCGATCTTGGTCAGAAATCTTTCGAGCTTGCCGGTATCAGTTGTTGCTAATTGCAATAGATTTGTTGAAATTTTTATGTACGAATCTGCCACGTCTTTGTGCTTGGCAGTTTGACGATCCGCTCGACTTGTGGCCTCTTTTAAATTGTGATGGTATGTTTGTAAAAATGTCATTTCCTGGTCAAAGAAGTCATTTACGTCCTTTACAGTAGCGGATAGGTAGTATTCATCGGTTGTTGTAGAGAATGATTTCACCAGACCTCCAAACATCTCCATCTTATTTTTTCCTAGAGAATTGATGTTTAGACTTATGAAAAACTCCTCAGGCATATTTAACATTGTAATTACCTCTTACGCATAGATCTTGATCGTACTCCAAAAATACTCTTAAGTTGTGATCGTTTCTAAAGACAGGATGATGTGCCAGTCTGGTCAAGAACATTTCATGCATAGCAACAGTTTTTTTGAATGTAGCCAAGTATTCCCTAAAGGGTATATAAAATCTGAGTATGGTAGTCTGTATCACGTTAACATAGAATTAGTTACTGATAACATACGCTTCTAGTTCTTGTTTCATCTTATTAAATTCTTCCCGTGTCATATTTCCTTCTCCCTCGCCAAGTTTCTGTAATTTCTCTCTAGACGCGTCAAAGTCTGGCCTTGGTGGACATGGTGGTATCTAGAAATACAACTTATCCTCCAACATTGCTCTCAAGGTATTTTATCGTGTATGAGATCATTATCAGTGACGTACAATATACCCAGCATACTCCTCGTTCTCTTCAAATCTGTCATGGAGCCACACAAATTCTTCGTGCTGTCTTACAACTAGATTATCCGGCTTTTGGAAATCAGGTAGAGTAGTATTTGTATGTACAGTAAACTTTACTTTATCCTTTTCACTGAGGGCATCCGAGATGTCCACCTGTAGAGACTTCTCCGACAAGTCCATGTTGTCAGCGTGAATGTTCTGGAAGAAGAGTCATGAGGAATATCAAGTATCAATCCAGTAAGCGGCATACGTTTAAAGCTAATCGCCGGGAAAATGGTTTCAGTGAAAGGATAGCATATCTTGTAGGTACAGTTCAAGGAAAGAATGTAAATACCTTCTTAGGAGGTACACTACTTAGAATGTCGGCAGTGTCACATATTCCGTCCTGAAACGTTTTCGAAATACTCAAAGGCACAGTAGAGAGGCGGGCGCGAGTAAAGTACGCGGGATATCGCTTTAATTAATCGGTTGAAAGGCCAGATCACCGGGCGAATGATAACAGGTTCCACCTACCATCATGGCGTCTATCAGCGTCTCTTTTTGACACGTTGTGTTTGACAATGAGAAGTTGTCAAATTTCTCCAACCGTAGAATCAAAGCTCGCACGATCAATGTATTAATCCGACTGCCGCGGTATATTGGCACTTGCTAACCGCCTAGGCCAGTGGATGCTGTACCGCTGGCAAGCTCACGAGCGAAAGGCGGATCACGACATGTCAGAATGCGGTACTCTTCGAAAATGCGTGTCGACAAATCAGCTGTGGCAGAGACCAGCTGCGTCACACATTTTCTTCGGATGGTCGCGTCATTATGCACCCGGATTATCATTCGAAATGCATTGCGGCGACTTATACAGATTACGCTCGCGTTTGGACCACAGCAAAATGGAGAAAAAGGCTTCCTAACGCAGGCGTACACGCGATCCAATCTTTCTCAGGCGCAAAGCAGCGCACTGTAGGATTGAGCATAGTCGCAAATCCCAGTCTTCTCCCTCTTTCTACATCATTGATGCCTAGATTCTCACATCTATTTAGCTTTATGATATATATTATTAGGAGATAAGCACCACGTCGCTGCGGCTTTGAATTTCGTTTACAATCCTCTGGAATTATCCTTTTTAGTTACAGTCTACATATATGCTGTCCTCATATCGGCATTGTACATGAGATAAATATGAACATCCTCCACTTGAATTATAAAGCAATTCTCATCACCGATTAGGTGACCAAGGCCGGCACAACAGAGCGATAGAATTGACATTAAATGAAACAGATAGCGTGCACACATATATTTCAAAATGGGGAGATATGTTAGTTTGAACTACATAAATATTTCAGGCAGATACATTACGTGGTAATAGAAAGCAGTGGTACAAATGATATTTATTATTATTCATCGCATCTAAAAAGATCGCATCGCATTCTGTCAGGGTCCAGAATATATATGCTAGCACTACTAAAAAGATATTGATATACTGCATGAAGTAAAGTGCACTATTTTCTCTTTAGTGTATTTTACTATAAGTTTCGATTCTCTTATATTACCGCACATTTTCGGAAGGATGTGTTTGCTTCCTACACAAGGGAGGGGTATAAATATTTATCACACGGTGACAGTTTTGCATTATTCAATTGACAGGAGTACACAAAGAATCATTCTAACGCAATCGTTGATAGTTTTACTTATGCTAAAGCCTAAGCATAACGTTGGCGTCAAGGAACGCACGAAGCACATAATAAAGGGTAGAAACAGTACAAATTTGATCAGTTCCTTACTGGCTCTCGTACTGTACAGACACAGCTTTTCTTTGAGCTCCACGTACAGCATATCATAAGCAGCAATATCAATCCAAGCAATAAAATTCTCCACGAACATTATGTTGAATGTGGATAGGCCTCACGATCAAATTGATTAATACGTTTTATATATTCGTCATTTCGTACATCAATACATACATATACATGTTGTTGCCTTAGGTAGTTGAGTGTAAAACATATTATATGTGCCATAACACTTTATCGAATACTCTGCCGATTACGCTTGAAATCAGAGTACGCTTTGGTACGCGATGCACACAGTATGACACATTAAATTAATTTAAAATGTAGAATGAGAATGCCTATCCTTGCCCGCTTCAACATTATCCTACTTATCGTCCCTATGATACTCAGTCCTGCTGTTCCTGAAGTTAAAATACCAGTAAAAGTACAGTGAAAATTAGTGTATCATTAATTGAACGAAACAATATTTATTCCGCTTTCCTAATATTAGCCTTCAAAAATAGTATTTGTGTAAAATAGATGATACCAAGATATACTAATGAAATTATGCTATTACTTTCCTAAAAAAAATAATTGAAAGCATAAAAGATCTCTTTTCATGAGTGCCATAAAGTCTGAGTAATATGTCACTAATAGTCCTGTGTTACAGTACACAATCGATTGAACTATTTTTGAGAATCAAAGGAAAAGAAGTAATAGTATTGATGGACTATAGTCTATGACTCATCTATAATAAAAGTGTACAAAGCACATAACAAGATCATAATTGAAAGGCAATGTAAACTTGTATCGATGAGAATCTGTAAATTAGGACTTTATTATGATTCATGATTTAAATGATATATAACACTTGTACCTTATAGTAAACCTATCCTTTAAGTAAGAGTTTGCTTTAAATAATAAATACACCAACCGTCACTCGTCATCTCGTGGTGCGACACGCGCCAAAATAAATGTACAAAGTAATTCACTGGATTAAAACGAGCTGGAGTAAAAGGACCAAGTTAGAGTGGAGAAGGATGAAGCGGTGGACAGGCAACCCCCAGCCCCTAGCAACACCCACCGCCTTGCGCGTTGCCTTGACCACCGGAGCCTGCTAAAACACCGGGGCTAGTTGGTGAATGTTGCGGTCCAATCTTAATGCCATTGGCCTATTCAAAACAGAAGGCAGTGTTAAAGAAGTTCAAATCCCTTCACCATTTCCATAAGCTATCTCAACTTTACCTCATTATTAATGTCGAATACACCCTCCTGGATTTTTTCATAAATTTCTTTAGCAGTTTTAATAAAAGCTTCTTCTACATTGGTTGCTGTCTTAGCACTGGTTTCCATAAATACAAGTCCATGTTCTCTAGCAAATGCTTGACCCTCTTCTCTTCTCACTTCCCTTCGGCTATCCAGATCAGTTTTGTTGCCAATTAACATGATGACCATATTTGAATTTGAGTGCTGCCTGGCATCTTCTAACCAGGTTGTTAGGTGGTTAAAAGTGTCTCTACGTGTAATATCATATACTAGCAGTGCTCCTGCAGCACCACGGTAATAAGATCTAGTAATTGAGCGGAATGCCTCTTGCCCTGCCTATGGGTGTAATACATCCAAGTTAAATACTATAAATTTTCAATCTTCAATATCTTAGATGATTGTATATTTACTGTATCCCAGATCTGCAGCTTAATTTGCTTGCTATCAATGGTTATCATACGGGCTCCAAATTCAACGCCTATAGTTAGATCATGGACTGGTTGGAATCTTTTATCTGTGAACTGTAGAAGCAGGCAAGATTTTCCAACTCCTGTATTGAGAAAAAAATTTTATTAAAATAACAATATATTTCATATGAGGTGCACATTCAAACTGTCTCATTACATTTTAATAATATGTGCGGGTTACAATAGAATCAGCAGAGTAGCCAAATTTATAAACAAAGCAAAATCCAAGTGCAACGTAGGAGTAAAGTTAATGGATTGGTACATGGGAGAAATCAACAGTAGTTAAAAGCATATTCTTAATGAATACCGGCAACTCTTAAATCGTTTTTAACAAAGAGGTTTGATGGTCTATTGTGCTCCAAAAACTAGCATCTGCTGCATCTTTCCCTTATAGTTTTATCATATCAACGTCCTTCCGATACTCAAAATAAATCGATACTAACACGTAAATGAGACAGGATTGCGTGGCACGTCAAAGGACTAGGTAAACAATGGATTTCCTGTTGGAGTCAATTCTAATCAAGACCTATTATTTCCGCAACATATCTGCATGTAGTTTCAAAGATACGGCTTCCGCGTATACAGAACGTAACAATGAAAAAGTGGAAAACGGTTGATACAAATAAAACAATGATACGCGATGCGACCAAAGGATATACAAGTTCATATGGTTAGCGGAATATTGTATTCGGTGGCAGAGATACAAGCTTGGGTATTTTCTCGTCAGCATCATTGCAAACTGCTTGTATTGAAGAATGGTACAGTGCCAGAAAGTGCATCAATCAAAAATAGTGTCGCGCAAAGCCACGAAAACAATGGGTCCTGTCAGCGACGACGTAGTGAAGAGAGTCAGGCTCCATTCGAGGATAGCATTGTAGGATTGCTCTCCCTGATTTACCTGTGTCTCCAATGATGATGTACTTGAAGAGGTATGCGTACGACATTTTCGTAGGCGCGAGAACAACAAAGTCCCAAGATCTGCGGTATATATGTATTAGAAAACAGAACTTCACTTTTCCGACTGTCTTATCTCTTCTGCTCGGGCATGACGTCACTAACTTGCTTCGGTATTACTCGGATTCATTCGTGTCGCTCGTACGGGCAGCTTCGGCTTTCCGATATTGCACCGATGATGGACCATTCGCTCGCACATTCACCAGGTATTTCTTGTTTTATAAAATCATCCTAGAGACGAACTTTTAATAGGAAAGATTGTTGGAGTCGAGTGTTTCGGTAGGAATCTCTTTCCTATGACCAGTATATAAAGGCTGATCGCTCAATAGAAACGTGTCAGTTTCATGGCAGCAGAGTCCACGAGTCGAGAACTGTGAACGCGCGTTTGGTCTGCATCTTTTGGTCCTTTTAAATTATAGAGTACATTCGTCCTACGAACGCTGACATTTCCTGTAGGATTATTAATACTGCGACGTGTCGCAACAGCCAGATGTAGTATGTAACTCGTGAATATCACGAGTGTTTCATGAATTATTTACTTGAACTATATTACAAAGTAAGTGATATCGACATCAGGGGACAAGATTACATTTCCGTGTAATCGATAATATGGTGATACAGTAGCAAAATATAAAATATCATGAATATTAATGGTATTTTAAATTAAGTCGAGTTGAATAACCCGCGTGGTCCGGCATTAGGGTGCGTGCAGATGTGTTGCGCCGACTCACCCAAGGCTTCACCACTTTTCGTTTGGGTCTGATTGGTCCGTTGTGGTCCGCTCTCAAAGCGACCTTGCTTGGAATGGCTGGAATTCAGGGAATGTAGGGCAAGGTCATCAGCTAAAGGGTTAACTAGAGCAGTAACACGTATGTATTAGATCAGCAGGACATGTCATCTGAAAATTAAAGCTTGGAAAGGGTGTTGTACTCCACACTTAGTTAATCGGTCCCATTTTCTATTTTCCCCCACTTCTTTTGGGCCTTATATACTATGAAGTTTCCCATAAAGTTTGTGCAGTTTGACCTAGTGAGAATTATATATAAATGTGATCATCACAATAACTTAATCAACTAATCAACTGGACAGCAGGAGCTCAAAAGATTTAGCCTTCCACATCAGATTCCAAGAAGAATATACGTATAATATTAACCATACTACTTCTTGAATAAAGTAATTGAAATCCAATAAACTGTTTTTATATTTTAAAGATGTGCTTATTTCCAGTTTCGCACCTTTGATATATTGTCTCAATCCCTGCCTCAGGAAAACTCCTGCCATTCTCGTGGCGGCTCATTATTAGATTCCTTCGATAAAATTCTCTGACAACGTTTCAAACCTACATTTTCGAAAATTCTGGAAACTTCTTGTGACGTCATCGAAACGTCACGGGAAAATGTTCGACAATTTTCGCTATGACGTGACACAGAAAACCCTCTATTTTGCTATTCCAAGGCACAATTTTTTGGCATTTTCTCTATGACGTCATAGTGGAAATTTTCTAACACTTTTCGCGTGACGTCATCGATGATTTCATCATCTGTGATATCACTCAAGATGTCATCAATGACATCACGAATGATGCTACAAACACTTTTGGAGTTATTAAGATTATGGAATTCAGACAAAATTGGGAGTAAATCTTATACAAGTTTGGGAGTGGAACTTATTATTAATCTGAAAAACACCATAAGTTCTATTTTATTGAAATAATTGTATAGTTGCAACAGTACGCAGTTTTATTAATTAAATATATTACATCCTCGCATTGTATATTATTAACATAGTGTATATTTTTCGTTCCATTATGCATGATGATGTAACTGTTCCACACGGTGTCCGCATTCTAATGGTGTAATATGACATTTTCCGAATAATATTGGTTCGCCAAAAAGTTCGTGCGGTTTCGCCTGAAGACAACTATCGCCAAAACCGTACGAACTTTGTGGCCCACCCAGTACTTACAGGCATGTCGAAATGATAAAATATATTGGATATCTTGGATAATGTGCTAGTACTTTGATAATCCTTAGTCGAGTGCCACACTATTACTGTGGTCTTACCATCGCAAGTATATAAATCTCAGGGATTGTATCACTTTTAGAGAAAGCTACGATGACGTGTTGCTACACAATAATGGAGTTATGCCGGGGGTAACAAGGCTCAAGCGGTACGGGCTTGTTCTTGTCCTGGCCATACTACCTTTCACGAATACATCTCTTGTCCGGAGCTCGGAGCAGCTCGGAGCAGTCCAGAGTCCACCCACCAAGATGGCTCCTTTATGGGGCAATACTCGATGCTTGACGGTTTGACGTGAAGTTATTTGCACACCTGTCATTAAAGTCTCGTCGGAGCTGGGTCTGGGCACTTTTCGGTGTGTTCTACGTGTGAAAAGCGACGAGGAACGAGTACGGTGCACCAGCAGCTACGAGGGATCGATCGGTTTTCGCCACGGGGAAAGTGGCAGGGTACGGCCGGTTGGTGTACCACTCCGCTCGTCGAACGAAAATCTGTACTTCTCTCGTGCAGGTAGCATTCAGTCTGATTCAACCTAGGATTACAATTGGGAGCCTTGGAACGAGTAATGTGCCTTTCCTAACGTTTGCCTGAGCCCATTACAACTTTTGTTGCCCGACATAATAAGCTTATCGCGTGTCCCATTCCCGGGCCTGATCGTCGTTGTCAAAATTGACCGCGGTTGTGTACAATGCATATTGATCTATTCATAGCTGTCACTCGTATCCCGAACAATTTGTTGCTCTCAAATACATCGTGCTTAGCATCGTTCTTATATTCGATTAGCCAGTAAGTGCTCCGAGCACGGTGCAACGAAAATTAGGCGATTTCGTGGTGACACTTGATTTCGCTCCTGTGTGCCTGGATACTCTCGTTCCCAGTACGTTCCCTACCGAGTGACTGTGATCTAATGGCCCTGTTAACCGACTGCCTTCTCTATTTAAAGCATGCATATCCATGATAAATCCGACGGCCTGACCCTTAACATCTGGCATTTACAATATTGCGTATTAATAATAGATTGAACTCTCGTAAAACCATTTTCCGGCTCGCAGCTTTCTGGAATCCGTAACCTGACGTGCCGAATGTAAATCGCTCGCCCTCAAATTTCGACTTTGTATGATTAATTTTGGGCGTTGGACGAAATCACCGACCGCTTTGCCCGTGATTCTCGGCTTAAAGATGTACTCGGAAACCGAGTTTCCGTAGAGTGTCAGAAGCAATAATATCTCCGCGTGATGTCAATTGTCTGTTGATGCATGATGCTGCCACGAATGTGGGATTGCGTGTGTAATGTTCCAAGCCTCTCGATCGAGAAATTAAGTGTTTCAATGTTCGCTTTGCTGGCTCAACTTTTTCGGAGCACCCACCTATAGCTGTGATTATCTGTTCTTTTCCAGATACATAGTGCCATTCCAAAGAATCATTGCTCACAGTTGTGCTAAATTGTAAATGCTATGCTTAATCGTATATGTACAATTTTATGAGAACCTGGGAATCTGCGTTATGCATTTCTGGTGATATATAACTCTGGCACTTACGACTGTACGATAAGGATTCTAGAGTAACTAAGGCCAATTGAAATTACATCAAATGACCACTGCTTGGGTCTACTTGTATGTAAATTGGAGTACTACTGAAAAGAACGGAGCGATTTGATCGAATTTCAATGCCCAACTCTGAGAAGAAGAAAGGCAAAGTAAACGGGGGCTCTTTGAAATATGTTACCAAAGGGAGATTGTGCTAAGTTCCACAGAAATGTTTAGATCTGATATAATGACCAAAGGAATAAGATTAGATCTGTAATAATTGCAAAAACACCTAAAGAGAGGAAAGAAAGAAAGAGAGAGAGAACAAGCTAGAACAAATTATTATTAGGAATAGTTAATCATGTCTTGAGCAAATACTTTGAAGAGAACAGATTTTTATTTTCACACTCTTTAACTGTGTAAGTGATCTAATCACAGCTAGCTTTAAAAATGGCAAGGAAAAGTGACAATGTTAAAGCCATCAATGTGGCCGTTGTTGGCCTCTCTGGCACAGAAAAAGATAAGGGACAAGTTGGGGTTGGCAAATCATGCCTGTGCAATCGATTTATGCGTTCATTAAGTGATGATTACAACGTGGACCATATATCAGTGTTGTCTCAGGTAATTTATGAAACATTGTGCAGTAATTTAAAATTTTCAAAATATTTAAACAAACTGTCTAAGCTTATCAATTATTATTTTTTAGTCGGACTTTAGCGGCCGCGTCGTAAATAACGACCACTTTTTGTATTGGGGGGAAGTCATAAAAGCAGCTGAAGATGGAACTGAGTATCAATTTCAATTAATAGAACATACAGAATTCATAGATGATGCGTCCTTTCAACCGTTTAAGGGTGGTAAGATGGAACCTTATGCAAAGAGATGTGCTGCTACTAAGATTACCAGTGCAGAAAAGCTTATGTACATTTGCAAAAATCAGCTAGGAATAGAAAAGGAATACGAACAAAAAGTTCTGCCTGATGGCAAATTAAATATTGACGGTTTTCTATGTGTGTTTGATGTAAGCGTTGTACCCAATAGATCCATAGAGAAGCAAGTCGAAATAATCGCGAACATACTAAATAATTTAATGAAAACCAAAAAGCCTATTGTACTTGTAACAACCAAAAATGACGACGCAAATGAGCAGTATGTAAAAGAAGTTGAGAAATTAGTAATGAGAAAGGAGTACAAAGGTTCCATCTTAATAGTCGAAACATCGGCGCACGAAAACATTAATATCGATCTAGCATTTATGATTTTGGCACAATTAATTGATAAGACCAAAATGAGAAGCAAAGTAACTGCCTTTGCTGAGGCAGCAAGAGGAAGGAAAGAGCTCCTAGAAGCCTCGACCGAGTCTCTCCAGAGACTAATCCGAGCACATGTTACCGATTACCGAGCATTATGGTCGCAAGCGTCAAAGAAATTAGCCCAGCACAAAGAATTCTCGGCGTTCGTGGAACTATTCGGTATTGATGCAACCCAAAGACTATTTAGAAGGCATATTAAAAAACTGAAGGATGAGCAAGTAGCCAAAAAGATTCAAGGATATTTGGACATGTTACCAGACATCCTTCACGAAATATGTCCCGATATAACAAATCTAATTAATCAGTACGTTTTTTTGAAGAAATAACACTATCAGCTAAAGCATATCACCAAGGCAATTTCGAATCTTATATGTGTCAATATTTTTACAGAGAATGGTCGGCGGTACAGCAGTATATTAAAGAACATCCTGATTTCCATCAATACTTTTATGAATGTCCCGAAGATATACCGTGGATCGATTGTGATTTAGTTGATAGCAATGGAACTAAAATTCCATATGACGTTTTGGAAACACCCGACGCAGAAACGGTCTTTAAAAATCATATAAATGCATTACAGCAAGAACAGCGCCGATTAGAGTAAGTATTATACCGAGGAACCTTGCCGAGTGATGCCATAGTGGTGGTCGAGAAAGATTTCACTTATTTGCTGTGGCAATCACTGATTCCTTGCTGTATATGCTTAATATTACCATCTTACTTATAAAACCGATTTATTGAATCACCTAGAAAGTAATAACCATATGCAATATACTAATGCTTTGCTTCATTCTGGGTGGCGTTTCTTTCTGCAGACTTCCAAAAAGGTAATTTGTGCTTTTATTGCTTCAAAATACTGAGGAATAGACTTGTGGTTCCATTTAGCTTGGTAGTATATCATCCGCCTGTGTCTTAATGTAGAATAGACTGGAAATCCGACAAGATAGTACCACTATTACCTCTATCACTTTAGTGGATACTTTTTCATAGGTGGAAAAAACAATTTAAACAATTATTGGAGGAGACTGGTTATGTTACCCCTGGAAAACACTTATCTGAAGTACGGGTACTTTTCATGGGAAGAGAGTGCTTTGAAGCACTCTCCCATCATGACTGCCAAGAAATCTATGACCAGCATCAGAAAGAAATTATTGAGAAAGCAAAACACAACTTTCAAGTAAGATAGTCCAATGACTGTGCATATTGTTCCTCTCACTCGTCCTATAGTATTTTGATATTCTGCCATGTAGGAACTATTGTTGGAACACGCCGACCTATTCTACCACTTTAAGAGCATTGCCCCATCTGGAACTATAACTCAAGATGACATAAAAGAAATTACAGATGCATTGGTCGATGACTTTAGATATAAGGCTTTGGACAGACTAGATCAAGATAGAAAACTAATGCTGTTCCAACACCTAGGTTTTGTACACTGTCCTATAAGGGAGCACTGTCCTGCTTATCCGAATTGTATGGACGCTCTCATAGAACGAATACTCGGTACTAAGGCACACAGGTAAATATCTCACATATATAAAGGTCCTCTCTTCATGGGTTAGAAGAGTGGAGAGTGCTTTTGTGTACTATAATGTAACTTTCCTTCTCCCCTATACAGACCTTCTTCTTGGAATCACAGTAGCCAGTGGCAATTGACGTCAGATAATAATCAATTAAATTTAGTTATCCTCGGAAGTAATGGTCTCGGCGAAGAATTCGCGCGCGAGATACGAGCGCAAACTCAAGACGACGAAGTTGAGATTGATTGTCAGTTATATACGCTTGGTTATCGTATTATTGATGGTGATGTTGGATTGCCACACAATTCCTTCACAACTTCTGATTTTATGCCGCATGGTGTGTAACAATCCGTCGTGTCACGAAGAAATTGGATAATCTCAATGGGATTTATAAATATATGTTGATTATAGGATCGTTTTGCATTTACTCAAACGAGGATTCATTTGAGTATATTCGTTCCTCGCTGGAGAAAACCCTACTATCAAACTTAGAGCAGGAGGATAGGCTACCATTCCAAGGACTACCTATTGTTATCATGTTCGTACCCGAAGCGAGCATAGACGAAATGGAAGCAATAAGGCTTAGAGAAGAAGGGCAAAATCTCGCTGATAGGTATTTCGGATGATATCATTTTGGCAAATAAAAGATGAATATCGCGGTTCTAATACTTGTTCAATAGTTTGCAGTGTCCGTTTATCGATGTGTGTATAGAAGATTTGGAACAAGATAAAAGGTTCCCCACTCCTTTAGTGAAAGATGCTTTGCAGCAACTTATACAATCTATAAATCACAGGGCTGGTTTTCTAAACATATATCAAAGTGTCATTGAATGCTTGGAGCCTGATATCAGGTACTCCAGTTAGACAAGCGACAATGATTCTAATACGAGTCATTGCTATATTCATATTATTTTTAGGATAATAATGTGTATGTTCTGCGGAGATCCGTATTCAGTGGAGAATGTACTTGGCCCCTTGTTGAGTCATCAATGTTGTTTCCTCAGTGGTGATAGATCAATCGTTTTGGAAACATTTTTAGGAGAGTCCAAGCGAAGAGTAGAAGTAATAATCTCCAGTTTTCATGGAGCAAATGCGTTTAGAGATGAACTAGTACATGGTTTTATACTGGTTTACTCCACAAAAAGAAAAGCATCACTCGCAACTTTAAAGTGTGTATAATATTCATTGTAATCCATGCTGTATTCATAATGGTTCTGCAATCAATTTAATACTTTCTTCCAGTGCATTTTCTATGAATATACCAAATCTACCGATACAAATAATGGCTGTGACTGATACTGGTGGAGCCAATGCCTTCTTTAGTAATGACTTGAGTCATCATCTCATTACCGAGGGAAATGCTACTGCTGATAGATTGCAAGCACATTTTATGACATCGGCCTCTAGCTGTCAACAGAAAAGTATAATTACATCAAAATGATTTGAGAAGAATGCTAATGAGAAACCCTATACAAATCTGTAATACTATGGCTTCATCTTGCAGCTGCGTTTTATACTCCATTCTTTAAAGAAGTCTGGGAGAAGAAACCTGAGATAGAACAAGCGTTCAATATGGAAGAACCCGGTAATCTGAACGATAGTGGAGAGGGCACACTAGAATATTCAGCTTTGCATCCAATGCCTCCACCACGTCACGAAAGTTATCATCTACAAACACCTGATGATGGGTAGGTAATCTGAATGTGAATGCTAACGTGTAACCCAATTACACTGTTTAACTTAGGAATTTTTCAATGATTCAAAAGTCTAATGTGAAGCAGTATGTCTGTAACTTTTAGAAGCGGCTCTGAATCATACGAGCAATTAACACCCGACGGAGATCTTGGAGATACTGGCCTCAACGAACAATTCGCGGACAATAGAGCCACACCTAGTGACGACAGTGATATTTATAGTCAAGTAGATTTTTATAGGGAAGAAAGAGAAAGAGATCTGCTAAAACCTGGTGACATCGCAAACAAATTATCTGGTAAGTTTGTAAACGTAACTATTTAATATGAATAAACTATTAATCGCTCGATCTTTGTATTGCAGGCTGGGTTAAAGATACTTTTACGCATCAAGATGGAGTGACCAATAATTACTCACACAGAGCTTTTACAACTGGGCGACGACATATCTCTCAAACAAAACCCCGACCGAAAGGAAATAGTCAGACGTTAAAGCAGCCTGGAAAAATAAATCTGAAAGACTTCTCAAATGTTACTGATGCTATCGCACGAATGACGATTGGTGAGAAGGATGAACATGGTCCTAAAATGATGGGTCATGCTCCTCTAGCTACACCAGAATTAGTAGATCTTGGCTCTGAGTATGCTCAGGTTAAAGATGTTGTACCAAACATGTATCCCTCTTACGACGATGATTATATGTATGCACTGGTACAAGATTCTATCGGCAATAATAAATCCAAGCTACGTCATCGACGTGAAAAAGGGCAACCCTGTAAGGCGACCGTCCTAGGCGGCAGCTGCTGATAGACTAAAGTTCTAACAACCACTTCCTTTTACAGTTCTAACTCTATGATTATGTTTTAGCATACAGCGATTCCGATTCGGAATGGAGTTCATTGGAACGTCAACGAGTTGCAGATGCATTAGGGAAAGCAAACAAGAAACCAGCGACCCATAAAAGAATACGCAAAAAACGCACAGCCATACCAGTGGCAACACCCAAAGTTCCCTCCTTAGGTAGCATGGGCAGTGGTGATGGCATTGTAGGTTTAAATTATAACATGAAAGAGGACAAAAACTGGAGAATGGATACTACTGAGCGAGGTACGTAACTATCTATTGTCTACGCTTTATGATCTTCACCTGGTGCTTGATTAATTTTTTTTTCATTCTGTAGTGTCGAGCGAAACGCCGGACTCCTCCGAGTCAAGTGACCCAGAGCATACAGCGAGAACACGATCAAAACAGTACAAGCTGGCTGCTGCAAGTTTACGAAAAAGGTTCGGCAATTCTATCCCTCAACAACATTTAGCCGCCACACTTCAGCATCCATTTAACATGAAACATATAAACCAGGAAATGTTTAGCGCCTCTTGTAAGTCTATCTATGATTGCCACCTGTAGCTGGTATATCATTTAGTTTTCGACTGATCTTTCTCTAAATACTTTGTTTTATTTGCATGAATTGGATGATTTCTTGTTATTTTAGTGAGACAAAGACGTGAGAATACATTTGGAAACATTCCAGATGATGAATCGAGTTTGGACGTCTCTTCTCCGCGAGAAATTAATTCTCCTAGTGTGAGTATACCTAAGTACAAATTACAAAAAGATATTTCAACTTTTTCGTGAACACTTTTGGTCTACCTATTTCTAGTTCGGCCTCTTGAATAAAAAGGACGGTGACAAATTAGCGCGAAAGAAGGATAAGCAGAAGGCTAAAGAAGACGAGAAAAATGAGAAGCGAAGACTTAAGGAAGAAAAGATGAAGAAGCATGCCGAAAAGGAAAAGGAAAGGGAGAAGAAAAAACAAGAGAAGATCAAGCAAACCAAAGGTCCAGGTGGGGCGTTAATGTCTAACCAGCAACCGTTGATTGAAGACTTTGCACAAAGCGAGACGAACCGAATACCACTATTCCTTGAGAAGTGCGTTCGCTTCATAGAGGACGAAGGCTTAGACTCCGAGGGTATTTACAGGGTTCCTGGAAATAGGGCACATGTTGAACTTCTATTTCAAAAGTTTGAGGAAGGTGAGCGAAGATTTCCCTTGATTCGTACTTGGAATAACAGTGATATGGATACACAATGAGGTTTCTATTTGTAGATGGGAATGTAGATATACATTCACTGGATATACCAGTAAATGCTGTCGCGACTGCTTTGAAAGACTTCTTTTCGAAGAGACTTCCACCACTTATCGATAAAGAGCGCATGAGCGAACTCGAGGACATATCGGGTGTGTTTGGATATCGATTTCAATTCGGACGAAATATTGATTTGTTATACTCGAAAGAGAGAGAGATATATATATATATATGTTTTTTTTATTAGGCGCCCGAGGAATCAGCAAACCAATGTCCGCAACATGCATGAATATGGAAGATCGAAGTTGCAGACTTCTTGCACTACGCCTAATGCTCAATAAATTAAATCCTGTGAATTTTGATGTACTCAAGTTTATCTTTCAACATTTTGTAAAGTAAGTACAAAATCTGATCTCTATTAATCGAAATGATTTATATGTTGCAGCATCAGAAATGAGTATTTTGAATCATGCCCTTAATACTTTGTTTCAGAGTTGCAGAGAACTGTAAACTGAATAGCATGGACAGTAAAAATCTGGCAATCTGCTGGTGGCCTACACTCTTACCCATAGAATTTAATGATCTCGGCAGATTTGAAGCTATGAGGCCATACTTAGAAGACGTTGTGCAAACTATGATTGATCAGTATCCTTTCTTGTTTTGCGGCGAGGAAGCGATTGTAATGGTTTAGTGAATGATTGCATAAAGAATAACTGGGCAGCGTGAATTTACAGCAGGGGACGTTCAACAATTGCACACTTTACGTTCGTGATTTACGCACCCAGGAAGGAGTCGATATAGTTATTATCAATGATATTATTACCACTAGTTTTGGTGTGGCACGCATTAGCCATAACTACCGAATCTCGCTATGCAAAAAGACCGAACAAATTAGTTTAAGCCATCATAAGCGTGCCCGTCTTAAGTTGCGGCGTTTTACCAAGCAAAACGGTCGATCAATTAATGGTCCTAACACGGCCGTTTGCAGATTTGATAATAACGCGAATAATAAGGTCAATCCATGTGTCATAACAGTATGCATGTATCATGTTGGATGTATTCAGAGCGATGTATTTATTACTATGTATTAGATATAAGACTCGATATTCGATAATAGTGACTAATCGTAGTGAAGGTAAACTCGATGTTGCTTTTTTATGACTTTCTTTCATCGTTCATCGTTCTTACGTTCTCAATAGTACGGGAATATTTGACGTATGCTATGCGTGTGTCTGTGCGCGCGTGAGCGAAAATAAACTGGGTGTGGCTGGAACTGAGCGAAAGGAACATAGCAAGAATGAAAATTAAGAAACTCACCCATTGGAAATTCATATATCTAAAATTTATCCACATATTCGGAGAGCAAAGTTTTTTCAGTATTGTATGCGCACCTTTTTCATGGCCACTATGTGAAATCAAAAGGAGTAATGATCTGAAATGTTTTTAACATGAATTTTTCTATTGCTACGATATTCTCCATTATTCTCGATTGTTCGCGACAGCCTTTCTTTGTCTTGCGTTGCACGTATGATCCGAATTCTCTGTACCAAACCAGTATTGCGAAATACTCAATCTGATCTAGGAAATACGAGACCTATAGGCTCGATCGTGATACAATTCATAATATCCATTCCGTCTGAAACTAGAAACGAAAAAAAGTTACATGTACTACTTGAGAATAGTTCGTTTTACGCGAGGCGTACTGAGCTGAGAATATCAGTGCGCTTTCCAGTAGCCAAGCCAGATCTCGAGGGTCCTGGATTCGCGATAAATCGAGTAAAGCCATATGTTAAGAATATCCAGGATTGTCATACAATTTTTTCGAGTTTCATAAGCTGACTGTGTATATAAGATTATGAGATTTTATGGGAGCGATGTTTATAAAATAAGGATTGCGAAGTCCGATTTCTCGATAGGTTTCATGCGATCGATGAAGGCACGCGCCGCATCACTAGTTCGATCATTTTTATTGACTATAATTGCGCAAGGAGCCTCGCCGTACTCTCTTCGCAGCCGTGGAATGAAAGCGCGACGTGTATGAAACGCGGCTCCGTTTATCCTATATTCTTTGCTTGTCGAGGCACAAGCGCGACACTAACAATTTCCTTCTCGCTTTTAACACGGAATCTGTCTGACCGATTGGTAAGAGGTTTTTGTAGGTGTGCCATAATTTAGGTCGATGTCACGATTGTAATAAGCGTATGCCTTTTGACGGCTTAGCAACCCCCAGCTGAAATGCTGGGGGTGACAGAATATCTGGTGAATGTTGACGTTACGATAAACAAGTCTTTTGAACACGAAACATAAAGGAGGAGGCAAGCACATTCCACAGTATGGAAATATATACTTTTTCGTTGTCTCGAGAACGAATCCTGCGAAGACGAAACCTGGACCAGACTAGAACAGGCAGAAGAATAAGAGAGGGCGAGATTCCCAATAAAAGATTTCGTAATGACACTTCACGGATCGGACTTCGCGGATTCGTTCTTACGAATGGGTTTTCGCGCTGACGTATTTATAAGGAAACGCTGTAATAATGAGACTTCAGAGAGCTGCTTGCGGCTGTTGTGGTCCGCGCGGTGTACTACAGTTCGTACATTCCCGTTGTAGTCGTAACCAGAAAAAAAAACAGATTTTATACATTCGTACGTACGTAATTGTATAATGTTGTAATAGGAACAGAGACGTCGATGTTACATGTGAGATCTGAGATACAGATCCAATGCTGTCTAAATAATAATGACATGATTCCTTGTCATTGTCACCAATTTGAGTTGGGAGACTTTTCGTATATACCCCGCTTCACGAGAACTACCTTTAAGATTTCTTTTTCTTTTCTTATGAATCTTTCAATGGGCGCATTCTATCGACTGAATATACGTAATCCGTACTTGTATTGGGTGTTACTCTGAGGATACTGTCTTAGAAACAATTCCTTTGTACTAACCACGGACGTAAAGCTAGATTTTGATAATCATTGCTCGTCAATCAACGAGAGTCTTAATAACAATTTCTAGATAGCCTCTGAAATACCCGTTGCTCTACCGAGACTCGTGTTTTTCCTGTTGCCGAGTGCTCACTTGGGAGTCACTCGAGGTCTAAGGTAAATGATCGTAATCCCGTAAATTTTAAGCGAGACATTTGTCACTGCGCGCGAAACAGCGAAAGTTAGACGGTGGGATAGCAAGTTGTATGATACGTTGCACATTTTGCAATATTATCGAGAACGCCGGTGCAGTTTATAGAGAAGGCAACTTCTTCCGCGAATCACTCCTCGACACGTATTCATCGATCCTCTTGTATGAGAAAGCCTAAACGCCAAGCTACAAACACTTTTTTACGACACGTCCGTTAGGAAGACAGCTTACCTTTCCTCTCTAGATAGCTAATACTAGACGAACCACCACTCGCACGGAAAATGTTGCACGCATTTTTACTGACGGCTCATTATCTCATCGCACGAAATGCATATGCATAGGAACTGTTACCAGTAAGAAAATAACTTTTTCCCGGTCGCGAATTAATCAAGTGCTCGTACTGTTCGCGTGCTCTCCCCGAACGCCTCTTTCCTACTGATTCTAACACGACTATTATTATGCCTTTGATTTATGCGCGTGACTTCGATTATTGCCGGTTTGCCTGTATTAAAGTCCATTCTACTTCGCTCGAACATTTAATATTTGATTTGTGACTCGCGATACGAATTTCCTGAATTGCAAGAACTTATCGGAATATATCCAATTTCGCTCGGAGAAATAATGAAAGTTTCGCGAAAGTTCGCGACTGGAAATGTTAAATTTTGGTACTTGGAAACCCCACTCGTTCACTTATCACACTCCTCCCCTCCACTCGCTCGTAAATGTTGCTATTCAAACTACGATTTGTGTAAATAATCAATATACATGTATAAATATGAATATAAATAATTATAAATATACGAACTATCGGTAAGTGGCGGCGAGCACGTGTAAATGAACGAAGCCCGTCCTCGTTGTATGAAAACTAGCTATGTTCGGACGATTGTACATGCATTCGACAACCGCAACGACTTTTCACTACTAAACGTTTCCTAGGATAATTTCGTCGTTAACTAATTAAGTACTGCGGACCCTGGTTGATTGAGCTAATACACCTAAGAATTCTCGACTACATACTCGATTCTTTCTCGCCAGTGATATAAAATATCCAATACGTCTCTTCGGTAGCATTGTGCTAATCGACCGAAATTGCATCAGTGATTTCTAGATGTACTGTTAAACCAAGTAAAAAAGAACAATCTTTCAAGTGGGAGCAATAGAACAAAGGGCCTAGAAAGTGACTAATAATTACGTGTTGCGCCACTGATCGTTCGGCCTTCGCGATAGCGCGAGTCCACTCTTTTAAAGTGTGCGTAAACTAGAATAACTACTATTAAATTTTTTAAATAATATTAACAAGTACATTGAGAAATCACTATGCTGTCTGTGGGGAAGTTTGGAAAACGAGAATTCTAAATAGTCGACTCCACGAGGAAGTGCGACTAGAAGATCGCTCTCAGATATCTACGTCCGAACTGCTCGAGGTTTATGTCTCGACTGGCGTGTCACGGTCAATCACGGTACACCGTGCTAGGTAAATACACTAGGGTTTTCTACTGGCTCGCCACTTAAACGACCGGAATTTTCCGAACGGCTGCGGGAGCAGCTGTGCTTTCTATTGTTGTACCCTAAGTCCAATTAAGTGCGACCTTCGAACCATGTGTGCGTGAGTGCGGAATGGCGTAGTAACGAGTAAACACAAGTGAACGCGTGCGAAAGGTCGACCTGTCCTCGGCGGAGGCCGACTGAAGAATGCGCCTGCTACCTGCTTTCACCTTCCATATATACTACTTTCGACCCTCCGCTCCCCTCCACTTTATGCACGCAGACATCGGTGATCCAAGCTGACTTATACGCAAAATTCTATCTCACGTGCAAAACATTTTCATGGCGACATGAAATTCTTAGGCTGACGTGAAACTGTCGCGGTGACACTAAGGAAACTTTCCGAAAGTCGAAAGCCAAGAAGAGTGAAGGGCATTTGCAGTGCTTGCATTCTGCAGTCGGTGTGGAACGTCGATTGCCAGCCGATTGAGTATGCTTTTTTATATTTGCTAAGAACACTTCGGCTACCGCGAAATACGATGTTCCCCTCGTGTGTGAGTTCCCCTATTGGAGATCGAAGTTGGGTTGAAATTCAAATTGGTTCCAGCTAAAGTAGACACACGTGTAGCCACGGAGAATATACGCTCGGAGTGTAAATCCGAGACGGGGAATAAACGTTTGCGAGGGGCTCGCGCGCGCCCGCGCGCGCGTGTAAACTTATAAACAGGCGAGCGTTGTTCTCACAGTAGCTTACTAATTGCTCGGCCATCAAAGGATTATCAGGGGATCCTTACGTGTTCCCCTTGTCTCCGGGCGCGTAGCTAGTACTTATACATCCAACATGTGTGTCTGCCTGCTACGTATGCATGAGATATGTGTGTATGCATAAAGCACTGTTGTTTCTTGCGCGAGCGAGCTACCATCCTCGCGAGAATTTGAATAGCCGAGATATGAAAGAGATAGAAGCAGGAGAGCACGGTTGGTACGATGCGTGTGTGCGTGTATGTACATAGGTAGAAGGATCGATTGAAACATCGAAAGCGAGAGGAATCGTGGCGAGGAGTCGACTTGTTCGGAGGATGTACCGCTCGGATCGTCAATTTGTCTGTGAATGCACAAGAGAAGGATCATCGCGCGCTTTCAGCCCTTTGTCCTGGCAATTGATCTCGGCAGAGATCATTAATAACTTCGCTTATCGATGTGTATATAATTATCGTTGGCTTCTGCCGCGCGTGCACTCGCGCGCGTTGTCCCCCCCCACATATATGTACGAGGGCTTCGTGCCGACATCAACTATTTTTCTTTCTCGCAAACAGCTCGTCTTCGACCCGTTCCTTCCTCGAGGAGTCCTCCCGATATTACTGCCGATGATACTTCGATGACAACCCGAAGCTTTACTCTTGAAATGTTCGACGACATATCTGACTGGGGGATAGGAACGTATAATGACTCGAATCGAGACTATTTAATCCGCGATTGCGGCTGGAAAGTCATTTCACTTTTGGAGAGTGTAAATATCAATGGAAGAGAGCCGAGAGGGTGTAACAGTATTGTCAATTAAGTGGACCGTTGATAAATGGGTGCCATCGTACCAACTTCTGATCGAAGAGTAGAATGAACATTTCAAGGAGTCGTACTGGACTGGAGTAAACTGGGAACGGGTTGGAGATAAGTTAAGAGTCTCCAGGAGACACGGAGGCCAGCGGGGGAAGTTCTCCTACGTTCGCTACGCTTCTTCACTGTATTTATATACGCGGGCTGGCTCGAGAGATCTCTGGTTTTCGAGGGAGGACCGATTGATTCGACTCCCTCGATCAAGAGACGTGAGCGATTGATCGATTGGGAAATTCGCAGTGTGCTGGAGTGTCTCTGCGCCCGCGTTCGCATTGCTGTACAGATGTCTTGAGGGGACAGTGACTCTTAATTTCATGATAATTACCTTCAAGAGCCGAACTCAGAATCAGTCGGAGGAGCTTAAGAACGGAGACCGAATGAATAGGGTAAATCCAATGAATCACTGCTCAATCGACCATGAATGATAATGGACTATCGGGAAGTCTAGCAAACGAGAATTTGTCAGGTCGGTCTCTTCTCATAAATATGGTAACACGCTGCTCGTGAATAGAATGATCATCAGACTGCCATGATTCGGGGCAAGCCAGCATGCGACGAGGGCGCTACACGAATCCAGCTTGGCGGACGGGGTAATTATACAGGGTAGGAATTAAGGGTCGCTGCGACTACGGGGGTAATTCATCATCGAACTTTATGATGGATCGGTCATCGGTTTTTTTCTACGCTCCAGTGATGATTACCTAGCTCTTACAATGGCTGAATTTTATCCTGATCGGTGGTAAGGTTCGATGATGACGAGGATGACGATGCTGACGACGATTGCGCGTAATTATTGATGATGCGTGGTGAAGCGATCGATGTGTCATGTCATATTCGCACAGGTGGTGAATATACATAATGTTTAAGGCAAACAGTCGAGATGGTAAAAGCGCAACAAAAGTATTGGTGTCCAAGAAGTATTTAAAAATAAAAATCGTCTTTATGTACAATTTGAATGACATCTATTTCTTGCCTCCTGTTTCCATCCATGTCTTCATAATTCTCGTACATCCCTGCAAATAATTAAGCTATTAATGATAATCCCCGTCCAATTCTCGAGATAAGTAGCTCTAACCAAAGCTGAAGTATTACTTCAATTTCTTCGAGGATCAAAAATGAATACCATCGATATGAGCTGTCGTTAAATATTATTACACTCCCCTTCTATCAACAGGACAATCCAATAGACGATGCGAATAAGCTTCTCCACTCTGAATGCGTCAACTTTCCAATTAAAGCGTCTTCCCTATATAAGAGAGCTTAAACCGAATGTCCCTCGGCTTTGAAAGCCGGCCGGAATAAAGCAGCGAGCCGGGTTTTAAAGTGCCATCCCTCCGCCGGGACTAGATTGAGGAGGGCAGTATAAAGAGTACGGTGTTAGGGCCACTCGAGCGGATGTTACTCCCCCGCGCACTCGAGCCGTGTGCACTTGCATTTTGAGGTTGCACTCTTTCGCACGTTCATTAGCGGCGCAAATTTACCCGGCCCCGCTCTCAGGTGCACTCGTTGTCTCGAGCAATTTGCGAGATCCCTGTGACGACGCCAGCATCCGGAGCTCACGTGTGCCTTCACCGAGTGGCTTGGAGTGCAGGAGTGCTACGAATGTTAGCGCGTGCTCCAAGAGCTTTGCCTCCGAAATACTCGGCAGGGATCGGAGGCAAAGAAAGCAGTACGATATTCGAGAGGAACTGCTCTCAGCAATCGGTCCAATAAAATCACCGGTCTTTTCGTTAACACCTCGCAATATTAATGAGAGAGGAACGTCGGGGTGCGCGCGGCTCGACGACAAGAAGCGCACTGCTGGCTGCGAGATCAAAGGGTCGCGTGACGAAGAAAGAAGGCCGGGGAAATCCTCATGTTTTTGCGCCGGCCCCCTTTCTAAATTAATCAGCGCGATAACGAACACACCGTCGTGGATTAGGCTCTTCCGGTTGACGCAGGGTCGTGCGAGTAGAATCAAGGCGGAGGCACGCGGCATCCGAAACCTTTTGCATCCTCCATATATCATTGCCGCCCTCTCCACTGCGATGCACGCACGATATAAATGGCTCTGAGATAATTTAATGAGAGGAGTAGTCATTTCGTACACCGGTGACGAAAAACCGGAAAGCTACCTCGCGTCGGAAGTAGATGAGGAACGATCTAGTCAGCCAGACTCTCCGACAGTGCTATAATGATCCAAAGTCTGCTTCGCTCCACCGAGTTCTAATGCTGTACCCAAGTACTACTCTGCATTCATCTATCACGAATGATGATTCAAGGAAGCGAGGATGTAACCAACCAGTAGAACAAACGTGCTACTGTCGATGAGTCAAAGTCGAGAATAATGGGCTGGTGAGGGTATACATGTGTGTGGGGAGGTCGGTGGTACATTGGCTGGGTTGTCGAAAGCGATAAGCAGGGATTATAACGAGGCCAAAGTAGACAAAGGAGTTAGAGGAAATGGGGAGTATATGAGGCGCGCGTGAAAAGGGCGGTCGGCGAGTGAGGCGGCGGAGGATTGAAGCAGTGCTAGGCGGCAGATCTTGGCGAATAGAGTAATATAATCGAAGATAGGTAGGACGCGAAGGGGCTGTGAATCCCGAAAAAGCTCTCAGCGAGATAGAGGCGAGTATATGGGGAAATAAGAGTATTAAGGAAAGAGGGAGAGGGAGAGGGAGAGGGAGAGGGAGAGGGAGAGGTAGAGTAGGAGTTCTACTGGGTTGCTCGGAAGCGAATGAGAAAGGTACGGGCGGTCGGAGGAAAGCTTCGGCTGGAAGAGCTTCGCTCTCAGAGGCGAAGGGTGGAAGTGAGGTCGCCAGAGCAAGCGAAGCTTGCAAGCTCCTGCCACTGGCTGGAGAGAGGGGTTCTCGATGACGTCATGGTTCGAGGGGTTACCCGGGCAACGGAGGAGGGTCCGTGCCGCTAGCGTCGGGACGCCGTGGTGCGTCGCCACCGGCGGCGCGCCGTAAAAATCAATTTGGACCTTGGCTAGGTGACCGTTCGCCTCGGCGCTGCTGCGACGCGGCTGCTCCGGCTCGAAACGCGAGGCGAGAGCAGCAGCAGCACACGCTCCTCTCTCCCGAGGTGCCGTGTCCTCGTGAGGTGACGTGCGTGTCGGCCCGACCGACCGACCGACAGACCCACCGACCCACCGACCGACCGACCGACCGTCCGACCGTTCGCGACCGACTGACCGAGGAGGAGCCGCAAGCTCTCTCCGGCTCAGTCGCGAGTCGCCCTACTCATCGAGCGGCTGTGTGCTCGACACGTCGTGCGAGCTTGCGAGCCTCCACTGCCAGCTTGCGAGCCTGCGGCGCCGTGCTCCGCGAGCTGCCAGTGGCCGCCAGTGTCAGCTCAGCTCTCCCGCAGCTTGCAAGCCCCGCAGAGCACGTCCGAGCCGAGCCGAGCCGAGCCGAGCAGTTAAGCGCGCGCCCAACTCGCTAGCAACGCGGCTAGCCTGCATCTCAGGCACTCAGAGAAATACCAGATACCACATCCTTTGACCACCGGCATCCGCGGCGTACTGACCTCTCTCTCTCTCTCTCTCTCTCACCGTTCATCTGGATCACAGAACCACCGGCCCTTACGAACACAAGTGCACGCGGACTTAAAACCAGGCGTGGGTGCCACGCGAGAGGTACTCTCGAGGCCGGTGTCTGCCACATTTCTCGCTATAGCTCGAGCAACGCCGGTCTCACCGAGGCGGGCCGTTTCTACTTGAGCGCTGAGCGCTCGCTCAGACTCTTTACGAGTAAAAACCGATATTCAAAGGTCTGTTCATTGAGTAAAGATCTAACGTAAGAAGTGTTTTCCTGTGAGGAGCGTTCTGTACTCGGTCCTTCCACGTTGTCGGACGATCGCAATGGCCCGGCTTACAACTCGGCGTTGAGGAAGGCTAACGCTTTCCCATCGCAGCCAATTTCGAGTTCTCTGGCGTGTTATCACGCGATATCAAAGCATATCTCGTGTCCCGTGCTACGCATGCGACGTGCTGTCTATCATAAAGGCTGCTCGGTGCGTCAAAGAAAACATCTGCGCGACGACCGGTGAGCTTTCCGGAGCGGAGCTTCTGCTCGAATCTCTCCATTCGCTCGCTCACCCTGACGTATTCCGAACGGAGCCGGCGTGTGTTCCACGCTCGCCGATTCTCAACGAGCAGCTCGACCGAGGTGGAAAGAGAGAGAGAGAGAAAGAGAAAGGGAGTAAAAAAAGCTCACGCGTGCCGAGGACGAGATACAGTGCGTGAATCAGCCGCGTTACCACCACCGTCGATGTGCTTGCGAGAAGCGAGAGCTTTCGCTCGAAGCAACGACCTTCTCGGACCACCCAGGGGAGAGCGAGCTTTATCAGTGAAGACCGGACTGAGAAATACGTGGAGTTCGGTCTGCCAGGAGTCGAGTGTCAGACACCCTCTGTCCGACTCGAGTCGAGAGACCGAGAGACGCACCCGGGAGGTCTGCTAATTCGATCACGAGACATGAACCCGAACGCCGCTCTCTCCCTCGACATCAAGATTAGTTAAGCTCGTGCCAGTAACAGCAATGCACTGATGGAAGCGCTCTGTAAATAGTTCCAAGACTCCAGGAACCAAAAGCAATCATTAATTAATCGATCTTATAGTACAAGGATATCTTCGATGCTAAAAGGATCAATCCGGCAGAGATTGGCTGTGGTTCAATCGGTGTATCCGAGAAGAAAAATGTCTGTCGGAGCAACGGTGTCAAGATACCAGTCGACGCTCGGGTAAGAGGTACTCGCTGTATTATGCTAGAGTTCGAGGATGTAGGTGAACCCTGACGATTCGAGTCGACTGAAGAGCTAGGCTCGGCTCCAAGTTCTTAAAGCGAGCGACGAGTGCACCCGGGCGGAAAGCAGCGACGTGAGAAAGAGGCGAGGAGGTTCAGCTTGCAAGAGTGAGAGAAAAGGAGGTGCGAAGGAGCACGAGGGCGTCGTGTGTGGGAAGAGAGAACAGGTGGAAGATCGTCCGGATAGCGATCCTCTCGGTGGCCGGAATAAGAAAAGCGAGGTCTAGCTAGGATGTTGGAGGGCATCTTGCCAGGACCTCGCCGGTCATTGGAAAGCTCGTGTTTGCTCGATTCGCACGCTTTTCACGGACTTTCGGAAAGGTGCGTTTAATCGTGTGGCCCTTCTGTCGGGCCTAGGAGAAAAGGTACTGGACAGAGCGGGGACGTATCGAGTGACAAACGGAGGAATGAGGTACGATGACGAACTTGGTGGTTAGCCGCGCGCCTAGGAACCGAGGGCTGAAGACGTTGCCTGGGTGGCGGTCGCGCTGCCGGAGGCAAGGCAGCTGGATCCCAGTCAGTTAATAGATCCCGAATATCTCGGGGCGAAGGCTTTCAGCGGGAAGTCTGTCAATAGTAAAGGAGAAGAGAGCTCGCGGGCAAGGCCTGCCAAGTAGAAGTGAGAGGAGAAGAAAGATTGAAGTCGAAAGGAAGTAGAGGAATAGTTCGAGGGAGGAGAAGAGTGCCAGGAGGATGGCCTCGGTGGCAGCGTGGCTGCCGTTCGCCCGTGCAGCGGCGATCGGTTGGGTACCGATCGCCACGCATCCACTGCCACCGCCGCCCATTCCACGCGATCGTCGCAAAGCCGACGACGAGAAGCTTCTTATAAATGTGAGCGGTCGTCGCTTTGAAACCTGGCGCAACACCCTCGAGAAGTACCCGGACACGCTGCTCGGATCCAACGAGCGCGAGTTCTTCTACGACGAGGAAAGCAAGGAATATTTCTTCGACCGCGATCCTGACATATTCCGACACATACTCAACTATTACAGAACCGGCAAGCTCCATTATCCGAAGCACGAATGTCTTACAAGCTACGACGAGGAGCTCGCCTTTTTCGGCATCTTGCCGGATGTAATTGGCGATTGCTGTTACGAGGATTATCGCGATCGCAAACGCGAGAATGCCGAACGGTTGATGGACGACAAGTTAAGCGAGAATGGCGATCAGAATCTCCAACAATTGTTGGATATACGGCAGAAAATGTGGCGGGCTTTCCAGAACCCTCACATTTCAACAGCGGCACTTGTCTTTTACTATGTGACTGGTTTCTTCATCGCCGTGAGCGTTCTGGCGAACGTGGTGGAGACGGTGCCCTGTGGGAATCGGCCCGGTCGAGCCGGAACCCTTTCTTGCGGCGAAAGATACAAGATCGTCTTCTTCTGCTTGGATACAGCTTGCGTGATGATCTTCACGGCGGAATACTTGCTCAGGCTGTTTGCCGCGCCAAGCCGTTGTAAATTCGCCAGATCCGTCATGTCGATCATCGATGTCGTCGCCATCCTGCCGTATTACATCGGCCTTGGTATTACCGACAATGACGACGTCTCCGGCGCTTTCGTCACCTTAAGGGTCTTCCGCGTGTTCCGGATCTTCAAATTCTCGAGGCATTCGCAAGGACTCCGAATTCTCGGCTACACCCTCAAGTCTTGCGCCTCCGAGCTCGGCTTCCTTGTCTTCTCCCTCGCCATGGCCATCATCATCTTCGCCACCGTCATGTTCTACGCCGAGAAGAACGTCGACGGCACCAACTTCACTTCGATACCTGCTGCCTTCTGGTATACCATCGTAACGATGACTACGCTGGGGTATGTATTATTTATATTCTACTCTTTCGTCCTTCTAATATCGTCCTTCCACTATCTAACATGTTTCTACCACGCCAAAATATGTCTTGCGTAGAAAGATTGGAATAAAAATATCACCAGGCAGATTTTATGACGTACACGCTTTGCAAAGAACGCTCATCATGTTTTAGTAAGCGCCTGGGCAAATGGAGTTCCCATGATAAACGGAGCGCTCTACGGGGAGAGAGCCGTTTGCTTGTCAGTCGTTAAACATACTCCGCGCCTCCGACTTTTATTTGCCGGAGTATGTCGGACGATACTTTTTTTTTGTCGGTTGAGATAGAGAGAAAGAGAGAGAGAGAGAGAGAGAGAGAGAGAGAGAGAGAAATAGAGAGACGCTTGTCTGCTAGTAGTTTAAGATCGACAAATTTATAGTTCTGCACTGTGCCCGCCGCACTGTTTGTTTGGACTTCGGGAACAAAGACGATTGCGATTGCGGCGCGAGCTTCCTCTCGGGCTTCCTAATCGTGCCAGTATTTTCGGCGTTAAATAAACCATCCTCTACTATTACTTTCGATCCTAAAGATTTATAGTGTCTGGTGGTGGTGCGATATCAAAGGCTCATTACCGAATTGCGTGACTGGCCGAGGGCCATTTACGAATCGAGGGGGAAAAGTTGGCCAACGGCAAGTCTCTTTAATCCAAAGAGTAGAAGACTCTCGCAAGGGATACAAGAGAGATGGAGAGATGACTCTCTTTCTCTTTCGTTGCTACTCTTTGCGAGAGTAATTGGCCCCGTGTAAACCGCCGCAGGTGGAACAGCCACGGGACTCCAACGATATTTTTAACGTACCTCCTTCTCAGCTTCTTTCTACCTCGGCGAGCTCTTTCTCTAAATATCCACGCTATGCACTGCAGACGCAAGCAAAAATCCCTTGGCGAAAATTCTCCGCGACAATTCTTACCTACAAAATCCCTACGACCCTTCCCCCCCAACAGATCCTTTCTTTCGACGTGCTCAACGCACGTCAGTCGTCCTCGAAAATCTGTACTCCCCACTGGCACATTCCATACGCGTGTATGCGTATTTTACCGGCGGAGAATTAAAAGCGCCGACAGGAGCATTTCCTGGGACAAGCGGGGGATGCGTGGAAAATTTGTTTGTCTTTAATTTCGCGTGAGAGCGAGGGAAGCGGAGGCTGACCGAGATTTATGCAGAGCCCACTTTCGTATTTAATTTCACTCCGTACAACCGCTCTTTCCCTCGGAAATCCAGCCTATTTTCCACAGTAAATTTTTCGTTATGAATACGCAATTATCGCACGAGAATAGAGAAAGAAAGTTTCGTGGATGTTCGATTTTACGGTTGTGTCGTAAAAGGGAAAGAGGCATCTAGGTCGGGATCAATTAATTCTCTTTCTGGACTGTGTAAAAACTTGCTCTCAAAGGGAATGCGTTGTCAGGGCTCTTAACTGAACGGAGTAAATAAAGGCAGGTAGCTAGGCAGAGCGAAGGTTCTACGAGGAAACAAGCTAGGTTAATGGAAAAGCGCAAGTAAATGGAATAACTGGGATGACTTGAGCTCGAACTTCCGTCCTCACTGGCGCCGGAAAAGTGACTGGCGCGAGGTAAATCTCTACCGACACTTTTACTTTGGCCCATCGCTATTAATGGCCAGCGGGCAACCCACTGAAAATTCACCCGGTTTCTTTCCATTTAACGAACGAATATCGGAAACGCGTGCGCCGGTTACTAGCTATATCCGATAGGCAGAGCTTTATCTGCTCTATTTATTGCCGCACTCGAATCTATGTCAATGGTATTTTTGTTTCGCTTTCGCACGGACAGCTGACAATCACGCTGCAAGAGCAGCCGTGTGTAACATCGGCCTGCCTCTCCGACGCCCGGTCTACCATTCAGCCAACTGATCATCGCGGTATGCCTTCTCGCACGCACCTTTTGTCCTTCCGATCTCAGAGACACTGACCAATTCAATACAATAATGATTATATAAACAAAAGATAAAACTTAGTATTTTTCTATAATTATAATAATGTAAATAAAATTGATTTAATTGTGATTTGATTTAAAATGAAATAATATTGGTAATGAATCATTTTCTCTATACGAAGACTAGTTCGTCTCGAGAACTTGACATAGCGTAGAACTGCGGTACAAGTTCGGGGCTAAGACGTTACTATTCCTCTAGAGACTCTCTCGCTCTCTCTCTCTCCCTCTCTTTCTCCTTCTCTCTCAGTGACTGTCTGTGTGTGGCTAATTTTAATTCCCGCTCGTTTCATCCGTGGCAGCTGGAAGAAGGAGAAGAGCGAGCGAACGAGCGCGTTTACTTTACGCTAGCTGCGAGGAGAGCCTATAAATTTTTGCTGCTCGAAGCTCTCTTCTTTATTAGCCTCAATTTTTTACAGGCTCTCTCAATATTTAATAAGCCAGCGAGACTTCGAGGACAAGTTTTCCTTTCTTTCTTGGAAACGCGTCTCTTTTATTGTTCTTTTCTTCTTAGTGTGTTATAATCTCAGCAGTGTGGAAAGTTTGGTACGCGTGACGAGTCTGGAGAACGAGAGAAGGCTATCTTTATGCTAGTGACTAGCATTTCCATCTGGAAATCCCTAATATCGTGACACTGTACTTTATCGCGCTTCATTCTCGGGCCGCACTACTCCACTTCTCGCTTCTATTCTCGAACAGCCGACGAATAGAACTGTTCCAATAATACGAACCCGCCCACAAAAATACCTACGCTTGCATCGGGAAATTCGTGCGAATCACGATATTTGTCTACTTCACTAATTCACTGGTAGAATTCTTTAAAGATTAATTCCAGTTAAAGTCAACGGGAATTGATGGAAATTTACTGGATGATTTGGTTTTAACCAACGGATAAGAACATCAATAGTTACGATCGCATTAAAGTTACGACCACAGTAGAAACAGTGTTAGCTTTTCTACTGTTGACAGTTCTACTGTCGACATTTGCTACCATTGGATAGCAGCACAGAGAGCATACGAATGATAGGTGTATACTGACGCTACATGCTTTACTAATTGCTAATAATAAATGTCAGTATAGAATGTATGCGAGTACGTGATTCTCTAATTAATGGCAAACTGTGTGTCCCAACATTGAACGGTAGACTTTATTCAGGGACTTTTATTGCCATTTGCAAGTCGATTCCGGAGCCTTTATACCATTGCGAATGGAAGTGCCGCTCTGTTGTGCTGGCACACACAGTTTCATTTGCCGTGATAGCAAACACTGCGAAGGCGCGCCGTTAAAAAAGCGGTGACGCTGCTCGTCAAACAAACAGGCTTGTTTCGCGCTACTCCACCCACGACAAACACATTCGACTCTCATGCGGAACAATTCTCTAATCGAGATACTTGACAAGAAGAATCTTACTTGAAATCGAATGTAAAGAGTGAAAAGTATCCACTTTTAAAGCTATCATGAAGAAATTCAAAGTTTATCGGTAGCGTTTCAATGCAGGCCTGAAATATCGACTCTCTCGTTGAATATTCATGATAGGCGAGGAGGAAAAATGGAGTTTAGCCGGAGGCTAATGGGGCCGCCGGCTTTTTTCTCTCGGTTGGTGTCAGAAGCCAGCGAAGCAGCCAGTCGTCTTGCACTTTGCGTGTCCAGGCTAGTCCAGGTCACTTCCTTCAAAGTTTAACGAGAAGGATCAACAGGTGCCCCGGGGGCTTGCTTTCCTAGCGGCCTTTCTAACGCGATATATACTTTTTCAAATCCACTCGTCCGCTAACACCAAGTGTCCCAACGAATTCCCACGATTACATCCACAACTCTTCTTCCAACATCTAACTCGTAGTATTTTAATAATTAAAAATGCACTTTCAAATACTGGATCCGGTGATTAATGAGCAGAGCAGTGTCCCGCTAAGCCACTGTGCGTTTTCGCAAGAGTGTCGAGCACTCGGTGTCCGTCGCTCCGAGAATAGCCGGTGAAAGAGCGCAAAGCACGTGAATTATTCGCGGACAGATTGCGCGTGTCTCTGGCACGCTCGGAACATCACCAGCGAACAGTGCCACAGGCTGTGTGTCCTCCGACACCTGTGCTTCCGTATAGCATAGCCACCCGCTTAGAAATTAACAAGCGGATTGCTATCAGCGGCTTCGAAAGCTTCCAAAGTAAGTGCGATCCATTTTTCCCGGAGAGTTCGACGCTGCTGGCCCCGATTAAGGGTCGAGTGGAAATTTTGCTGGCTCGATTCTCCGTTGGTTGGTTATTCGTACGAAGAAGAGAAGCAGTTCGCTCGATACTGCCGAGAAGCGAGAAGGCGATACATTATTAAATCGAGTGTCAGAGAGAACCGCTCTCCCTCTCGGCGATGAGAAAAATGCTGGGCCCTCAATTTTCAACAGGCCACTTTGCCCCTGACTTGCCTTCATTCTACAGACACACACACACACACACACACACAAAGGTAGATAGGTACACATAGAGTTGTGGACGATACAGCTTGAAGAGTAAGTGGGCCATGAGTGGCCCGGATTCCCGCGGCCCCGATTCAATCTACACTCGCGAATAGTTCTTCTCCAATCGGCTGCGAATTGCATTGAAGGATCTCTTACACTTCTCTAATGCTCTCCTTTTCCTTTCTCTCTTACTCTTACTCGCAGTCTCAACGCGTGCCACCAAACCTTGTTTCCTTAGGTTTCCTGTGATTCCATTAGCGAGGAAGAGAAATCTCGTTGAGCGAGAGGAGAGTGCATTGTGTGCTTCGTATTTCACCAGGTAGAACTAGGAGTGCTCTCAGTAGCACGTGTAACGAGACTGTCAGCCACCATCATCCGTTTTCCAGCTCCAAACTTTGATATTGAAAGTTGAATCACAGCTACTATCGCTCACCACAGAACGAGAGAAAGCGGCGGAGAGAAAGAGAGAGAGAGAGAGAGAGAGAGAGTTGGTTGTCTGTCAGGTTTTAATCGAAGTTTTGCTCGAGCTTTCTCGGTAAAATGACCATCGGGAAGTCTGTCAAATTTTGAGCGAAAAATAGAGAGAACTGTTTTCTCTGAAGTGCTATTTTCGATCAATTTAATCCAATGGAGACTGGAATGGACTTCTTCGCTCGACGCTATTTCACCATTAGCGCCTTTATTATTGGGATTTACTTGTCGCGACTAATGATGGCGGGTGTCTCGTTTACAATTCATACAGGTCAGCTCGGGTATTATGGGCAGCAGGGGACTATAACCGAACGATGAATTATGAGCGGTCCTCGCAGCATTACTTGGACGAATTTAAATCTGGAGGATCACCACTTGAATGACGATGATAGAACCGTCCATCCAAGCTTTCGGCTTTCCCTTATCCCGCTTACAAAGTCACGTCGCAGATCTATCGATATTCCAATGTCCAAGGTTGTTTTCGATTGAATAAGAAGAAACGGGATGGTTCTCGAAATGAATATAATATCCAGGGAAAGCATTGTATATATTGGCATTAGGTGCTATTAGAATCTAATTCACGGGATTGGATGCTGCCAAGAGTGGCCACCAATCGTAGTCGAGGCTATGGTGGGCTGAGATATTAAAAAGAGGGCGCGAATACTGAAGAGGTATAATCGGAATCCGAGAAAAGGGTTTGCCTGCCAGATTTAAGATCTATTGGCCGACAGCCAAAGTAATGCTAAACTTCGTGAAACCCGAATTGCTCCTTTTTTTGCCTGCCAGCTGCGGCTCCCCATAAAACCGCTATCTCCCTTCGCCCTCTAACCCCTTTTTTTCCAATCATCAAATACGATTTCGTAAATCGTCGCTTGCGTAAATCTGCCGATTAGATTGAAACACTTATCTTGCTTGTGTCGTGCAAGCTGACACCTTTCTTGACATTTAGTAGTCGCGTACATTTGCTCCGACGTCGTTAAATGAAAGTGGTCCGGCCAACTCGAAAAAGAGCACACGGAAACTCGAAGTCACAATTTTAAATATACGCAGATTGAAACCGCAGCTGCTCGGAGAGGAATCGGCCAACAATAAAAGGCAATTCTTTTTCTTCAGCGAAAGTTACGTACCGAGCAAGAATAATACGGCATTGTCGTTGTTGCTGTTCTGCCCAGTGCCACGGAAGAGAACATTGCGAAAACATTTTGCCCGAACGTTTTACCTTTTTTCCTACAACCATTAGCGCGTTTCGAAAGCTTTCCCTCCTCCACTTCGCTCGATATTGGCTTTCAGTCTAAGTTCCTAAATCAGGGAAAGGGAAAAAACGATGCAACAACGAGCGAGTGGAAGCGGTTTACTTGTGTCCTGAGCAATTCCCATAAAATTGCGAGTTCACTAATCCTCTTCGCTCCCGTCCAATTTAAAGGTCGGCATCAAACGGCTAATTGACAATTCGAGCGCACTGTAATAAACCAATGGCCGAGATCTGTATTAAGCCTTCGGAATAACTGGCATTTCGCGTCGCGCAAATTGAAATTCCACTGGTCGATTCTCTCTCTCTAATTTGCGCTTTTGTAATACCACACAGTCTGTAAATGGTATCAGTCGAACCAGTCGCGTCACTCTCAGCTTTGGACTCGTCTGCTTCGAATGCTAACTCGGCTAAAGATCGAATCGCAGTCGGTGTCTGCTCTTTATTGGGATATATACCTGTCAATTGCTCCAGATTGAAGTTGCTTTAATGTGCGCATTGATACGATCGTACCATTCATACGATTAATCACTCGTCAATTTTTCCTCGCGTGTCGAACCGTTTCGAAATGGTTACCAATGAAATAGCAAAGCGATATTTAGAAGATGAACGTTAAGAGAATTTTTCCGATCATTCGGATATCGAAGAGTCGCGTGCCGTTAATATTAGAGATACATCGCGGAGGAGGTTGCCGGAGTTTCTCTAGATTGCTCAGCTGGGATAATCTTCGAGTGGTTCGATTAATCACTGCTTGGCGAAGCTTAATGATCCTCCTAGGAGGGCCGTTTTCCCTCTCACCATCGGCCATTTCCACCGAGCGGTCGATCTGCCACGTGGCATGGAACTCCGTATCAATCTTCTTAACTCAGGCGCCAAGGAAAAAGAGCCTAAGAAAGAGAGGATAAGAAAGGCAGAACTCGTCTAGTGAAAAACAGCAGATACCAGGAAAAAAGTCTGGTGTAACTGAAGAGCGAAATTAGGATGAGGCGAACAACATGCCAGACTTGTTAACACGTGAATTACTCGTTCAAGTACTTTTATACAGAGTGAAAACTGCAATTTGCATTATTGATAGATGTTGCAAGTGTTCTCCATCACCTCTTCAGTGTACTCGAACGTCCGAATGAAAAGTTGCAGACTCCTTCACTAGCATGATTTCATCTCGCCAGATGCGATGAGAGTTCCAACCGCTTTGTGACTAGAAATGCTACTACTTCAACGAGAGCTATACTGACCGACTGTAGCGGTGCCTTACAAAGTTCCCTTTCACACGGACAATTTTTCGTAAACCCTCGTTTTTCTAACGCTTCCCTTGACGGCGTTTTACTTCACCCAATGGGAATGAGTTACCCGTTGTCGAGGTGGTCGTCGCCGTTTTCGGTGAAAAAGTTCGCGCACGCCGTGCTAATTTGCAAATTCACGTCAAGTGGGTCAGTGGGGGGGGGAGGAAAGCGTCGAGGCTTTTTCGTTTCAAACGTTTCCGGGACTACTCTTTCCTCGCCGATCCTTCATTCGTGAAAACGTTTCCCCGTTTGAAATTGCAGTCGGAAGAAAGCCGTCGCCGCCGGTTTACGCCCAAGTGAAGGCGAAATTAATCGAGGATCATTATATCCTTGGGAAAGTAGAGTCCGATAGGACATTGAGAGATGAGTCTAATCAATGATACGAGTGGAATCAGCTGCTGGAAGAATTCTTCTGTCGAGCTGAAAAAGCATTATACCACTCGACTCTACATTTATCCAGCACCACTGTCGACACAGTCGAACCATTCTCGCGATCTTTAATCGTCCTAGGAACCGCAATCTTCCCTCCAATTGTCCACACTGCACTTTCTCTCTTTCTCTCTGCCTTACATTCGTCGAGCAACCACCACTTCCATCCCAACGATTACAGATTCCACAGGCTTTTCACACTCGTCATTTCAACAAACTCTATTCAGACAAATTCCCAGCATCTAATTTCTATCATTGCTTTGGCGAGAAACTTTCCAAGCCAACCAATTTCGGATATGAATTTTTACGGGCGCGTAAAGAGGCAGCTCTCCGCTCGGATAGCTTATTATCAAGCTGATTTCCTTCGGGCTGCTTGGAGCGCGCGCATCGGAGCGAAAGCGGCGAGTGGCGTTAAAGGAGCTTTCACGACCCGATAATGGAGATTGCATCGTCGAACAAGGGCGTCGTCGTGGGAGGAATGATATCGCGCGAGTAGAATTTTGAACGATTCCGTAGATTCCGGAAGGCCCGGTTAACCGGACACGTACATTTCCTTATTGCCCGGAAGATAGCATCTCTTGGCGAGCGCGCCACGCGCAATTAGACCTTTTGTACTTCGGCACGATTTATGCAAGCGGCATTGCTTCATCGATCCTCCCTTTCTACGCCCTTCTCTCACCGAGTGAGTGCTCCTTCCTCGCTTACATTACAGCCACTCTCTCCAGAGAAATTAAAGTTTCCACTGGGAAGGAAATCTTTGAGAGAGAACAACCACGAGAATAATTTCAACGAACCGAGAGAAAGAAAGACACAGAGATGATTTTTGTAAATAATACCGTGCGATAAGTACTCTAACAATCCAACGGCCGTTTCGACCAGACTACCGCAGCTTGTTCACGTTTCACTGAAACTAAGTCAATTATGCACTCCACTTTTCCTACCTTTCCGAGAAATATGTGGGAAGCGATAAACTACCACTGGGAATTAAAAGATATACAGAGCGCGAGAGTGAGGCTGGCGTTCCGTCAAAGGGGATTACACGCTCTCGAGCAAGGGATGATAGCGCTTGAATTTTACTGTACTTTCGGGACGATATCCCCGCCGCTATCATTGGAGTTACGAGGGTGGCAACGATTCCAAAAGCGGTTCTATAATTCAGAATTAATTCGCACCCACCGTAAGCCGTGTCGCGCGCGCTGGCCTACAGAGCTAATTCCGGACCACACACGATTTCCCTCTCTCTTCCTCTTCCTCTTCCTCTCTCTCGCTCGCTCTCTCTTTCTCTCTCTCCCACCCTGGAGCCTCGTATTTTCCTGGCAGGCTGAATGGATCGTTTAGGGTAAATGTCCCAGTAATCCAGCACAGCTGATCCTTTTACGAAATATTATACCGGTAGAATGACGATACGCGCACGCGTTCTCCCGTCAAATGACGAAATCAAATCCAACGTGAATTCAACCCCCTTTTAATCGTTGATGACTCGAGTCGAGTTACCCGTGACTGGACTTCCATCTCTACTAGTGAATGAACGAGTAGGGGATTTGTAATACGACGAGAGTAAGCTAAAATCAGCTCTTGATCGCACTGAATTCGATGAGCTGCGATTGGAAATGTCAGTATCGAGTGGATTCGGGTGTACTGCTTGCGAACGGGAAGTGCGAGCTTGCAAGTGAGCTCTTCAGCCATTGGTTGCTGGTCACAGGCGATACAGGATCGTATAATGGACGAGTCAATGAGGACGAAACACACGCCCGGTGAGATAACGACGGTGTGCCGGCTAATTTGTGCTCTGACCTCATTAAAGGCTCCAACGTCAAGCCGAAATTTCCAACGGCCTGCATCCAACCCCCCCCCCCCTTTTGAACCCTCCCCCGCCCCCTCGCGCTTTGCGCACACACTACCCACCCAGCACGTTCCACTTCACTCCACGCCACTATGTTTCCTCGCTCTTTCCGACCGTATTTTTTCAGGCTCGTTTACCCACGAATTTTTTTTCACTCCATCGACTTCCACCGTCAGTATTATTGAATTGACATAGAATTGACGAGTTATTATTTTTGCGATATGGCAAAGCTAGCAGTAGCGAATGTTGAATTGTATAATGGATGGAGAAACGATGGTAGTTAATTAGAGTGAATTTTGGAAGATGGAAATGTTATTTGGAAGTAGAGCAAATATTTTAATGGATTGCGATACAGTGAATGAGAAATGAGGAAAAAAATAAAGAGGAGTATTCTGAAAGGTGTCGAAGTATACAATGAGTCAGTACTTGCCACTTTCGCACACTACACCTGACCGAAGCTTTCGGTTCCGCGAGCTTTAATGGGCTTCCGTGTGACACATGCCTACGGTAGTAGGTCTATGGCTTGAATGGGCCTCGGCTCACGGTAGCAGCCTCTATTGTTGTTCTCCCACCCACCTAATTGGCATGACTGCAGCACTCACTCCATCCCTCGCTAGTTACAGGTCGATCCTTTTGAAAAATAGGAACGTTAACTTTGTCGATCCAACTGAATGAAAATCATGACGCCTGTCAGAATCAAATGTGTTTCCAATTACATTTGGATTTCAGGGAGAACCGACGTTGAATTGGTGAGGGATTCGAGAAATAACGCAATATTCGATGGAAGGGTAAATGCACGCTGGGGCCTCGATCTGACAGCAAATATTGGCAGTAAAATGTCGGAATGCGCATCGCTCACTTTCCATATTGAAAAGGCAATAGAGCGTTGTGCCGGCATGCGAACTAAAAGCTTCGGCCAGATCGAGTAAAGTTTAAAGCAAGGCACGGCCTTCGAGAATCGCTTCATTTTTTGATTATTCGATCATATACGCGGCTTTCCATTTATTTGCTCGTGGATATCCTCGCTGAAGGAGGAGGAGGTGCTATTGGATCGAACGATTTCCTTGGGATTCGCATAGCTGCTATTGTACCGCGTCACTGAGATAAAGTATGACGGAGTAGATGGCGGGATGAAAATCTCGAGGATGACCGTGTTTACCGGCTTGGTGGTCGGCTTTCGTGCTATTGCCTTCCACATGAAAGCTCTCCGGCGGCGGAGAGAGACCGGGTCAAAAAGGGTGAACAAGAAATATTCTGAAAATCAGGTCGACGAGGGCCGACAGCTAACGGAGATCTTAACAGGGGGCGCGCGCAGGGGCACCGGAAATTCATTCGCTTTCCCAGCTCGATTTCGAAGTGCATTTGATCCTTAATTAAGCCGACCTCAAAGCACTCTCTTGTGTCCTTTGAAGCACGGTATGTTTGCCTTTGCAACGGCAACATTTCTCGAGGACTACCTCCTTCAGGATGTAACGTAGCTACATCAGCGGAGAAGGGGAGGACGAAAATATTTCTTCTCTTTTCGTCGAGTGAAAAGAGTACCAAGCGATAACTGGCAGCTTCTTATTCCATCGTTCTTTAAACCTCTCTCTGGCTCTATCACCAGGGATTCGTCGTTACATTTCCGCTCAAAGAACCGCCCTGATATTCTCTGTTAAATTGTCCCCTTTACCGAATGAATGACGTCTGTAGTATAGCAGAGAGCCAGACAGAGAATGTGAATGATAGGAAGAGAGAGGGAGAGAGAGAGAGAGAGTTGTTTCCGCCTCTACGGAACTCTGGATCGCTCTCGCATGATGGAGAATACCCGACAGGACTGCGAAAATCGAGAGCTTTTGTACTAGCCGATGGGCAGTTTAACGCGGCACACTTCTACATCGGTTATTTATTCGATTCTTTGCCAAGCTCTTCTTCTTTTTTTTTTCGGGAAGCAGTATTAATTTCTCGAACGCTGTGGAACATCACGATTCCGCGCTCCAAATATTTACAGGCGGCCGAGATATATATTCGTCAAGATTTTACGAGTAGGCTGTGCGGCCTTTGCTGGCTAACCTCGCAGCAAAGACCTTTTCCTCGCTCGATTCTTCGCCAGAGTATACTTGATATCTCGCTGGAGGCTGCCATTGGCGCTTAAGTCATCTCTTTCAAGAAATACCCTTTTCCCTCGTCGTTCCTTCGTAAAATATAAAATCCTCGTTGTTTCCCAGGGTGGCAACCCTATCTCGATATACACGTCGAATCTCTTTCCTTTTTTCGTAGCTTGAGCATACACCGATCGAAGCAGCCTGCTACGAAATACTGCTCGTAATTCGCCCCGAAGCCACGGGGCCTATCTTTTGCCGGCGGAAGTGGCGGGATTTATATGCTAGAGCGTCGACTCGACTAACACGGCAACAATGTTAACAGTGGTTAGAGTCACGCGAATGTGTACTGTCTGTTTCGAGCACGAATTCAAAGCTTTCGCGCCACGTGTAAAAACGTCCTTCGAAAAGCCGAGCTTTTTCCCCCCCTTCCACTCGAGCTATTATTTGCTTCAATCACGAAAGCAATGTCTGTGTTTAACAGGCGTCCATTAAATAAATCTGACATCGAAACGAGTATCATTTAGCACAGTGATTTCCCACCTTCCTTTTTTTTACGAATCAATGAGGGCAAGCGGACGCTCGTCAGTGTCAATATCTCTCGGCGTTTTAATTTCCAATATTTGCCTGGGAAGTTCGATAGGAATATTCAGGTGCGTAATTGTCGGTGGTTCGAGCGCGGCCGAGAACGACTGGCAAATGAATGGCGTTTTCCCGCGTTGACAGGATAGAATTTTTCTCGGTCGGCCCGATGATTGGAACGCGGAATTCTTTACCCTCCTCGGTGCAACGACTTTCTCTCTCTCTCCTTCTATATATTCCCCTTTCGGTCTCGTTTTCCTTCTATTTCTGGCGAGCGGCACTGTTAACAAGGCTCGATTTGTTATTCATGAGGCGAGCTGGCCGCCAACTGCTGATGGGAGAGAGGACTCCAACAGCGGCAGCCGGCTTTGCGGTGAAAAAGTCCGCGTTTTGCAATCGGGAAAACCGTTTTACCCGCCAGGCAACGCAGCAGCCTCCGACTGCGAAATCCCGACATTTATTAACGCCGCAAGAGAATTTATCGGACGCGTTATTTAGACTGGCGGGCAGTTCATCCGAAGAAGTGCATTGAACGAGAGAGGGAGCCCTTCGTTGCGAGTGCTCTTCTCAATCCAGTCGTACTGGATGCCTGAAAGCCACTGGAACCGGAGCTTCGTTTCATTCCGGATAAATGCAAAAATGCCAGAGCACCTTCAGCTTCATCCCCCACCTTTCTCATTCCTCGTCTTCTTCGCTCCCTTAATGACGATTCAATTCGCTCCGACCTCCATTAAATTTTCCTCCCCTTTCCATCGCGGAGCTTGGATTACTCGGCCGAATCAAGATTATCATTCATTTTATCCCCAAGGATTTCTTATCGAGTTTCCTGCCATTCAAGCCGGCCGTGGTCCGGCAAGTGGATCAGGCCAGTCTTCGCCAAGAGTTTCTACGAAAGCTTCACTTCGCCGAGGAATGCCAACAATGGGAGCGACGATTCGCTTCTTGGAGATTATATATATACTCGCTATGAATTCCACCTAGAAAGGACCGAGTAATGCTCGAGCTAGTGTTTCGAAAAGGACGATTCTACGACAGGTTTTCCAAAAGAACTAGAAGATGAGTGATGATGACGCGCTTGCATGAGTCCACTTGCGAAGTGTCGTGCGAAAAAAAGCTAGCAGAGACATTTTATCATCATTGGAACGAGGGCGTAGGAAGCGAGCGCGTTTACCAGCTAAATGGACGGTGGATTCGTAGTTTTCAGCTCCCGATGGTACGATCCTTCTCCTTCATGTTCGCTTCCCTTTTTTCTTCAAGCTTTTCTGTCTTCTCGAGAGAAGAGAGCAGTCTTTTTTCTCCTCTCCCGTATTCTTCAGCCTCCGCTTTGTGTCCGCACCCCATAGCGAGAGGGCTCCATAGCCTTCCGGCATCTACCGTGCCTCTATCGATCTGCTTGGTCAGAACCTCCCTGCCGCCCCACTTTCACCACACAACGCATACACACCACACATTCGACTAACCACAAATAGACGGATTAACTAGTATCCCAAACAATTTTTAACAACTTTTTTGGTGTTTTTTTTTTTTACTAGAGCACTAGAATTCTTATCCTTGGTCCAATTCAGGCTGGCTGAATGCGCTTGCGAGAAGTAGGAGTTCTTCCGAAGGATCGAACAGTGGATGATTCAAGTCTGTCTATGTATGTGTCAGGGATAGCATTGTCGGCCGAGGGAAGCGCGGCAATAACGCGATTGTTTTTCGGAGGAGCTTCCAGGAGGTTCGCGGTGAAAGAGCGTATTCGGGCTCCTCTCTGTCGGCAGCGAAATGAAAAGGGATGAAGTGCCAGTAGTAGGCGGGTCGCTCTTTGTCAGCAAGTCATAAAGTGGAGCTGCTCTGGCTGTCCTTAGAGTTCGCGTATATTCTTCCGGTGAATCCCACACTCTTATTCACCAGGTCCCACGTGCAACCCCTTTTTCTAACGACATATCGGCTCTTCTCACCGCCCCCCTATCTATTTTAATCGCTTTTCCAAGGAAAGTCCATTTTCTTTTTACCCCCCCCCCCCTCCCCCCCCCATTTTAGCCCTCGAAGAAAAGTGAATTCTAGCTGGTAACAGGAAAAAGTTGGATTCTCTCAGGAATGTCTAGGCTGTTACATACGCGAACGGTGCTTTGGGAAAGTTTTGAGCTAGTTTCGAATTATGTGACTTTATCGAGAGTGACCTAGTTACCCGTTGCTAACATACCTTTCCCGATTATGCCTCCGACTTGAAGCAACCTCCTGGAGCTTGCTCCTGACAGACATTCTTGGTCCCGGCCCTAGGCTTTAACTACCCGAAATCATCGATTCAACTTGCTTGGCATCTCCTCGGCTTCGTGTCCGCTAGGTAATTGCTCAAACTAGGCATGATTAGCAACTATAATGGTTCTAACTCCTGCCCTTAGCTATCCCTTTACAGGAATTGACTGTCACGCTCAATGATTATCCTTGAATAGATTCGAAAATGATAGGAAGATCTGTCTAGTAACACATTGCGACGAAATATAATAAGGAAGACTAAGAGGTGGGCCATTAAAATAGAAGGGCCATTCGGAACCTTTAAAAAGGGGTTGGCAGAAGGAATGAGAGAGGATTATGTCGCGTCTGCTGCCGTTATTAAAGTCGTAAATCGTCCGAACGAAGAGCGCCGGCAAATTGTCCTAATTTTTGCGCGGACCTTTTTTTTAATGACGATTTAGCGAAGCCGACCCCTTTTCCTTCACTGTGGTAGCTGGCTGGCCGCGTTCCAAGCATCCGACGCGCTAGAATTGGTCGCGAACTTGTTCACTGCTAGAAGAGCAAGTTCTCGCACTTGCTGCTCACTGTCTGGATTCACCCTGACGCGAACCAACTCCCTTTTCTTCCCACAGGAAAGCATACGTGAAATAGGAAGAACTTACGATCTCTGCGCTCGAGTTCTTGTTAACCAGCCTGTTCTACGATTATTCGCTCGACTATTCCCTGCTTCTATTCACGGCGCTCTCCGAAGGGTGGCATAAATATCTCGGCTCCTTTTATCCGGCGACGAGTAACGGGCGAGTCTCACGCGCGTAAAACCTTCTCGCTTGCTCTTAGCTTCGAGTCGACCTTCAAGTGATTGCACGGCTAATTGTGTAGAAAGTTCGCTGAAGGTCAGTACGACACTCTCCCTCTCGACGAGGGGGCGTCCATCAGCCAAGGGAAGCCATATGTGTAACAAATTCGACGAAATGCCTGAGAAGGATTCTTTGATGTGTACCGAAATGTCAGCGACTGGAAGCTTCGATCTTGGAGGAAGAGCTTGTGGAAGACAAGGGGACTAAAAATAATGATCGGTCCGTTGGATAGGTGACATTTAACGCTCGCCCGCTCACAAATCGAACTGTCCCTCCGCCATAATTACCCTTTCCTATTAGCCCCTTTCATGGTTCATGCTCCGATCGGCTCGATAATATGTCGCGAGAGCATCGTCGCCGGAAATTACAAATTCTCCCGAGACTCTTTACGCCTTCTCTCTTTGGTAGGCAGATGAGTACCAACCGAAACCTTCCCTTCTCGCCTTGGGAACATCAAGCTTTACGGAATATTAATCGTGCGGCAAAAGCACGTGTACTTAGGTCGGCCACTTAGCGTATGTACCTTTCTCTTATTAGAATCCTAATGGTCCTCCTTATTACACAGCATCCAGCTCGTAATCTCCTTGGGAATCCTCCGTCCTCTCACGTAACCTTTCTTATCCAATGCTGTACTAGCCCACCAGAGTTCTTGGTGGCGAGTAATCCGTGAAAAACTCTGGTATTACCGTGAGATTTGTTCGAGATAAAAGTCAACTCCTGGAAAGAAGACGACCTTTGCGTGGCTGATACCACAGCTATGCAGACTGGTCTTCGCGCTCCACTTATTCTGATCTTTTACGAACAATGATTCCATGAATGCTACCCACTCGACTTTCTCTCTATTCTTTAATGGCCGAAAAAAGTCATCTCGACAAACTCAAGTTGGCAAATGTGGAGCAAACAGCGATTTGCATAAGTAACTAGTATGTACTTTAGAGGAAGAAGTTATTCGACGATACTGTGTTTTATCTTACAATGCCAAGTGAAATTTTCGCACGGCTGTGTCGAAATAGAAGGTACACATCGACAAAGAGAAATGCGAGTATCGCTGGTTTACAAGAAGTTTCGGCGCACATTGTGGCGCCCACAATGATTGACATTACGATAGGCATCTTTTGGAGAACAAGAGAAAGTCTTTCTCTGAGGTGACCGAGCGTGAAAGAAAAGGCGAAGCACACTGGCTTCTCTCCAAGGCGATATCGAGAAGGATGCCTGAGAGGAGGAAAGATTCGAGCGATGCCACCGTCTTCAGAGAAGAACACCCCCCAGCACTATTTTCCCTCGGCGAGGCCCTTAAGATATCCGGCCACGACACCCTTGGGAGTATCATCCCGTTAAAGCGAACCATCTTCCATCACGAAACTCTCTTCTATCCATCGTACACACTGCCAACTTATTTCCTCGTGAACTCGATGACACTACTAATCACAGTACTCTTTCAATGAGTCTGACCTCCAATGAAAAGGGACTGCTTCAGTTGGATTCTAGTACGCCAAGCCTCTCGATTCCGATCTGGGTTAATCGTAATTCCAAAGGATCGCCGGCCTAAAACCACATTATTCCAGTGGCACTCGTGTAATGCTCTTGAATCGAACGAGAGGCCGGCGACAGACAGTGAAACTTGTGGATGACGTGTACATACATACATGTACATAGTGCACTTCAAGTTCTGAATGCGCGTGGAATGTCCCTCGCGCCAAGTTCCTCTTCGGGGAATTGAAAACAACTGTGATAGAGCGAACGCTATTCTAGAACGAGTATATGTATGTTACATGTGCTACATGGAGTTAGATTGGCTCCCCGGTAAATGTAACCCCCGAGCTTCCCCTTTACGCCGACGAATAAAAGTAGGCTATCGTGTGGCAAAGACTACTGCACTTCCGGGTCGGAGAAATTCGTATTAGTTAGCATAATCGGCAAGGAGAAACCCAACGATTCCCGGCCGCAATGGAAAGTTCCTAATTACCTGAACTTCAGTGATTATCATGGCTGCCTTAACCGACCGTGTTAATTGTATCGCGCACACTTGCCTAAGCCCCAATATAGTAATTACGACATGCACGCTACATCATCGTATCCTATCCAATTTAATAATTACCTGGTATTAATACACCTGTCAGGATTAATACGAAAATAATCGCAATGTGTACTAATCCATTTCTTGCAATTATGAGGGTGGTTTTTACTCGTGGTATAGTTCGCTGCCAATAAATGAGGATAAATAAAACAAGAGCAGGGCTGTAATCGATGCGAGCGCGTCGAAGGCTATAAATCGGGGCACAATTGCACGTAATAATAACACACAGAGCCGGCAATCGATCGGCTTTGCCACCGCTTTAGCTGCTGCATAGTGTGAGCTCTCCTATCTATTTCCAGAGAGAATCGCTCGGCCGCCTCGCATTTTTGCGGCTCCCGAGGTATTTTCGATGTCGTTCGATTGCCAGCGTCGCTTCCATCGTATTCAATAAACTCAACCTGACACTCCGCTCATTATTATCCTTCCTATTAATTACTCCAATTGATGGCGCATTAGTTAAACTGAACGTTCCACGGAAGGCAATGTTTCGTGTGCTTCGAACATCAGTGAGAGAAATAACTGTCACGTTAGAATTCAATGGTGCTTGCTGGGTATCGGACGAATGCGTGCGGGATACTTCGAGACGCTATCGCTATGCATCCTATCGAATGGACGGCCTTTGTTTCCAATATCTTTGTTTCCACGGCGAGGCAATAGCGCGCACATCTCCTCCGGAGGCCTCGAGAGCATTGTGTTCGCCACGCTCGTATCTCCCTTGTGGCTGAGGCACTGGACCGGAGCAACGTCACTTTGTTCCTTAATACCACCGTCTGTCTTGTATAATAGCGCCTATGATACCACTGCCATTCACCATCTGACAGAATGCGACGTTTTCATTCGACAACACTCTTCGACAACTGGACTTCTTGGCGATTCAATCGTCCTTTTAATTGGAACGATCTATAAATTATTATGATTTACTAAGAAGTAATGAAACATAGTGGAAACTTGTGTAATATCTGAGATGAAATTAATTATTTGCGATGATTGAATAATGTCAGAATTGACTTTGATAATTTATTATAAGACACGCGATAATAATTTATTACAAGACGCGGCTCCCCAAATAATTTCCACCCCGAATATGAGGCACAAGCGGCTTAAAGGCGCGATTATGCGCAGCATCCCCTTGTATCTCGCTTGGAAATCCCGGTAATACGAAACGCCCAAATATTAATTACTGCATGCGAGACTGCTTTCAAGCGTCACGGTCGACTGGTTATTATGGAATCAATGAGAATATCATGATGAATTCACAGACTTCAACATTATTCCATCTCAACTATTACTATACATTAAACTAATAATTAAAAACTCCAATACTACAAACTATAAAACAAAAGTTTCTTTCAAAGATACTAAAAAATATTCCAAGAATCATTCTACATTTGAAACTAGCAGAAAGGGTTTTAACATTTCTCAAGATCTATCGTTCTAAGTGGGTACACGTACAACTGAAGAGTGAAAAGGCGTTCGTGGAGGATTTATATTTGCAGTGGACGTATAGCAGGGCTGTTATTCGCGCGACTTGCCACGTAGGTACGCCGGGTGTGTATCAGGGAAGGAAACCGGGTTAGCCGGCGATATCTCTCGGTTATGGACGGCTGTCGATGGCGAGAAGTAAAAATAGGGGGATGGATGGTAGTGAGAGAGAGAGAGAGAGAGGGGGAGAGAGAGAGAGAGAGAGAGAGAGTGGGTAGAGGACGGCGACGCTAGCTACCAAGAGGAAAGGAGCTCGGATTCTACTGATGCTCCTTGCAAGCCCACCCCCTGAAGGCATATAGCCTTCCTACCCCCTGCCTTTGTTACACGAGTTCCTGATAGGGGTGCAATAAAGCCATTACGTTGCCGGTGCCGATCGGCCTTCTCCTTTATCAGCGAGAAAAGTCCCTCTTCCGTCTCGAGAACTATGTGCCTCTACTGCTGCTGCTACTGCTGCTGCTGCTGCTGCTGCTGCTGCTATGTACGCCATCCTATCGATCCTCCCTCTTCCGCGTAAACATCTCTCCCTTTTAGAAAATCCCTTTTTCCCTCCTCTTTACTTCACTTCCACCATCTCAACCATCTTCTTCTGTCATTAAACGACCACTGTAATCTATCGAAGCCCCGAACCTATCCCGAAATACGATTTCACTTTAAACCGGTAGACTTCCTCCTCTTGCTACGCTCTCAATGCTCCAGGCGGATGAAATGGCACAGTTAATCGGAAGATTCATCAGACCGGGCTACAGCTGTACTCAGGCCGATTACTCCGGAAAGCATACGGAAAAACAATCGAACCATCCACCGGAAAGCCACGGGATTCGTACCCGGTGATGAATAGACTTCGTCACTCAGGATTCTCCACGCAGCCTTGGAATCTACCAGCTCGATTAATCAAAGGAACCAAGGAGCGCAATAAGGCGCACCTCTACTTCCTTTAATTACTTTGCCGATTATTCGCCGAGGAAACAGACGCTTATATTCCACTGTTGCGCGACCAGCCGCCAAATTGTCCCAGGCTTTTCTTCGCTCAATGCTCTGATCCGATTAATCAAGAAGTTGGAGCTACCATTCGAAGTTACGCCGCTACTGCTCCCAATTATTCCTAATCCATCCATCTCTCTCTCTCTATCTTGAATGCTTGGAACTCAGCCTTGATTTTCCCTCATTGTCCACGAATGAAACGGACTTGATTACACCAACGATCGTTATTATGCTTTCTACTTACACGACTGATCGCCGACAAAGCATTCTCCGAGCGAATGTCAAGATGAAATTCAATGTAACAGCGGGAAAAAGGAAACGCTTGTCTCTACATCTTCCGAGTGGAATCCCAGGCAATCGGAAGAGTCCTCTCGTGGTTGGAGCTACTTGAGATTCGACAGACACAGTCGCGCGCGAGTAAGACGAGGATCATCCCTCCGGTAAATCCATTCACGAGCTAAAATATCGTTGGACTTTTCTACCGAATCTATCTACCTTTAAAATACAATTGCGAATCTAAGATTTCTCTAATATTTCACTAAGAAAACCTTGGAAGAAAGTAAATGCAAGTCTGCGGACTTTTGTAATTTGAATAGTAAATGAGTAAAACTTGCAAGATCTTTAAAATACGATGATCGATCAACGATTTTTGTTATATGTATCTATGAAAATCACGGAAGAAAGTGAACTAGTGTTACGGAAGTCTGCGGACTGTGCAGTGAGTGAGACACTGTCCTATTTCGAGAGACAAGGCGTATTAACAGTTCGCGGCCAATCTGAATAGTCGGTGGTTCGTCTTTTAATAGCACGTTGCATATCGCGTCTCAGCAAGTGTGAAGTGAGATGTAACACCTTAGCGTCACCATTGCCAAAATACATTGTTTACAACAATTTTTCATACGACTCCATGGACACACTTTTAATGAGTTGCAACGAACCTTCGCATAGCGCGTATTCGACATGAAAAATAGAAGTACAAGCTACGAACTATAGTACAGTACACGTGTACGCGAAGAAAAGTAAGTTTTGGCAGACAGAAGAGTAAAGTTTGACGAAGTTGACCTCGTTAGAATAAGACTCGGCACTGAAGGAAGGCGCGTCTACACTCCTCAAAGTCACAACAATAAATGACGCGCAAAGGGAATTCTATGGACAGGTATACCTGACCCGAAGGTTACGGTGACAAAGGTTTTATCGAGTTTTCTATAACCTGGGAGAACATATCTGTAAATGTACACATTAAATTGAAAGAATATTTTCAATCTTTACTGTTCTACTATTCATCTATTATTATATGAACTGCTCAATATTTATTAAAATTTTAATGAGTTAATTGACCTCGAATTTACAATTGTAAGATATAATACCTAAAATATAGGCCAATCTGTCAGTAAATTAAATGTTTCTCTCGAATCAAGTGTTCTTGAACATAGCAGATGCGAAGGCTGGTTTAGAGTTCGAACGTACCTCGAGCAATCGTGAATTCTATCATCGCCTATCGACTTTCCAGCGCGGCTTGAGGTGCGCTTGAATCCTAGGCATTCGGAGTCCGCGCCAAGATGTGCCTTCGCTAAAGATAGATTCTGAATTCAAGCGTTTTCGCGGCACTCTGCTTCCGTGGCGCGGCGCCGTCTGTCTCTCTCTCTCTCTCTCTCTCTCTCTCTCTCTTTCTCACTTCTGCCACTTTTATCGCAGCTTTCGACAGATGCAAGCTATGCATAGTTGTGCTACCAGATTTCAATGACACATCCACACTTCCGAGGGAATACGTGAAATTTTTCTAGTACGCTAGGAAGCCACTACGAGTTTAGCACTGTCAGTCATGATTTATGCAATTCAGAATCTCTCTCTCCAACTGACAGATGCTTGGAAATCTGTGTAGCAATCTCGAGTATGGGATAAAAATGATATTACATTCCATAGGAAAGTTCTGGACTTTTAGATTTAATTCGTGAGAATTTCAAATTGGATGCTGACTGAATCTGACGGTAGGAGAATTTGAACTTACTCGACGAGTTGCACTTTCCTAAATGATTTCAGCACTTAGTTACGTCTACCGGAAATAGGAGGGTTGTCTTAATATATCTTGAAAGTCAAAGTTAAAACGACTACAATTCTTCTGGAGTATTACTTTAGGAGTTCGAATCGGAACTTGTCGAAAGACGCGGTGTACCACTGGGATGGAAGGAATGGAACCGGTAGATGAAGAAAACCAGGTCGATCTCTCTACCCTTTCCGGAGCAAGCTGCCACTCAGCATCCGCTCCGCGAGCGAGTTTGCCACTCTTCAACGAGTAATTATTTCACGGGTTCGGTGAAATTTTCATTAGAGCCAGCCAAAACTTTTCGGCCCGCCTCCAATTTCTCTGGAGGTGTTGCTTGCACGGTCCTTTACGACTGGCGAGTTTTAGCTTGTAGTTAGCACAGTCTATTTAGCTATCGAGATTTAAAATTCCTAATAGTACTAAAATCTTTGAAGAGAATTTCGGATGAATAAACTCATCAGTTTTTAATGGAATTCATCGTGGAACATTATGGATTCAATTGGAAGGGTAGAAAGCGCGTCGACGTCACTGATTTCAAATGAATCTCTATCCGTTTGCTGGCCCGGTTGGCTTTTTCGGCGCCGAAAAAGGAAGGGGAGAGAGAAAATAGAATTAACAGAGGTAGAGTGGCTAGTCTGTAAACTGATTTTGCCGCTGCTTCGAAAAAGTATTTTTCAACCTTGTCCCGTGGCTGGTGCCAAGTCAATTTGTCCTGGATTTCAAGCGCTTGCTACACTCATATTGTACCGCACCACCCCGCTTCGCCAGGCTTTGTAACGCGAATTCGATGACGTCGTTTTTATAGCCACCCAACGGCAACTAAATCCCGATACATTCCGGTCACTGTTTCCCCAGCATCATAATTCGGATCCGGCTCGACAATACTCTAATAGTCGTTCGAGCGAAAAATGACACACGTATTTCACTAGTGGTTAATGGATGAAAAAAAGGAGTAAATCTAGCAAGAATAACATTCCAGTGGTATGCTGGATTGGTTTTTTCACTGGATCGACTTGCAGGTACAGTAATGACACAGACAATGTGGAACATCGTCTCTAAGAGAATCCAGGATGATCGTAAGGGTGACGGAGATGGGGGAGCATGTCCCATGAATCGAATTATGCCCGCAAAGCTGGACCTCCTTCCGGATTCCCTGGACATCGCTCCCTTCGTTCCATCCCGCAGGATCAGCGTGCCTACATACCGCTCTTGTCCGACTAGAGCTCACATACACACACACAGACATAGGGAGAGACACACGTTACTCTCGGTCCCAGCATCCGTAAATGCTCGGCTATTCTCTCCGCAGTTCACCGAGCAGCGAGCTCGACATTTCGACCCACGGTTATCTCAGTCAGCTGGCTCTCTATTATTCCTAATTAACTTCAACCGAATCCGCCCTAACATTCCTTGTCTACTTCTTCGTGTCTTTAAACGATTGATTATTCCTTTCGACTCTACAATTGCATTTATGATCGACATGATTATACTTCAGTCAGTAGAACTTCCTCTCCTCGCGGAAATACCCTCGTAATGAGAGTGCGCCTGTCCAGAAAGCCTTGCCACTTAACGTCCGCTTTTCTTTTTTCTCTCTTTCCCTCTGTTTTTAATAATGCAGTACTCGGCTTGCATGCTAGGAGCATGCGGCCGTCGTAATTACGCGTGGAAACCAAAGCAAATGTGCTGGAGCGCACAGGCAAACCCGCCCGCGGCGAACAACGGAGGCGTGGTACTTGCAATTACGGATATATCTGTACTTATCGCACCTCTAAGGCCCCTTTCAGTGGTTTCCGCCGTTTGCCCTTTGTCCCATCCGAGCCCCACAATCCACGCGCAATACCTTCCATCCATGGAATTTTGCGGCCGCAACTAACCCGCTATTTCCACATTCGAGCCAACCAACCGCACATCGACCTACAATGAAATTCCAGAGAATCTCATTCATAGATTATTGATCATATAAACCATTAATGGTGAATTTACTTTTACGAGTTATATTTTTTCGATCAACCTTCTTTCGAGTATTAGATAAGTTTAGTCGATTGGAAGGTATATTTTATCGCTATGGAGGACACCTCGTCCAATTTGATGTACGTGTCCTATCAATTTGCCACTCCAATCGTCGTGCACGTTATCGACCCTCCAAGACATTTCCACCGCATGCTCTTAGGGGGTATATAAATTCTTTCAGGGAAAGCCACCCCCGACGCGAAGGCGGACCACCAACCTTCTTATTCCCTCGATACAGGTTTGCCGCGTGTGCTCGATTACTCCTGTCAGGCGAAATTTTCTAGCGGGCGTCACGTCCTTTCCAGGACATTGGTTGGTAAAGGCCGAGCTAGGCTCGAAGAACGCGATCAAGTCACCATAATGGGAGAAAATTCGCGGGAGAATGGAACGATCTGTAGCTGTCGTAGCCGATCAATTACCTACTCTTCTGGACCACCTTTTTCCTGTTTACTTCCGAGTCTCCTTGACTTTGGCCGACCTTCCTCCCTTAGTACTTCCCTCGTTACTTTAATCCCCTAAAGTGGGTCAGGACTCGCTACGTTCCTTTCCGCCTCGTAGCCGTTGCCAAAATCGATTTCATTCGCTATAAATTCTCCTAATGGCTAAGCAAAGCCGCGTTATTATACCGAGTGGACAAATACACCGTTGTGACATTCTATGCTCCCAATGCGGCTCTTGAATCAATCATAGAAATACAGGATCGCCGATTGGGAACTTCATGGCTCGCGAACCATGTCGAATCTCCGGTCTACTCGAGCGTTTACCTGTTGAGAAATATGAATGAGAGCCAGTGATCCTGGAAATTCGGTCACCTGGCACGCGATCTATCCTCGAATACATCTTGTCCAACCAAGTGCTTACTAATGCCTGCTGAATTCGAGAGAACTTCTCTTTCATCGACTATCTATATCGATTATTCACGGAGATGCTTTCTGTTTCAGGTACGGTGACATGGTTCCGAAAACGATTGCGGGAAAAATCGTGGGGGGCGTATGCTCACTCAGCGGTGTCCTAGTGATCGCTTTACCGGTGCCTGTTATCGTCAGTAATTTCAGCAGAATATATCATCAGAATCAACGCGCTGATAAACGGAAGGCGCAGAGGGTGAGTTATATATTATTAATTCAAATTTATATTAAAATTATTCGATTGGATTAAGATTGAACTCTTTGAACTTTGAATTATACAACGAAGAGTACAGGAAATGTTATGATTACGATATTAGTTGAGAAAGGATGTGCGACGTTGCGAACATATCCCGTATTAACTGGGACTCTCATAAATTCTACAGGAAGCATTATAAATTGGGCTTTCGTACGTACTACTCGGAAATATACGAGGGCGTTCGACCACCTGGCAGAATCAAGTCCGCTTCTGTTCCCGCAGAAACACAGCCGGCCAGAGAAACGTGCCATGATTAATTCTCGTCCCTCACAGTTAACTCTCCTCCAGCTGAGTCGTATTTTTACACAGCCGCCGACTGAACAAATAACGCGCTTCCAAACTCGAGTCCTGCCAGTCGAGTTTACCGTGAATTATCCCAGTATTGCAGCCGCTGCCTTCCTTGTTTCCCGAGGGAGTACACATATATGAGAACTTCGCTCGCAATATCCCCAAACGGAAACAAATCTACAATTATTTCAACCAAATCATAATAAAATATATTTGACAAGACAAGTAATTAATTCTTGGCAAAGAATCGAGAAACGACAGATGGGAAAGAATGATTCTTGATTTCGTATCTTGTTCCTATTATCCGCGCCAAGACTCGCGCCAGAAATAAGCGTCTAATCGTGCTGGGATCTTCGAGGTACACTTGTATGAATTTCCGGTGTCTACTGGCGACAGGTGTGTCCTCTTACGAAAGGCTTGTGCCGGAAATGCGAGTTTCACCACTTGAAACATACTTGGCAGGAAGAAGATAGGCACGGGAAATTCTGAATTGCTCCTCTTTGCAATGAGAGAAAAGTCGATCTGGGATTCTGCAAGGATGTGACGTCACAGGTGCTGTCTGCTCCGCGTAGTCTGACCTCACAGACGCAGCGAGCGAAGGTTTGCGTTGGCTGTGGTCCAGCCAGTGTGGCCTCAGTTCATTAACACTATCACGTTCGGGGATGAAACCGTTAACAGCTGCACTCGCCAATGGAAAGATCACGCTAATCGTTCACATTTCGACTAGCATCATTTTCCCATTTTGATATTACAGCATCTTCAGGAAATTTTCAATAAATCATCAATAAATGAAGTATAACTGGTCTTGTTAGAATGTATGAGAGAACGGCCAACCAAGAAGTTGATGCGATTGTCGAAAGTAAAGGGTTGGTAATCAAACTTCGAAGGCCTTTACAGGCTGCCTCTTGAGAAGCTTCAGAAGAGCCGAGGGGAATGCGGTCGCCGAAACTTTCAAGGCGGATCTCATGGAGCGCGTAACTCGTCTCGATGAAAGTTCTGCGCCCGTTTAAGCAGGAGTCGAGCCTCCGTCGTAAATCAAATCGCGAGACGGATGTTATACGCTGAGAGAACCTTTTCCGAAAGGAAATAACTTTGAAATGGGATTCCTCGGAAGGTGATATGACACCTTCGTTTTAAGCCTGACTGTACGCGAAACGATTTTACGCCCGTTCATGAATAATATTAATTAAACCTGTCTTCAATAAATCTTCTTAATTATTAATTAATTGATTCTAACGAAGAATTATAAGTCGATTCGGAGACTATGAACGTGTCGTAAAGGTCGCTAACAATCACGAGTGCATTGGATTGCCTTGCGCATCACCTGCTTATTCCCGAAATCCAACAGGATCGCTTTCTTTCGTTGCAGCGGCAGTTCTGCAATCTGCATTGCAGATACAACTCGCATCTACATATGCATACCCACGTTTGCCCCGATTTGCGAACTCGGACCGCGATAGAGCTTCTGTCCCTTTTACATTTTTCCTGTCTCCGGAAATTTCGAATCATCTTCCAATGGTGAATTAAGTTACCATTGACTTCTTGGAAACGCATGGAACATCGTTTCTATTTCGCAGGTTGTATGTGAAATAAAAAAGCTGGTATATTCGAGTTAGAAAGATTCCATGAATAAAAGTTTTATGCAATTTTCAAAGCTCGTATTCGGGTTATGCGTGTCTATGAACGTATTTTCTGGATTCAGTGTCGTCGTGCGTGGCTCTGTTATTGCTCGTTTGCTGCAGTTGTTGCACGTTCCTGACTGCTCCTTTCTCGGAGCAACTATTCCACGAGCGTCACACACACTCTGAATGAGAGAACGTGCTCATGAATGCGAGTATTTCGAGAGCTTTCACGGATTACAATACCAAGCTACGTTTTACCATTTTTAGAGAAATTTATTTAGTTATTAATATTGATAATGATCTTCTTTGAATTGATCTCTAATCGAGCGCACCTAAGACTCCTTTGTCAGCTTTTGCATCTGCATTTGATGTGTCGAGGACTTTGAGCGCGACTTTACCGTACAAACAAGACGATCGATTCTCCACTTTGCCGTGATGCCATCCTGTCCTTCGCGTTCCCAACGCTTTCTCCATCGGCAAACAGCAGCCCGCTTACCTACTCTCGACTTCTCGATTAACGATGTCGTTCCAGTCGTCCCCTTTCCCACTTTTGACCACTCTCCACGCGATTTATACCTCGATTTAGCCTCGCATACATGACAAAGCTTTGTTCTATCTATTTTTAAACTGTCTCTCACAATTAAACTCTTTACGATGAAATTAACACGTATTAACTACTTTGAAATCAATAGAAATACTCTAATTCAGATGAAAATGCTTAAAGAAAAAGATCAGATAAAATAACTTATTAAGTGGAAATTGCAAAGTACTCTACAAATTATCTAAACCTCCTGTTTTAATTCCCACGCGCGCAAGTGTTTTCGTGGGACGCGTTCGTATAATCAACGACTGTCGACTGCTATTTCCGTAAGGTATACCTGCATCTGGCTAAGATATCCGTCTACGAAGAGGAGGCGTGTTTGCCGATCGTTCACACGCTAAATCATACTCCACTCGATCCTGTTTATGCTCGCGGGCGCATAGACCAACTTCACCAAAGGCCAAGCCGCGTCCAATCAACAATAAATTTCGGCGGCGACGTAAACGGCACTTAAAGCTCAAAGCTCGCGCACGCCGCCCGATCGGTTTTACACGCGAGGGAGAAGTTCAGGCATGTAAACCCACCGCTAAGGATAAACAAATATTTGAGATGGAGCTTGTGCAAGTAAACAGTGCTGGGAGAGTCCCGAACTCTCCGAGACACCGCGTCTAGAACAAGTTAAGCGACGGCTACCTTTTACCACTCGTTTCCCTAGCATTTTTATTGTGATATAAATGTCGAACGAGCGAGACAGTAAATAGCGGAATGTTCGCCGAGAAAGGAATAAATGGTACTTGCGATAATTTCGATACGATGCTGGCCTGTCTCGTAAAGCGACTTTTTACGGCACTCTACGCAAACGGGAAGAAACGACTGTTAGCCGTTGAAATTTTTAGCAGCCTTCCTCGTAAAGCTGATCTACGTCGTCGGGTATTAATAACATCGGTTTGCGGGGACACGCTACCGCCGACGCGTACACCCCACGCTCTCCTCTCCTTTTATTATTTAAAGCCACCCCCGAAATTCACCCGCAGTTATATTCCGCCCTGAGATAAATATAATCCCGCGCCGCGTATAACTATGCAAATGAGCGGGTAAAAGCGGGCGGTTCGGCCAAAAATTCGTAGGAACGTTTCGCACGAATCACAATTACCGGAAGAGATATGACTGTCGCACACGCGGTTGGGTGCATTTATTCGTTGAATGAAGGAAGCGTACAGGGATGATGATGAAAATGCCAAATTTCACGTTCTTGTTACACGGTGAGGCTGGATGGACCACTCTCCTTTTAGTTTTCGTTTGGAAAAAGTAGTCCCCCATTTTCCGGACCAGCCTCTCTCGTACTCTTCGCCGTAGGCTGGTAACCTCGAGGAGAGGGTTTGTGTTCTTTCTCCCGAGTAGAGAAAATAACGAGGGTGCCGTACAGAGAAGACGAGAGGGAGGAGGAGGGGGAAGAGGAGGTGGAGGAGAAGTCGTCGCTTCTTAAACATTTCGTTTGTTTGCTGGTCGTTCGTGCTCGCCCCCGGGAACAACTCCTTTGTCAACAGAGCCGCGAAAATCGCTTGCGGTTCACGCGCCTCTCTTGCTCTTTCTACCCTCTTTATTTCATCCCCTCGACCCACCCACTCTCTTTTTCTCTTACTCTCTCTCTCTCTCTCTCTCTCTCTCTCTCTCTCTCTCTCTCTCTCTCTCTCTCTCTCTCTCTCTCTCTCTCTCTCTCTCTCTCTCTCTCTCTCTCTCTCTCTCTCTCTCTCTCTCTCTCTCATCATCGTGTCAGCCGCAGGATTCAACTCCACGTTTCAACTCAATTCGCCTTTCTATTCTACTTTACTGAATTCGTCACAATTTGATCTCGTCTATTTAAAAAACGAGGGAAATAAACACTTTACGAAAATAGAAGTAGGTTCGTTTGTGCAGGTCGAGGTCAAAGGAGAGACGTTCAGAGAGTGTTATTTAGATGGAATAAAGTCGTGTGGAAGAAGCATAGCCACGGGTGTTCCCGTTTTCGCGAGCGGTCATTAGAGAAATCAGCGACCACTTGCATTTTGATGGTGCAACCCGTTCCATTTGGCATGGTGTGCTACGCACACATTTCTCTCTCTCTCTCTCTCTCTCTCTCTCTCTCTCTCTCTCTCTTGCTCGTTGTCTCTCGCTCTTCTCATTAAGTCGTCCCTTCGGGCCACCCAAATAATTATTGGCAGACAGACGCTTTGACAACCGGCTCCCCCGTGTAACACACACACGCACACACATAATATATACGCGTATACGTGTATATAAGCTCGACAAGCACGAATATTCACGGCGAAAATTCTAGCCGACCAAGATTTACTTCGCACGCTACGAGTGATTAACCCATTTACCCCACTGCTGCTCCCAATTCGAGGTGACTTTGAGTTTCGGACGTTTGCTAAGCAGACGATGATGTACACGTTATGCTCCAACGAGCTTCGGATGCGGCTCTAATACCTGCGCCCGGCGAAATAAGACTGACGTGTTTCGGCCGAGATGCTTACTCTTTCCCTAAGCTGTACACCCTGAACGCACTATTGGTTTATGGGGTTTCTAGTTCATTCGTCTACCTGCTGTGTTAATAAACTGATTATGTTTATCTGCATACGCACTGAATTTTGTCATTATTAAATTACAGAATAATGAATTTTATTATTACAGTATCGGGTAATATATGTAAATAAATTCTGTCTAAATCAAGATAATCGAAATCGATATTACTCAGTGATAGCCGTCAACTTTCTATAAAATATCCTGTCAACAATGTCTTAACAAACTTTCGATATACTCGTGCAATTACCCCAGACTGATTTTCAACGTCCCCCTTTTTTTATAGCCGGGGTTTAACAATAGAGAGTATAATTTTAGAATAAGAGGAGTGAGAATAGTCGACCTGTGCGCGCTGCGAAATCTTGATCACACGATGTTCCGAATTACCTACTTATTTCGTGGCTGACGTCAACGCGGTTTTCGAGCTTTACTGCGCCGCGTCTTCTTTCTCGAGGAATCAGCAAATAACCGCGATATATATGTATATACAAGCAGAGGCTATTCTCGCGCGCGCGCGCCGAGCTAAAGACTTTCAAAACAGTTTACGCACCGAGCCTAATAAAGAGCGGGCGAGCACGATGGAATCACTTACTACTGGGAAAGCATGCGTGTAAATGCTCTGAACGGTAGAGAGTTCGCCGTATCGTCGTTAGGCTGCCAATGCTCTCGTTACTGCTAACATTAAACTGCCCCTTTCGACTTGGAGACCGCCTTTCTTTACTCTTCACCTGTTATCCGTCCCCGAATTCCCTATTTTCGGATTCCCTGGTTATTCTTCATCACATTGGTCCTTTTATTTGTTTATGTGGAAATATAACACTTCGATTGATCTTATGAATGACAAATGAATGATTATCAAAATCGTTGAAATGAACTGAGCAAACCAGTACCGATAGTCGTGAAATTATTCGCTAGGATAATCCCTGAAATCCGTCTGGCGAGCGAATTCAGTGGATTCGTCGTGTGCAATTGGATCCCTGATAATGTCTTTTGAGAGGGTTGAAACAGAGCGATTTACTTATTAGGTCGAGCGTAGTCTCTCTGGCGAGAAGAATCTGCTGAATTGTCGCTAATATAATCGATACTGGTTCAAGTGAAATTCGTGAGAAAGTCTGATCGAGTGTCATCAGTTTGAATAGTCATTCATTAAAGTTCTAGGATAGATCGAAGGCTATTACGTTCTGACCATCAATCACAAAGTAGTTTAACAGGTGTGAGAATACTGCAAGGTTATCCTGCGATTTACAGGTGGCTGCCGGTGAATTGGGTGCGAAAAAGCGACGAAGTCCCATTAACGATCCTTATTCTCTGCCTCGGGCAATCGCTATATGTGAATCATTAAAGCTACGGCTGGAACGGAGCAGAGGCCTAATTAATCCCAGCTAATTAGCACGTGCCGAATCCGATCGAGGCACACGTAGCACGCGCGCGCCCAGTGTTCGATCGAATATTCAAATTGCACGGTTGGTTCCTACGGTAATGTACGTCGTCGGTGCCAGGTGTGCTCGCCCATAGTTTCCAGCAGACGCTCTAAATCCTCCCTCTGCCTGGCCCCTTCAACCCCCGTCGCCAAGAGAGCAAATCCGCCCTCTCCGTCTCTTGCTTATCACGTTCCCACAAAGTTGCCGACGTGGAAACACGAACGTTTTACTCTCTAAGTGAGTCAGAGTGAAAGAGAGAGAGAGAGAGAGAGAGAGAGAGAGAGAGAGAGAGAGAGAGAGAGAGAGAGAGAGAGAGAGAGAAAGAAAGAGGAAGAAGAAGGAAGAGTAGAATCAGAAAATTATGATACTTCCACTGGGGTGGTTTTGTGTAGAGTCGAGAGTACCACTTGGGAGCGTGAAACTGAATTAGAGAAGCCGCGCCGCAGAAGACGTTCAGAATGACTTATTGTTTACCGGCTAACAATGGCACTTCCTTTCACGAGAAGCCCGCCGGCCTCTCCTCCGCCTCTTTGAGGACTCTCGGGCGTTCGCGTGTCACAAATTCGATACGGCTTTTTATCCTTATCGCGTTGGAGAAACAGGCGCTTGCCACTTCACTTTTCACACTCTTAATGACGATGTAACTCTGCCATTACTACTCAGTGGGTCGATTTACCACCCTTAACTTCCGAGTCAAGTTCGCCCGTCGCTTTCCTCGAGCGGAATGACATTGCCGAGCGGATTCTTCGGTTGGGAACTTGTTAGTCTCGTTAGATGGGAAAACGATCGACTGGTGGTGGAAGAACTTCTTCGAGACAGGATAGAAAGAGAAAGAGAATGGAATCGTTGCTTCAGCAGACCTAGTTGCCCTTCGACCAATTGGCAGACACAATGCGCCCACAGATAACAATGGAATTACCGTGTCAAGGGAGGATCATTTTTTCCATCTTCGTTTTACCCCTCTCGAATCTCGAGGAAAATGATATCGGCTCGTTTGGAGAGTCGACTACGATTCGACTCGTTCAACGACTATGCTCTTCAACACTCGGCGCATATATTGGAGCGTGGCTAATGAATGTTCACGCTGACAATGGAACCGCTGGACCGCACTGATGCTGATGCTCGAACACCGATCAAAACGGACTTCCCTTTCCTCGTCCCAGACCGCTTTCCCTTCTCTCTGCACTATTCGCGGGATTTGCACTTTCGACTGAAAGTTGTTACGTGACTGAAATTGGCCCCGAACTCCGCCCGACCCTCTTTGGCGACAAAGAGAATGTCTGATGATAATGCGAGTGATCGAGAATGAATAATTTATGCAACCCTGATGCTGTTTAATACTGTGGCTCATTAAGCGATGAGATAATAGTACTAGTGCTTGATAGAATGGAAATAGCTCGAAGCAAAGAAAAATAATTATATAGCATTTCAATTTTAATTATTGTATTAAAAGATATGGTCCATTGAAAAATTGTATTGTAGATAATAATGAGTATTGTGGTGAGGAAATGAATTTCTACAGTAAGTTCGTGGTGGACCAACCATCGAATTCATCCGGGACGAATTACCCAGCGTGAAATTGGTGTCGGCCAACTTTTCCGGCGCGTCCACCGAACGCAGATGGGAGATCCAATTAAAAAGGACGGCGAGCGTCGAGTGGAATTAACAGGATAATCAGTGGCAGCCAAGGCGTCTACTTGAATTTCTAGTAATTGATAGACCTAGATTGAAAACTTCTCATTCTATCAACGCTAGGGTTTGGAATACTTCATAGAGGCGATGATAATTTTGATTGTCAAAGTATTACGATTCAATTTCCTCTCAAATGTTTCTTCATTCAATATAAATTCGCGTACTTGGAAATGTTCCGTATACAGAACTTATTATTGCCAAGCTTATTTTCTCTGGCAAGTTTACCAAAGCCTGGTAGATTCCCTGAGGGGTTGGTTGGTCGTTAAGCAGTATTCGCGGCAATTCGGGACAAACGACGCTCGAGGGAGGGTTTCCCTAAATAAAGGGTTAATCGTCGAATCCTCTTAGGACGATGCTTGGCAAAGTTGGCCGCTTCCGAGATAAGGTAATAACAAGACGAATAGCCGGCCGTTTGCTGTGGAGGCTGGACCGATTAATTGAACGGCTGCTGAGATTTATATACAAAGATAATAAGCGGAAAGTCAAAAACGAAACTTATCAGCTGGTTGGAGTAGTAGTCGAGAGGAAGTGCGAGAGTGCTAGCAAAAGGCTCTTTCATCAGACAGTGCGGTCACAATATCGCTCAGAAATGAGCCAGCCAAGTTCTACTCTGAAGCGTATCTGTGCCTCGCACTCTCGACTCCCCTCTCAGTAGGCTCTCTGAATCGAATACATATATTCAAATGCTGCTCACGTACGACGCTTCGCCGTCGGCGTCGGTTCAAACTCAACCAGTCACAATGCCTTGGCGATAACAATTTTCTCAGGTATAACAAGCGGAAGTCTTAGTTCGAGGAATTTTGTCGAGGAAGTGTCAAGCTCCTTTTGCCAAGTACTGTGATCATACCAACCACATAAACGTGATGTTGCAGTACCACCTTAACGAGTTCCACCTCTACGAAAGTACAATTTTCACGTCGCACTATATCACGAAAGATCTCATTCACTGCCATTTCATTTTTCTACATATTTCCATATAACGTTTGATGTTGGTTCCATTTGAAAAGATTTAACATCTTTTCGCATTTAACTCGGCCGGGCGAACTTTGAAATGTTCGTCGAATGCAAATGCCGAAACCTGGGGTAGAAGCGTTGGTGGATTGCAAAAGAGAGAGATGCTGGAAAGAAAAGGAGTCTTTTCTGGTTGGGGGGATGCGACATTCCATGCGGCGGTTGACTATTTTAATTTTCAATGACTCCGGTGGAAAGTAGGTCTCGCAAAAGCTCTCCCATCTTCGCCCTTTTAAGGCGAGAAACATCCCTCCCTCTTTCAATCTTTCCACCCCTTGTGTCAGCCAGCCTTCCTCTCTTCTCGCTCGCCCTTTTCACGCGTCCGTGACCCCGCGCCATTTGTCCGGCGTTCGTTTAATTAACTTAGGCGGATAGACGAGAATACCCTATACAAGCCAGAGGGCTACCTAATCGTTCTAATCGGCCGGCGCTTTCTTTACTATCTGCCAGGACACGTCCTCCAACGAGGCCCTCCTGCCGAATTAATCGCCGGATGCCACGCGATACACCGCTTTCCCTCGGCGAATCTCCACAGCCCGAGGCCCCACCGGCCTTTAATTTCACGCTGATAACACCGCCTCGCTTAAGATCCCCATCAACCTGATCTTAAACGCGTCATTCTAAATACTACGACCAACACGCCCTCTTCTGTATTCAATCTAACATATCACTCTCAACCGATACCAATTGAATCGACTGCTGGATAGAGTGGAATTCCTCTCGCGCAAACCCATCTATTTATTTTCTAGGGAAAGTGGAGAAAAGCTATCGACATAGGTGAAGCGGAAAATTCCTAGGGTAGATCATCGAACGTTTTTGTTTGTGTGTGTGTATCTTTGTGTGTGTTAGGATAAATCTATCGAGCGGCCCTGCGGAAATTTGTGACCGGGCTGAGCTTTAATTTCACGCTGGTCTGCTCAAGCGGCAGCTTGGCTACTGCGCGCTTACCTTCCCCGTCCTGGTATCTTGCCTCTAGCATTTTTCCAAAGCCCGCCTCGAACGATCGTATTCCGATCAGCGATCTTGGCCCCGACCAATCACCTGCAACTACTCGCCTTGCGAACTTATTAAGCCTTAATAAATAGCCCGGATAAATGTGCCTCTGGCAGTGATCGAGTTACGAGTGGCGCCAAGCTTGATTCAACCGACGGAAGTAACGATCGATCGGGATCTAGACATTTCCGGGCACTCTCTGCGTGAAAGAAGATGGATCTCCTTGAAGTACCGTGAAACAGGAGACCTCAGTCATCGAGGAAGCATCCCCTACTTGCTCGGTTTCTCTCATCAATCTGGAGCAGTATGAAGATATCTTTGCCCGAGATAGATCACGATTCAAGCACATGCAAATCTGTCTTAGTAAACAGAGAAGAAACGTTGGCATTGAAATATTAGATTCATTCTTATGGAATAATTTAATAAGGCTACATCGAAGACTCGATGACGTCTTAAATCGTTTCGATGGATATCACATGTGACGTTCTCCTTGCTTGACCTCTCAGCTCGATTCAGCACTTTTCTTCATTCCGTATCAGCAAGCGCGGAGTATAAGTGGGTCACTTTTTCCATTATTCACGGTAGAGTTAGCGGCGAATAAAAATAAATGACGATTCGTGCATCTGCTTTAAAAGATATTCAGCCAGGTAGGATAGGATTGTGTCCGAGAGGAGATATTTTATTTTCACCTTCCGGAACATGCCACGAAGAGCGAACCTTGTTATTATTATACGCTCCTGTGGATGATGCACGATGCTTGTACCACGTCAATGGTTAATTAATTCGAGGTGGTGGGAGTAAAAGAGAGAGAGAGAGAGAGAGAGAGAGAGTGAGAGAGAAGGTAGTGGAAGCGAGTTGTTGTCGAGTACGAGGCGGAAAAAAAGATGGTGCCCGTAGCGAATTAATCGAGGATGACGTTTACTAACTGACCCAGTGGCTCTGCATACTCCCTCGACCTAGCAAGCAACGCCAGCCTGCCTTTGATAATGTACCCGCAATGACCCACTAACCATTATTTATGCCTCGGCCTATATATCGACTATAAAGCAATTTTCACATAACACGTGAATGCCCGACATATAACTACACCCTAGTGCGCGTCCTCTACCAAATTCCGAAATAACATAGCACAGTCGTACACCCAAAACTTCCAAGCTCGTGCAAAAGCTACAACTCCAATTCTATCCTGGTTCTCTCACATTTCAATGTGACGGACCCACCCGGAAGTCGAGGAAAGCTGGATTTTCGCCAGAAAATTCCACTTTGACGCCCTTTCCTAGCTAGACCATTCTTCGAACGACTCCCGTCAGCTATCAATCATCCTCGTTCGATAGAATGGATCGACACTTTTCTCCTAGCTTTTATCCGCTGTTCACTATACCTTCGAGCCACCATGCGACTTATTATCTTTTCATGCGAACATCCTCGATGCATTAGAGCGGTGATCGTCCATGGGCACATATTTTCTATACCGTGCTATCTCGAATTCCCTTGGAGTTTAGCATTTTGCGTGAATAGTACAGGCTTAGTGGGATTGTGTGGCCGACAGAGAACTAAACTGAGGGCACTTTGGCACGATAGTCGGTTTCGGCCTTCAGAAAGTGTTCGATGATACTCCTGGGTGTGTGTTCTCCTCTCCACTCTCCAATTTCATTCTCTATCTTCCCCCCCCCCCCTCTCTCTCTCTCTCTCTCTCTCTCTCTCTCTCTCTTTAGTTCGCCTCTCTGTTTCTCCTAGTTCCCACGTCTCATTTTCACTCGATGCGGTGACCTTCCTCGCATGCTGCGGCTAATTATACCTGCGGCGCATGGTGCGCCAAGCTAGTTAGCGCGATACTCTCCTGCTTATGCTATTTCCCGCAGGCGAATTGTGTATTTTCGCGGTGCACCCGGGTGGCTCGCAAGCTCGTTTGATGCGCAAAGTCTGCGAGCTGTCACGGGAGAGACGACGCTTATGTCCACGGATGTTTATCAAGCGTCCTCGCCAAACCGCTTGGTGTGCCTGTGAAATCTCAGTGGAACGAGCGTAGTAATCCCTGTCGTCCTCCAATGCAGTTTCCTCTCCATGCTTTTCACTGACTTCCTGTCCATGGCAACCACCGCCCGCGCTTTACTCTTCAAACTACTGTACAAATTATTTGATGACTATGCAACTTTACCAACCTTATCAAACCTGACGAATGACTCGAGTTTCTTCTTTTTTTATCAACGCTTTCCAATTGGGAAATAGAAATTTCATGAGTGAACTTAGTTCCAATGCAGTTTTCTCTCCATGCTTTTCACTGACTTCCTGTCCATGGCAACCACCGCCCGCGCTTTACTCTTCAAACTACTGTACAAATTATTTGATGACTATGCAACTTTACTAACCTTATCAAACCTGATGAATGACTCGAGTTTCTTCTTTTTTTATCAACGCTTTCCAATTGGGAAATAGAAATTTCATGAGTGAACTTAGTTCCCAACAACTTTATGACAGAGGGTTTGCCGCACCGTCGGATATCAGATTCACGTGGCATCGCGGTTTCAAGGCGGTTCGAGCGAGAATTATGGCCACACTGGTAATGGAGTTCCGAACAAGATACCAAGAGATACGTATATCGTCGAATTCAAGGTGAAATCGGCAAAGTTTCCATTGCTCTCGCATCGCCACTGACACTAAAGGTTTCGCACGCTACTCTCCAACAAGCGAAACTGATAGGAGAAGAATTATCGCTCGACCTGATTCCTTTTTAAGATTTCTACGTTCTCTTGTCGTTTTGTAAAAGTGATCGGCAGGGGTGCAAATTGACATTTAAATCCGCCGAGCGTAGAATTGCGAGACTGTTAGTGTGATACGTCGTCGTACTTACGAGATGGTATATTTATACTTTACGATGGTAGCAACCGCTGTGAGATGCTCGTAAAGAGAAATAACGCGTTAAGAATGAATTCGCTCGGCTTGTCCCGCGCGACATACAACTTAGCCCTGCGCTTTATCTTACTTTATGTCGTCTGCTAGCAAAATATTATCACCCTTGCATATTCGCCATAAAGCGATCGTTTCATCTAATACAGCTTGGCATAACTCGAAATCAAAATTCTCAGTGAGAGCACTCTTGAGAAATCAACCGATGCATCGAATTCTTTAAAAGGTTGCAATTTCCTTGCTCGAGTAGGAAAGTAATTCTTGGACTGCTTTCGAGAGGGACTTTTCTGGGATTGCGTGAACGAGCTGCGAGATTTCGTTCGGTCCATAATCGGGAGGAGAATGGCTACTGGCCTCGCCGGAAGTAGCACTCGACCACCGAGCGAGTCCTGGCTCGAGCTGCTATTGCAGTGATGGCCTGGCGGAGGGAAATCGCCCTCTCTAAAAGCTTAATTGAGCGAGTGGGAAACAGGCATCGTCCGGAGAATGGTATAGTCGAAAAGGAAAAACAGCTCGGCAGCTCTAGGCGCGAACAATGTGTCGTTGTTAGTCTAATGACTTCTTCTACACGATTTCGCGAAGCTTGTTCGGTCGAACGTATATATGTGCGGCAAGGACCTCTTTTAGCTTGCGAGTATAATCGTACTGCGCATCCGCGCGCAATTTTCCTCGACCTGGAAAGCTCGGCCCTTTGTCATATCCCGCGTGCCGCGGCAGCGCAGATTCGCCCAAGCCTGAAACCAGTTTGTCCCGCACTCGAAATTGCATCCCCCGATTGTTCTACCACCGACGCACGACGGCATCGTTTTCCTGAGGCAAAAAATACCCGCGCTCTTTTACTCGACTATATGTTTTCGCTTTCTTTTCATTGCGAAAAGGAGAGTATTTTAAATCTTTGTATATTTGAATTTTAATTCCTTGCAGAATTAATGTAGTCTTAATAAATATTGATGGTATGTTCGTCGATAATTATGATCGTCCTAGTTTCATGAAGTGAAATATCTCACTCGACTTTTAGACAAGCGTGTTGTTCGAAGTTCAAAGAGTTCAGGGTCAATCTACGGAAGACGGCGCACTTGTTGAGGAAGATAACAGAGTGGTTAATGGATTTCTTGGTTTCTGATTACAGAAAGCAAGGTTGGCGCGAATCAGGATCGCCAAGGCATCGAGTGGCGCGGCCTTCGTCAGCAAAAAGAAGGCCGCTGAGGCGAGATTGGCCGCACAAGAGAGTGGCCTCCAGCTGGACGAATCTTACAAAGAAGAGGATATCTTCGAGCTGCAACATCACCATCTACTTCGTTGTTTAGAGAAGACCACGGTGAGTAACACGATCCTTTCACTTAACTCTCCATTTCCCTACCCGTTCGCTTCCTCAGGTGGTCCATTCATCCGAAATCGTCGAATCGAACTCTTTTCAATCGGACTTTCATGATGCCCCCTATTCCGCCCAATTCCCAGTCATGCATACCGATCGCCCCGTTTACAATGTCCGTGCTCGCTAGTACGAATGCGAATATTTAGCCGAGAAAAATCAATTTCATTTCGATTCTCTGGTGCATACGATTCCAAAATCCACACACGCACTTCTATCTTGCATTCGATGAATTTCCTTGTTGGTAGTGATTTTTATTATTGTATTTCTACGAGAGCACACTAATTCGAAAACAGCGTGAAAAATGGTCCCATTGTGGTTCTTTCCGGTGAGTGGAAATCGCGTGGCTTCGTAACTTTTAATCCGACGTACGTCATACGTGTCAGATAGTGCGCGGGCTGAAATGCCTGCGAGAGACGGCCGATCCAATTTGGCGAGGTAAGTGACTGCCAATTTTTTACGCCCTGTCAAATGACCTTTTTCCCGAGAACGAGAAGCCCTTAAACCCGGATGGAAGGAATATCGGGCGAGTGTTCGTGATTAAAATTTCTTGCCTGGCCAAGAGAAATTTGCGGGTCTGGATCCTGCTTGCACGCTCTTCAATTTAAGTTTCAAGAGGAAGAACTACCATCTCTGCGTGGCATAAGAGAACCTTTCCTTTTTACAACTACGAATATATACTCTTTCCTGCTCGTCGATCCTTCCGCGCTACGAATGCATAAACCTTATAATGAAACCTGCACTCGACTCGAATAACTTTCAAGATGTCGGATGAAATCGGTAAAACTGAAAAGCGGTTTCTCATCAATATGCAGAAGTGCATGCAATGACAAAGTGGGGATGATGAATACCTTATGACTGGGACTTTAAGTTCTCCTGAGTCAGAAAAGAGAAGAGAAGAGAGTCGTGTAGACCGAGTCATTTCGACTGACAGAATAACTACTAGTGAATTTAATGGAGTAGACCACGCGAGATGACGTTCCTGATAGTCGTCCTTCGGATTCGTAAGAGAAGCTGATCCTTCGCGATGACGTTCCAATGCGATATCGTCGTCGGATAGCGACGCTCAAATGCCTTCCGGGGCTGGCGGTGACGTGCCAATGGATCGTGAATCGAGTTTTCACAAGATCGATCAATCGCCGCAGCAAAGAACACTAACCGGTATAGGTTGTGGTTGGCTAGTCCAACCACCGAGGCGTCCGTGACCCTTTGACACGCGACTGTTTCCAAGTTTCTTGGCGAACCACTGGAATTTACTTTGCAATATACGCGCCCCTTTCTACCAATGACTGTAATTGTTACGTGAGCTCCGCCTCTTCTCCAACTTCACCTAATCTCTCCAGGACCACTTAAGACTCTCTACCAATTGAATAATACAAAATTTCACGGCAAATTAGTCGCTAATTGTTAGTTCCCGTAGAATTAATTTATCCACCATTTGAACGAGACTTTGAAGGAATGTAATATAAGGATTTTCACATGGAAAGAAAGATATAAAAGTATTGAAAGGGGAAAGTCCGGATAATAGAAGAAGCTACGAGAGAAATGATGGTAGATTTCGATAGCTGACGAGTGCGGATGCTTGGATAACGTCCAGAATGTTGCTCGCTCGCCGCCGTCGGCAGATCTGTCTCGGCTTCTTCTTAAATTGTGATTAATGATCGTCGGGCTAACGTCCTTTCGAGATGTCTCGGCGGCGATTTATGTCGTCACCGCGACACTGATTAAAAAGCTGCCCATTCGACTTCGGAAAAAGGTTCAACCGGGCCATTCTATTTACCCAGCACTTTTCAAGTCAGAAAATCTTTTTCATTTTACCCAACTTTGACAATCACAATTGAGAAAATGTAATTGTCAATGTTTCTTGAGACAACTCTTTTACGAAGGAAATCCACGATAGACGAGGGGTGAGAATAAAAGTTGTATTAGGTTCGATTGGGGAAGTAAGGGAAACACTGGCTGATTCGATAAGCATTTATCAGTGGATAACCGGTTAAAGCACGTAGTTTCGCGGATTCGCGTTATTGCGCAGCTCAGAAGAGTATCATCGGCACGGGGGGGCCGGCCAATCGGTGTCTTCGTGTCGGTGTATTGATTTCTTCCGGGTCGTGGCCGGCCTCGATCGAATATCACAGCAGGATTGGACCGCGAGACGTCAGTACCGTGGACTACTAATTATAGCGTTGATGAAGCGCCTTTAAAGAGATCTCCCAGCCAACAATAGACCGGACCGCCGCGCACCGACCGTTTTTCCATCTCGCGTACTTCCTGCAATCCCTTTCATCTCCTGCATACACTTTTACCCCTTTCAACCACCTCTGCTTCCATCCTGAGAGCCGACTATTTGCATTACGGTGATGGACACCTTATCGAGAAAGAGTTTCAATAAGCTTGCAAAATTTCTTGATAATTAATTGAAATGATATGCAGCTTATTGGATATTTATTGATGCGATTAGTTCTTCCAGGGTTTGACTGGTATCGCGATATTTCGTCCAACTGATCCCACTTAATCCGAGATATATTTTTCCCCCCGGTTAGCTCGGCATTTTTATTTCCACTGAATGACGACGTAGCCCCGACTGAATCATCGACGGGAAACGCTGCGGATCGTGGCCGGCACAAATCAGCTTGCTCTCGAGCCAGCAGACAATACGGCTTGTTTTGACAGGGACATAATGTTTGCATTTTTAATAGGGCAACAGCTGGTGGCCACCGGCCCACGCGAACCTCCATCCAGTTGCGTCAGGCCGATGGAGCCACTGTTTTCAACCATCTATTTTCACTGCTTGCTGATGCTGCCGGAATAATTGACCCAAACCTGTTAATTAATGCTGGTGTAAATTGGCATAATTAATTAGCGAGCATACACACAATTGAGAGATGTAGGCGCACGAATTTACCGGATCGTTTGACCCTTCGGATTTATTATTGAAATCTCATCGAGACTAGTAGCACATAATAGCATTGGACAATTGCTTCCTCTGTCTCGTTAGTATTCCATGAGAGACACTTATCCTGGCAGTCTCCATTGCTAACCGAACCGACCGATATCTCATGGACGACGTTCGATATCTCTTTACTCGCCAATCCAATTCGTATGTCCAGCGGACGTGTCGCGCGCTTTCATGTGAATCTATGCATCGACAGCTGCACTGCTGATGCTCTGCTGCTCTGCTTTCGTCTACCTTTCTGTTGGCGTCGTTTATTTTTCGAGGAAAGAGAGAACCCGATATTAAATTCACGAGTGCTGGCAACCCTTTTTCCACTGGCAATGCATACGTAACTCTTGGATATTCACGGGCTACCGCTTCCCCTTCCATTGTCGCTCAACACACGTCTCTCTGCGTCCCTCGGGATGGAACTCTTCCGCGTGCCTGGTCGTCGCTCGCTTTTTGTCTGACAGACACTTCACTTCCTGTCTCGTCCAACTTCGCCTATTCCGATGATGCATGCCTGCTTCGAATGCTTACTTAAGTGTCAGAACGTGTAACGACTCGAATGTATCACTCTTCCTCCAGGGAAATAGCAAGAAAAGCGAAATTACTAACGGCGCAGTAGTATGGGTCCGTGAGTGGTCAGACACCGAGTGAACGAAAGGTTCTTCGTTAGTCGCGTTCGATCCGATTGTAATAAATGTACCATTATTTTTATATGCTATTGTGTTTATTCGTGTTTTCTGCGCTATTGTTTTGAAAGCGCTCTGGAGAACCTTTTATTTATTTGGTTTTTCCAATGTTTTCCGGTCTTCCTAACTTTTTCCTGGGCTGAAATTTGGCGAGGAATGTTCTTTTGCATCAAGGAAGAAGTGATATAAATTCCAAAGCCCTAGGTCAAAATTCATTTTTTCGCAAATTTTTGTGGGTATCCCCTTCAAAAATTTTCGATTTTTTGAAAGTTCGCGGACTTTTGCGAACGCTTGATAAATCGATAGTTTGAGTATCAAAACGGATAGAAAACATGAAATCAGTGGCAGAAATGCCGGAATTCCACTGAAAACACATGGAAAATCGATCCTGAATAATTCATTTTCGCCTAATTCCGACGGTTTTTCCTATGTTTTCCATACTTCCCGACATTTTCCGGGGCTGAAATTTGGTGGGGAATGTTTTCTTGCATCAAGGAAGAAGGGATAAAAATTTCAGAGCCCTACCTCAAAATTAATTTTTTCATGACTTTTTTCTGTCTCTCAAAATGTAATAATATGAGAAAAATTGTGAAATGAATCTACTAACCGTATAAAAGATATGGAGAATGATATATGTTGCCTTGAAATTCGTTGGAAGAGGTTGGAGTTAAAGCCGCAGTGAATAGCGCGTTGTCCTCGACGCCTCGGTGCGGTTTGCAGTCGAGTAATAAGTCTATTTGGCCCAAAAGGCAATATATGGCTGCGGAATAGGCGACATTTTTCGACGTCGAGCTCGGATATACATGGGAATGAGTTTATAGAGCTTGCTCGATAGGTGTACGCGAAGGCACATAAAATCGTGGCAAGTGCGGCGGCGTTCCACGACTCAGTTCGGACTGCACCGATGGCACAACGAGTTATTTATGATGCAGAACACTGCAACCCCTGGATTTACGAACGCTGATCGTTCTATTAACCGTAGAATGCATATCCATCCTGGGCGAATGTTAAGCTTCATCCGAAATACTCCCTTGTCAGTCCGAACAATTTACCTGCTGCGGATCTTCTATTTATGACTCAAATCCCAGACAATTTCAAAAGCTTCCTTCCTTCGATTTCCAAGAAAATTGGAAGCACAGATCCTCGAAGAAGGAAAAACTCGATATCGGAGCCGCGCAATACGCCAGTTCATGTCACGCGTTTCTGGCAAGCTTACAAAGCTCGGCGGCTCGTCAAGCGCCAATAAAGGGGAAGAAAGAGAACTGCGTGTAGTTAAATTTGAGAGCGTGGACTTGGTCGACGAGATATAGTGCAAGGGAAACTCGAGAGACAGACTCCTGGACGAGCGAGCGCGAGTGGTGCGGCCACGTTTCACTGTTGGTGGCCCTCCAAAACGGTGTCATGTCACGCGTCACTATCTTGGAGAGGTCAGTGCATTTATAACTGGCTTTACAATCCATCATCTAAAAATAGCCACGCGCCGTCTGTTTATAGAGCGGGCAAGTTGCGATTCGGCTTTAAAGTGCTCGCGCGCGCGCGCTCGCGGCACATCAAACGCAGGGTCTCTCTCAAGTAAAAGCATTGAGAGAAGGGTTGGAAAAATAAACTAGTAAAAGTTTCGCAGTGGAACTCTAATGGAGAAAGGTGTGAAAAAGTAGTTACCTTTTTTCGAGGAATCCTTGAAGTCGCTATCGATGACGGTCGCGCAAAATGGGTAGCTTTATCGAACGAATGCCTGACCCTCGCACGCTCGCCACAAGCTTTGCAACTTTATTTCCAGGAGCGGTGAGCGCGCGTCTCGATAAGGACGCCTTTAATCTCGAGGAAGGCGAGAGCGGACAGAAGAAGAGATAGAAAGAGACAGAGAGAGAGAGAGAGAGAGAGAGAGAGAGAGAGAGAGAGAGAGAGAGAGAGAGAGAGAGAGAGAGAGAGAGAGAGAGAGAGAGAGAGAGTAAGAGAAGACTGCGGCGGACGATGCTCGAAATAGAAGCGCAAACACGCGTCGGGACTTTCTCCGTCGTGCGGCTTTACGAGAAGGTCGGCCACGCCGGCGACCACCCTTATACACATTTCCCGCTACCCTGGAAGGGCGCCCACTGTGGAAGGTCGACCGCTATTTTTCTACGTCGACCTCCCTGCATATGTGAGACAGAGACAGAGAGAAACAGAGAGAGAGAGAAAGAAAAGAATGTTCCGCAACGCGTAGTGAACGTGAACCAACGTGGAATGGGACATCTACCGTGCGAATAAGGCCGCGAATCCTTCCGCCTGACCTGAGAGCCTTTTATATTGGCCTCATGAAATTTAGATCCCAGCCGTCTACGTCGCGTTCGAAACCCTGACGAATAAAAGATCGCGAGTCTCATATACGCTACGCTCAGATCGAACCTCGTATTTGTTGGCTGGGTGACTGCGTCTCCTGTGATTAATCCAGCCAGAGGAAATATAGATCAGGGTAATTTGAATTTGAATGGGAAATAAAGCAGAATAATATAAAACTTTCGATATTACGTCACTCGCCGCAAAAATAACTAGGATTGAACAAGGAGTTTTCATCCGAGAAAAGATATCACAACCGAAATGTATCTCACAGTTTTATAACGAGTCGCGACGAGTCGGATGTCATTATTCGAGAGCGAGCTGGTAGATTATCCTGTGTTAATATCCGGTGGAAGCTTGACGGCTTCCCACTGCGAAAAATGAGTGTGAGTTTCTGGCTTTACGTATATCTGACAGAGAAGGAAAATCCTGCGGGAATGTTCGTGCCTCGGATGCAGGGGAACGAGAGGTTATCGAGTGATCTCGACGTCATCCGCGTGCCCGGCGACCATTCGTACTTTCCCCGGGAAGGGTTTCATCCCGTAGAATGGAGCAGCAATCTCTCTGCTAAAATCTCTCTTTCTCTTTCTCCATCAGTGTCTCCCTTGGTAAAAGTTCGTCAAACTCTGCGGAAACATTCGCCAGGGTAGCGGACTATCTACGAGAAAGATTCCTATCGTTTCTCGCTTAGAAGGAAATCCAATAGTTACAGAATCGAACACTGAAGCGAACGCACGGAAATCCGGGAGAACTCTACTAAAATTGCTACGATACTCCCGTCACGTTCTACCGTACAATTAGTTCATTCAAACATCATTAAATAAAAAGCTACCTCTCAATTACAGGAAATTTCTTATCTACCATTAAAAACATTTCGATCTAATGAAAATCTAAGAGAGACTATAAATGATTTATCAGATTTCACGTGAAAACGTGGGAACTTTATCTCAACTTTGAAAAGGGATGGAAGTTTGCAGTGAGGAGGTGGTCGACGAGTCTGCTATTTGTCTAATGGTTTTGCTCGTTGATTACAGGATCGGGAATTCGTGGAGATGGAAGTGCCGTTCAACGGAGCACCAAAGAGGCCGGGATCACCGTCACCAATGACGTCGCCGGCGCACAGCACTGCCTCGAGGGGCGGCCTGCTGCATTCGTGCTGTGGCCGATGTTACCCCCAACGATATCAGGTACGCGGTCGCCGTATACTCGCCTCGACGACCTCCATCAGCGAGGCTGCACCCTCGTCTTCCTCCCACTCTCACCAATCGCAGCCTCTGGGCCAGTCATCTGGCGCCAGTCACCAGGCCCACTTTCAACATCCGACTGACCCCGCGTCTCTGCCTAATGTCATCTTCAGTGTGCCCGGTGAAACTGATCGTAATAATCGAACCCCTGGCGCCACTTCCAGCCCTTTTAACGAGACCAGGGTTTGAGCACGCCAAACCCTTTTGGTCATCCGTTCTTTCTGACCTCTAACACTTTTATCTAATCAGCCGAGTCCTGCCACCCCTGCCATCTTTTTCAATCGGCATTCATGCTAGTTCGATCGCTAGACAAGGTTTAAAAGGGAAGGATTGATAGGCTTGTGGGTAAAGGTTTGCAGACTGTCAAATCCGATAGCTATCAGCTTGGAAAATATCAGGGAGGACCGAATGACCGATGAGGCCTAATGGTCTCGGATCTCCTTTAGGATTTCTAATACTCCCGAATACAAGTCTCTGCCAGCTGGCTAGGATTACAGGGATTATTGGCTAGTGCCGGAGTAGAACGACTCTTTCTGTCATGGTATTTGCAGAGTCGAGCATATTAGGTTTCATCTCGCGTCAATGGATCCTGTAATTTTGCCGCCTTGACCAAACTCCGTAGGTTGTCTCCAAGACTGAGATAATGCTGTAATATTTAATATAATATATCATCGATATTATTAGGGCCTAATCGGAATATTTCTAGTTAAGAATTCTCCGCGGCTAAGAAACCCCTTTTTCAATCAATTGTCATTGGAATGAATCACTCGAGGGTTATTAGTGCTAGGTATGTTTCAAGTGATATCGTCTGGCGTTCGTAGTTCGAATTCTGCCGGAGATTTATCGATCTCGAAGATCGCTGGGAGACGACTCGATCATTTTCGTGATTCCACGTCGCCCTGGCCTAACTACCAGCCAATCGATCATTATTCTTGCCGGCGAGTAGCACTCTAATCTTGGCTGGTCATCCCGACAAGCTAACACCTGTGTTCCAATCTGAGATATATGCAAAGGGAGATTCCTCCATTACTCGATTTTCGTGGGATTCCGATGCTTCGCAGCATCTTCCACCTTCCAAGCCACTGAATATCTCGATTTAAATGTCCTTCGGTACGAATTTTCTCAATTAGATTACGCGATCGATTAGATTAGCTTATATCCTTTTTAGGCAACACGCATCTCGCTCGAGATCCCTGTCGATTCGTAGCGGTAATGTCGCAGGACTATCAGGATTCGATTTGTATAGTTAGCACAAAGGTTTCTTCAAATCTAGATGTTTAAGTTAACGTCGTTAAGATGAAATATAATCGTTAAGGCGAAAACTAATTAAAGTTAATCAAATGGCAATTCGACGAGGATCACTCCGGCAAGAATTGGTTCGTGATTGCTCATAGTTTATCATATCAAGCGTAAATTCTTAAGACGCGAATCCTTTGGGAAGCGAGATTCCAATTCTTTCTCGTTCGCCCTTCCAAGCACTGCCGTTGAGGGCCTCGAATTTTCAAATCCTCCTGACTCTACTCCCTCCCTGGTGGTACTCTTGCTGCTTTATCTCGCCGGTGCGCGGAGCACACCGATAACTCGATTGTTCTGTATCGAACGGTCGCTCGATAGGATTAAAGCCGATATTTATGATCGAACAACGCAAGCAGCCGAGTTTTATTGCACGAATCCGCCCTAAATAATTGTCATCCGACAGTTTTGCTGGTCTTCCAATATATCTACAATGCTAAATCACAAGATAAAACCTCTCTTATTAGAGTCATTGCTGGTCTCCAGTTGCCCTTGACAGATTTCTACTTTCATCCTTTATCAATACATTACAGGAATCAATCAATCAATATGAAAAATAAGAAAAAGATCGAAATGACGAGTCAAGAAGGATCCATCGGAACAGCTCAATTATTCCTTCGGGAATTATCTTTTCTCTTTGTCGATAAATAATATTACTCAAAGGTACATCATACTGTCTTCGAAACATACTATGATATTCGCGTCATTTCATTTGTTAATGTACAATTCCATTAGAATTCCCATCGCGGGAGACGGCGCTCCTTGGAAAATGCAGCGCGCGTTAATTTAATGAGCAGCCGTGCCCCGCTTGTAAATTATTGCAGCCGTCAGCATGCGCCCCACTAATTAACTGCCGTGGATTCCGATGCATCTACACATACACATACACACACGCGTGTAGGTATGAACACGTTTCTTTCGACACTTCATTGGCATTTGATTAATGGAATCGTGAATACACTGTAATCGGTGAACGCCAGGCGGCGCGGCGCGTGCGCGCGCGCGCGCGTCCGATATAATCATCATCAAGTAGGGAAACGGATGTGTGTGCGTGTGTTAAACAGTTCTGCCAACAAGATGATTTGCGACGCGCTTTTTGGGCCGAGCGGTTACACGTGTTTGCTTGCGGCGTTTGGGTCACAGGAGAATTAACGCGTTATCAGCGCCAGGACATTATCAGACATGGTTTCACACTGGAAACAAGCTCCTTGCCACGTTTAGATTAATGATAAGGTGCGGCGCCACTGCGCTCATGATGCGCTCGAAATGACGTCACGCACACATGACGAATGCACTGTTTCCTGGCAGAGCCGCGAGTGAGTAATACGAAATACAGAGCAACGCGATGTCAACAGTATGTACACATAAGTTTCACTGATGATTCTGTCACTCGTGAATACCTAAATCATATTTTAACTGTTTCTATCCTCCGAAAATATGATAGGCTGCTCCGATGGGTTCGACTTGGACGTTCTTTGTCTATTTATAGGAACAAGTGGGAGTTTAAAATAGCAATCAAAGAGGGACAGATATATACGATATTCTCTTTTACCAGAGAAATTCTGGGACTCTACGTGAGAATTGAAGAATGACGATTGTCAGTCTCATCCTAGGTCTTCCATTTTCCAAGGCAATGTTGCTTCTAAAGCAGCCTCGAGCGCGTGCCAACCCTGTTCTCGTGTTAGGCTTTCGAGTCTTCGCCTTGCAATCAGCCCCTTCGATTCGTGCGCGTTGCTCGCCTGAAAGCTTTAGCCCCTAATTGAATCAACTGGTAACACACCCTTCGGCTTCGCTCTTGCCGTTTGCTTCCGAACTGCCTTCGAAATTTGCCAAAAAGAGAAAACAGGGGCGTTTTCTTCGCGTGGATTAAGAGCTTCGACAAATAAGGGATGAAATGCCGCTCAGAGCCTTCGATCACGGCGAAGTAGGGGAAACCGCGCGCGGGTAACTTTCGTAACCGGTAACTTTCCCTCGAAGAAGAAGAAGAAGTGAGATAGATCAAGAGAGGGTGAAAGAGAGAAAGAGAATGAGTAGGAAAGAAACCTCGTGGGAGTCGCGTGCCAGCTAACATTACAGAAGGCAATCGACGATGAGAGAACTTTCCTCTCACTCTGACTCTTGCTTGTCTGTCTTTATCTCTCGCGACTTTTTCTTCCCCAACCCCTACTCGCTCGATAAAACCCCGAGGCATTCGCCAACACTACTGTCTCCGTTTTTTTCACTCTCACCCCCTCCCTGTCGCTTCTCACCCCCGTCACCATTGTGGCACCTTCGCTGTGAAGCGATCCGCTCGCTCACCCTCTCTGTACATACTCATACTACTAGTTATTTGTACACTTTTTTACACGCGCGCCACTCTTCGTTGTACTTTACATAAATTTTCCGGCGATCATATCGCAGGGAAATTGCTACTCCGACAAAATGCCGCCACGGGTTTTTACCCTTTAATCGCAATAACGAATAAATACTCGATCGCGAATGAATCACAGCGAAGAATGTTACTTGGTTTGTACGGGGAAGGATAATCATACTCTTCGATTCGAATTCATTCTTAGTTTTTATTCATAGGAAGGAAAAAGTTCTAGAGAGTTAAATTTATCTCGATTAGATCGCGTGCACTGTGAACAGGAAACTGACCAAGATATATTCATCCTATGGTAGTTCTAAGGAGACGACGCCCCAGTAGTTAGTTCGAATTACTAGATCTAATTAAGGAAACAGGCCATTGGGCGGAGAACAGTTAGGGAACATTGGAGAATCGCTTGTTTATAAGGTCGATTAGTCTATTCGGCTTTTTTGTCTGCGAGATTCTCGGCGACTGGGTAACTTTCTTCTCCACATCATTGCTGATTTATTTCCTCAGGGCTTTCGGAGCCCGGGCAATTAGGAAGTGCCGGCAATGGAGGTCTCAGGCTCGAGTCTCATTCAAAGAGAGTGTTGTTAAGTCAGGCTTTTTGTTCACGACTCGTCGTCGAGTATTCAAAGGAATCAACTGGGAGAAGGCGACCCTTTCCCGAGTCGATCGCTGTATACCTGCCTTCCAATTTGGGCCTTCCATTGTTGTTTCCTGGCTCGACAGCTTTATTACGCGGAGCGTCAATGAAAAACAGGCGTCAAGGTGACCTAATGTTTGTGAAAGCCTGACATGCGCACGATTATAGCGCTTAATGTTACGTCTTTCATGCTCCCAGGATTTAATCATAATTTATGCTACGCGCTCCGTGAACGGTGTGCATCAAACCGTCGACGGAAACAGACTAACATCGTGTTAGTTGATCGCACTAGCGACAAGAATTCAGTCGTGCTTTGTGCGCACGACACACTTTCTCTCTTAGACAATCGCGTTTCACTCCTATCTATTTTCCTATTTCACACGTGCCACCCACGAAGTTGCTGGCTCAGGCGGCAGTCGACGACAGATTAATGCTAATGACTGGTAAATTGCAATGTTGAATTCTTGAGTATTATTAACATAGAAGATGGAAGAGTTAGTAAAAATTGGTAGTAGTACGCTTTGCTGAGAGAGAATTCATATGTATTAAGCGAGCTAGGAGTATAAGTCACGCATTAGTCAGACGTCGGTAGCAGTGCTGGCCAACCTGGCGCGTTTACTCGTCACATTCCAGTCGTATTCTCGATTCGTTGCCCTCGATTTCTCGAGGCACTTACTCGGCTTTCCTTTCACCTTCTCTTTCCTTTTCATACTGCTCGGTACAAAGGAATCAAAGCCCCTCTAATGAGGCGTACTGAACGAAATAAAGAAACAGAGATTTTTTAAGATCCACCCGCTCGTTCTTTCGATACCCTCGACTCGTCGGTCAAGTGTACCATTATTCTTAACTGCGATTGGCGGGAGCTACAAAATCCAGAACTCTTCGAAGCAAGTTCCACATCCATTGCACGAAAGTTATAATTACTTCTTATTAATTTCATTCCTTTTCAACTGATTTCATTACTATGAAAGGTCGAATAAAAATCTAGTAGGAATTGAAATAAATTCAAAGTGTGGCATTTTTGAAAATGATTTCAATAAAGAAAGTAATCTGTCAGAAGTGAAAAGAAAAATTCTCTAGCTTTAACAGTTAAACCCACGCGTTTCTCTTCTCGTGCAGTGGCTGTACGACTTGTAAATAACCGGGTGCCACTGAAATAGCAGTGCGCGCTCTCCGGATGTACACGCGGCACGGCGTACTCGCGCGCGTGTATGTGTGTACACAGTCATCCTTGCACAGTTATCGACTAGAAAATTGTACGGCAGGCCTGTCACCTTGACCTTAGGTGCGTCCAGCACCTGGGCTATAACGGTGTTGTTTGCGAGCGAAGTGTCTCTGTGGTAGGAGAGCTCGGACACGCGTACAACCGCTTTGAGCTTCTCCGGCCGACTGAGGACGACAGCCCACTGCGTTCATACAAGGGCTTTCCTGACGTGTTCGCTTTAAAGCGACGTGTCCCTTTCGCCAAGCCTGCCTTCAATATACCCGAACCCTCCATTTTCTCTATCATTCTACCAATCTATCATTCGATCCGATGTCTCCAATATATGGAAGAAACGTTGGCAAGGCTGTTCCAACTACAATATGACAGATTATCGATTCTTTCAACCAAGAATTTCAAGCGCACCACCCTCGAAAATGGAAGCGTTTTATCGCCGAGGTCGAATTTCAACGCGAAGCCATTCGTGGAAACCTCGACAGCCGAATGGCAAACAAGACGCGCAACCAACGCGCATATGCTGCACCGCATATTTCAAAGAAATACCGGCTGTTACTTCGTCCTACGTGTATTCCTAAACCGAAGTGTGCACACAGTAGAAGCATACGTACTGTTGGAGGAAAAAAGGTGACGTCTGAAAAATCGTACATGCCATTTCTCACGCCCGGCGCAATGCCATGTGGTAAATACGTTGGCCCCGCTTTCTTTTGGAGAACGGTGTGAAAAATACCTCGGAGGATCACCGATTCACCTCTCTTTTCCAAGGAGCATTCATATCGCACATAAACTCCTTTCCACGCTGAATCAAGATTCATACGCGGCCTCGAATTCTCACGGTGTGCTTTCTATATCATATTGAAATAGGTTTTCCGCAAGAGTCTACCTTCGAACATTTCGCCACCACTTTCATTTTCTTTTTGTTCCAATATGATGGGTGCGAAATATCTTTAATTAAAAAGCGATCTCCAGCAGTGTGTTCAGCCATAAATTACCAAGTCGACCATTAACCGCGCCGAAATTGCAAGGCAAACAGCGGTGCCCGGAAATTCCGAGAGAAATACACAGAAATTGGTATATTCGTGGTAAAGCAGCAGTAGTAGCAGAAGCGCGCGGTGCTCGAGAAATTTTTAATCCCTCTGAAGTAGTACGCAAAGGGCCGTTTTCTAATTTAACCGTAATGAATCTGTCCGCTGCGTTTCTCCTTTGAAAACTCGACGTTTTCGCCGAACGCTCTCGCGCGCTTACGACTCTCCAAAGTTCTTTTAGTCGCGAAATATCCATCAATTTTAGTCAAAATATCCAAATATTAAACATTAATAACAGTAAATTTATTACTACGTTAACCAACGAATAAATAATAATTCATGATGTTCTTATTTAATTAGCGGCTGTGGATTCACGCGTGGTGCATACGAAGCGACAATTAGCAGTCTGTAACACGTTATGCTCCACATTCACATTTTCCATTCCACCGCAGGGTGGCGATCGCGACATTTCAACGTGCGGCCATTCGCATTTTATTTCGGGCATCGAGCGTGCAGTCGGCCTCATTAACGGCAATAACGTGCTGTGTAATTCACGGGCCTCGACTATACCAGGCAATTTTATCGCTCGTTCTCCTCGCTTATATGTATACACACACGCGTTACATTTGCCACCGCTCATTCTCGGCTACACACACACACACACACACATCGAGTTGGTAATAATTCAGGGAGAAAGTCCCGCTGCGTCAATTCTCGCACGCAGCAATAACAGGTGGTTCGACAGCGACGGCGAACACTCGTGAAGGTCCTATTGTCCCGGAGAGCTAAATGCTCGTTTCGCACGACGATAAAAATAGTAGCGTCGCTGCATTCGTGCACACCCGTAAACGCCACCCTCACTGATCCACCGTCAGACAGAGAGAAAGAGAAAGAGAGAGAGAGAGCAAGGGTGAGTTCACTGTTCGTGACTTTTACTGCTGCTATCTTTCACGAAAGCCTGCTATCACAATTTATTGAACCACGCGAATCCGCTTTAGCCCAATAAAAGGAAGCGTGCTTCTTGAAAAACCACTTGTTTTCGTTTAGTCTTATTTGGACGAGGGTGGAGCGCTGAAAGCAGTCTCGATAAGGGCGGAGCCATTTCATCAATTCCACCTGCGCACTCCTTTGCAAGTGAAACTGGAAGGGTTGAAGCTACCTTAGCGATAGGATGCTGGAGCTTTACGACTCCGATATCACCCAACTATTCAAACTCACTGAGATCGATCGTCTAATTTATCCTTACTCTCGGATCAATTTACATTCCACCTGCGACGAGTGATATCTCAAAACCTTCGATGAAATTTGCCCGGATGAGGGAACGTATAATTTTTATAGTATGATTCTGAAAGGTAGAAGCTTATCTGTTTGATCCAGTCGCTTTTGTATTCGGCTCGGATATCCCCTTTTCCTTTGCCATCCGAATTCAATTAAGCTCGTGTTCGAGATACCGTATTGCTCTTATCCTATACTGCCAAAGGATATCGATGGGTTTTTGTAATGAATGTACCATGGATTACAGTTCTAGTAAGAGACTGCCATCTTTTATTAACAATGGCAAACTATTTGCTAATAGAAATCGAACTTGCAGAACTGACATTTGTCTTGGAACAGCCTTGGAGATATGTTTCTTTCATTCCTGAATTCCTTTTTCTTTGGAATATATCCTAACAAGTATGATTTAATGTGGGCGAGTTTAGTTGTTGGATCATCAACTATCCATGATATTTATGATAGTCACTCGATCCAGGTGTAACATATCGCCGATCTAATCGGCTCGCATTCAGCATTATAATATAACACGAGTTGCTTTCATGAATAATGCATAGCCGAAGGAACAGCAGGAGCCTGTAGTGGAGCATCCGCTCGAGAACAGCCAGGCAAGAGAAAATTGAATCTTAAGTGTCCATCTGAAAAGCTCCGTCAATCCAGTAACAAGCACACTTAACCCATCCACCCCACCCAATCGAGAAGTTCGATCCACCCGATCAATGAATGATACAGAACTTGTTTCGCACAAATCTTTCAGTTCAGGCAGTGGCAAAGTATAAAGTTCACGAGGATCCTTTCAAATAAGGGTTACTTACCTAAGAATAACCACTTGATCCACTTGAAGTTTCGATACTTTGCTGCCATCTGATCTGAACCACACCCATTATTTCCTCACGGTGTTCCTATCACCTCATGAAAAAATTCTCAATCTTTCTGCAACAAAAAAAAAACAACAGAAAACGTTATATGGAAAATACTGATCTAGTTTTCTCGAATGCGCAAAGAGAGTAGGATTAATGGGAGATTGGGCAATGTTCGTGTCTTGTATCCGTGACTGCATAATGTGAGAGGCCAGCTCGAATTTGATTAGCGGACGATTAACCTATCTGGCTATGGGCTAAGAGCCCCTGGCACCGATTTGCATAGACGCCGAGTTATCGTACTTCTTCCTTTCAGATCTAATCGAGAACCGAGCAAACAGAACGCCCGGTCGAGCGTTATACCATAGTCATTATATCGGCTAATTCAATTACCAACCCGATACACTGCACCTATTTAATGAAGCCAATAATGCATTGTAACCTTCAACTCGAACTCTGACTCAATTCAATGGTAAATTCGATATTTTTTATTAGAAAAAGATTAAGAAGAAAGCTAAAAGAAATTCGAGCAGTCTCACACATGATTTCTCACGTGCATTAATCATTCGTTCCTCGAGGTTCTTAGTCCTGGATAGGATAAGATTAATTACAAATCGGTCATCAGAGGTTGTCGAGTCGCGTCGATTACAGTCCGCTCGATGATTAATCTATCATAGCTCGGATGAGTAAGCGTCGGTGCTTTCCGACTGCGCGTGGCGTGATAGCAATTATTTTCACCTGAAATCTTCGCCATTACATAGTGTCGGTGTTCATCGCGGTCCATCGGTGACAGGCAGGCTCAGTGGTGATAGATTAATTGCTGTTCAACAGGTAAGTCAGCGATCAATCGCCCGAGAAACCGGATGACCACTGTGCCTGCTGTTTTTCAACTCGATATCGATTTCCCTATGATGTACAGTCGACGTTCCAATCAACCTCTTCATTCCTACCTTCAAACTATTGTCTACTTGGTCCACTATTTTCTCTGCTAAGTGTCGCAGTATTTTCTGCCAGTAGATTTTCTCTCAGTTGATCTGTCAACTAAACTGGTACATACGAGTAAACGGGTGTGTAATATAGGTCCGACCTGCTGTAATATATCTGATTCTGTACTATATCTTCCTGTATAAATACACGTCTCGGCACTTCCGGTGTCTGTCCCGTAGTACGCGTATGCCTGCCCACTCAAGGTAAGAATTAATCACACAGAAAATTGTACAAAGTCGCTGTGACACCCTCGTCGACACAACCCTTCACAAAAAAAGTCCACCTTGGTAGTTCAGAAGTTCTAGAGCTCGATGATATTTCCCATTCTTCGAATGATACTTTCTATCCGCACACTTTCGGTGTATATGTATATATATACATATTTAATACTTTCCCTACTTGTGTATTTAAGTGTTTGTGTGTCTTAGTCTTTTGTGATTGTCCTACGAACTACGGGAAGAAATATAAGTGGCCTTTAAAGGGTGCTGTTTAATTACGCTTAAGTCGATACACTCCTCTCGACAACCCTCGCTTCTCCAGTGAGCCTCTCGTCGAGCGCCACTATTAATTAGTAAATCCGTGGAGTAGCGAGGATTAATTAATTAATAAATGCCCGGCGACGATCGGCTCTTCACGAACGCGTAGTAGCTTTGGGTGTTGCTTCGAGGACCCTCGAGGTTGTCACGATTCAAGTACACTTTACCTCTCGAGAGAATAAGTGGAAGTTAAACGATTGGGAATCGCAATTCCAAGATGGCTCTCGTAATTTTCCAAATGACTGGCGTCGTAAACGCGCCATACTGAGACACAAAGATAAGGAGCGGAGCTTTGAACCGGCGAGGATTTACCTTGCCAGGCAGTCAGCTCTAATCGGAAGGGAGCAGGGAAATCGGGGCAAATAAATCGTCCGATCGATTTCAAGGGCAATTAGGATCTCAACCGCACCTCACGGGAGCTTTGCCGGTATACTCTCTTCGAGCTGATAAGAGGAGGAATTTTCTTGAGAAATAAGAAGTCACCGAGGAATTATAGCCTTCCGATCGATCCTCTCGCGATTCATCCATCATCGGGAGTCTCGTCTAATATTGCATATTTATTTCCACCAGTACTACGATAACCAGTCATTCTCCGCGGCGATGCATCACGATGATTTGTGCGCCAAATTTCCCACTGACAATCGATCCAAAACCTGACGTTGCTAACCGTAAATTGTCATCGGTGCGTATTGCGGAAATTCGGCAGCGGCCAACCGTCAAATTAACCGGGCATCCATTTTTAGCCAACGAATTATTCAGCAAATGGAAAGGAGGAAACGTCAATTAAAGGGGTGTGTCGAGTTTTCGGGCGTGAATGTGGGTCACACGCTTTTTGCTCATTAAATATAACTTTATCGCGTCGGAAACGCCCACGACGCAATGACCTTCCTACGATTAAGTGCGAGAATTGCGAAGTTCCGAACTTCATCCAGTCAGCGAAAATCGAATTATCCATCGACTATCCATCATCATCGATGGTTAGTCGTCTTTTCATAGGATGCCAAGCTCCGCGAACTTATAAAAGATGGATCGAGAAAGTCGAATAGATAAACAGAGGGCAAACTTTAGCATAGACTTGACTGAAGTATACCTGTTGGTATTATCCACCCACGTAGAAGTTAGTTATCAGTAAACTGGCAGAAAGGTATGCTTCTGATACTCTAATCCTCTAGAAATATACACTTCTACTAACTATGAAGTACTAGTAAAACAATACTTGAAGCTAACACCATAAAACAATGAGGAACACTTCGATCAGGAGTACTCTTTATCAAGTAAAGCTTTGTTCGACTTGTATAATAAACAAATAATACATTCGAACACAACACCTTAGAATCTGATAGATCCAATTGATTTCATTAGCATAGATAAAGAAGATTCATACACTGATATAAGTTAAACTGGCTATCGGCTGTGGTCAGTGCGAATTCATTAGAAATCTGTTAAGAGAAAAGGGCGAGCGAATCCGGCATCTTCGGACGATGTTCCGGTGGAGATATCTCAGCGGCGAGGATGCTGGGAGAGGCGAGATGTACCTAGAAGTAGGCGATCGGGTAGATGAGCACTTAGGATAGGTGAGCCTAGCGTGCAACAATGTAGTGTGTGCTTGTGGTGTGGATTTCAGCAGGCGTACAGTCAGTACATCCCGGCGACACGGGCCCAAGTGTCCGGCGCCCAAGGTGGGCAGACAGGAACCGCCATGGACGGGACCTACCTCGTCGAGGCCTCATTCTGAAAGGCCTCGACGCACTCGCTTATCGCTATGGTATCACGTTATTCTAATCACACACGTCACCGCCGGCTCCTCTCGAGAGCTAAGAATCAATGGCGCGCGTATCGCAAATTCGCCCACGTCTCTCTCGAGAGCACAGAGAGACAACGAGCCCGAACGATTCTCCGGCATCGGATTGGAGAGAGCGAGGCACAAAAAAACAAAAAACAAAAAAACAAAAAATATCACACAGTAGATAAGGATGCGGAAGGACTTGGCTCGAACAGGAGTGTCAGGAGCCTCGAGGCCGGAATGATGGATAGACGTAAAAGCACACTGTAATAATGATACCTATGGAAGTAAAAGAGAGCGGAGGAGCTCGCTAAGTGAGAGAGTCTAGACGAACAAAAGTAAAACCGCGACAAACAGAACATCAGAGCGAGTACACGGTAAAAAAAAATGAAATTCTTCTTCTTCCTCATTTCCGTGCAACCTGCCGCCAACGACGACTCTACACCTGCCACTATGTCGGACTGACATCGGTCGCCCCGTCGATCTATGACCAACCTCGACGTCTCCCATCGGACTTTCAACCCTGACTTTGGACTACCATCGCGACGAGTTGTCATCCTTCACTCCACGACTCTCGCACTTTCTCTTGCTCCTTGGATTCATGGACCGTTCCAATGGCCGAACGTCAACGATCCCACATCATGGAACGAGAACATGTCAAACACTTCGAACGGCAAAACAATTGCCAATTGAAATGGTCCCTCGACTGTCATCCAACAACTAACCCATTGCCATTTGACAACACCAACGAAATTCCGTGCCGATGACGATTCATGCATATGGGGGACACATATGTCACGCGCACGGCGAAACGTTACCTAAACGAATTACACACACTTTGTAGAGCCTGTCGTATCAGCTCACGTCGAACGAGAGCAAGGATAGAGTGGTGCTCGTTTATGGAGACCGTATACAAGTGCGGAAAAAGGTAAAGCAACCTTGTTGCACCGGCACGACATATATTCTGGATACGATCCTTTGCCAAATCGTCTCTCTCGATGTATATTACGTTACCTATGTATCTTATGATTTGAGCGTGTCGCAAAAGTACGCGTACGTGCCACGACATATGCACCTCTGGCTACGCGGATTATTGAACAGAAGAATGATTGATCCATCTCCTTCCTTACGTCCGAGATGCGTATAGGAAGTAGCACGTACTAGTGTACCATGATTATATACACGAGATGTATTTAACGTGTGTACTTGTGTGGCGATTGGGAGGACACTAGACGCGTCGCCTTATCCTGCAGGAGGATCAGGAGAGACACTGAGAACACGTAAAAGGCCTCCAAATGCACCCTTCAGTCCTCGAGAATCTGTATCGCGGCGGCTGATCCCTCGACTGGCTTCTGGGTGTCTGCTTTCCCCTTCACCCACTCTCAACAGAATGTACTTCCTATCCAATTCTTTATTCACCACATCACACACCATCCACTCACTCGCTTTTCTTTTTCTACTATGATTCTTACTTATTGCCATCGCGTTTCTTCCGGGATTTCACTCTTTTTTTTCCCCTCCCCTACGTCCAACCATTCGTGACGATCACGTAGCGAAATGATGGAGGCCCGCTACGGATACCAAAGTTTTCTGGCATGACGCCCATTTGAATTCTCCCGTCTTCCACTGCGGCTGACTTTTGATCTGGCTTTCCTGACTTTTGCACCGACAAACTTTCACGCTTCTTGATGCCCTTCGCACCCTCACACGTACATCGTCTTACCCGGAACTTCGCATTTCAAATGGGTCTCCATCGATTTTCTTTTATTTCCGTCATCATTCATAACCTCGCGCATCATATCCCTCAGGCGAATTGTTTGGACTTTGAGTAGTGAATCATGGCAAATAATTAATTGTATAGAGTTGGAAAGATTCGTTAGTCGAATACTATTGATTTGGAACAAGACAAAGTCCAAGCCATTCTAGTGTAAGAGAATGACTCTTCAAAGAAAAGAGCTCGTGATAGAATAGTTCAGCAAGCGGAAGTTTAGAAAGAGAATGTCTGAGGATCCCTATTGAATTTTGTTCATAGAAAGGGAGGAATTAGGGTAGAAAAATCTAGTTTCCAATGCGGGGGCACGTGCAGCGAAAGTAGCTCGTTAAGATCAGCGGACTTTCGCGCGGAGGAAGACAGAGAGCGAAGAGCTGGCTGTCGATCGAGTTTCCTTGGAATTGAATTTCAACCAGCCGCTTCCTCACGCCTTTACGACATTGGTCCAGATATCTCGCTCGCTTGCCGATGTCACATCCTGGCATTCGCCTTTGCCGGCCACTTTGGCAATTTCAGGATTCGACGGCTCTCGTCGCGTCAAAAGATCAGAGGAGTCACGATCGGAATACTATACGCGAGTTCCCAGGGATCTCTTCAAAGTCCTATTGATCCTCTGAGCTTCCGGTGACGTCTTTCTAACAATGCCACTTTTACAACCGTCCGGATATATTTTTGAAAAATGAAGAATAATGAATTCTATAAATTCCACTCTTCGAGGATATGTGGCTGTTAGAAGATTTCTGTTCTTTAATAAGCGGACACTTATTCTCGGACGTCTGAGATGATTAATGTATCTGTTAAGTAAGACGTCCCGAGAAATCCTAGCTGTCATCTTCAACTCGTTCCTAATGTGTATCCCTTGTATTGTATCAAGTTACTGAAACTCACTACGAGCTAACTAACAAATAGACACATATGTCCGCGCAATGATTTTGCGATTCTATAGTCATTGAATTAATGAAAACTTGGTTCTTGGATAGTATAGGAAGAACCTTGAGAATAGGTTTCAAGATTTTCTCGGGAGCTGCATTGCAGTGGTATAGTCAGGCTACAACGAATGTATCACAGAGTCACGTTCACTTTCGACCGGTCCCTCAGGATAGAAAAGTCCGAGAGAAATCCGCAAATTGGACGCGGTTGATGGGGTGATCGTCAGGCGAGCGCTACTTTCCACGCACGTCTGACCAGTGCGCTCCTACTCTCCTGTTTAGCTCACCCGTCTCTTATGTACGACCACTTTCTTTACAAAGCTAACAATAAATAGAGTGCGACTCAGTCCAGAGCTGTTTCTTCCTTGCCTCGAGGCTAACAACACTTCAACCAAGAGCTTGGAAATCTCAACTCCCCAATTAAGTAGAACAAAACAATTCAACACAGCAGTATATATATATATATATATATATATATATGCTAGTCTTTCATTCGTTTCATTCGCGCTCGATCAAAGACTTCATTTCTTCACGTCCATTAATCAACATTCCATCAACGACTGATAAGGTCGACCAGCGCTCGTCTGACACCCTAATGCAATGATGTCTCTTTCTTTTCTTTCTTCCACGAGCTAGCTCGGCACCAACAGGAGGACACGCACCGGTATTGTAGCGCCGAACACGTAGGTGGTGCTCTCACTCACTCAATGCTACTATTGCTCTCCTTTCTTGCGTCTTTTAGACCTGTCGAATTTCTCTCTCTTCCCCGCCCCACCACCTGCCCGCCCGCCGCCCCTGCCCGTCAACCCCGCAAGGAGTAATGATCCCGCGATATGAGCAACCCCGCCAAGTTCTTTGCCAAGTTAAAGAGTTTTAAGAGTTGCGCTTGGGTCGTTGGCGTGTTGCGTGCGCGCGACTTTAACTTTAAGTGCCGAGAGCCTCTTCTTTGATGGCTGCTGCCAGTAACAAGAGAGAGAGATGTCTCTCTGATTTTGACGCGTGCTTCGCTGCCAAAAGTCTGCTCACGATTAGAGAGCTTGACCGACACATAAGCGAAAGAGCATTGAGAGCACAGTTTAGTCGGCAGGCTGCCTTCAGGACGAGCTAGAAAGAGGGATGCACGTGAGTAGAACCCAGGTCCATCGACCGGGAAAATCCGAGGGATAAGAAGACTCTAGCGCGTTTCGCGGTAACACTGATCTAGAGAAGGAGTATACGCTCTACTACCACAGGCCGAACCAGTTTCGAGAAGGCACCTATACTACTGTATTGCTAGCCTTTAATTGCACCCCCACAAGCATGTCAGCCGGTATTGGCTGGTTCTCTCCTAGATCTTTTCCAGCCCGACTGAAAGTGCCCCCGCCAGCCCAACTGTTTCTCTCGACTTTTTCTGTGTACCTTCTAGCTGTTTAATTGCTTTCCTTATTGTACCTTTACTGTCTTACTTCTTGGTGTTCTTGCTGTTCTTGCTGTTCTGGTTGATTGTCACCACGACTGTTACATTGCTCTCTGCACCTGTTAATTGTCCCAAGTTGTCCTTTAGTGTCTTGTTTTCTGCACTTATCTGTCTGTCTCTCGATGGTATTGTTGTTTCTCGTTGATACTTTGTATACCTTTCCGCATGCTCGGCATACTCTCTCTCTCTCTCTATCTCTTATACTTCCCCCTCGAGTGTCTCTCTTCTTGGTTTCATCCGTGAGGTTTTGTCTCTCGAATGCGTTCTCCCGCCCCCGCCCAACAGTTCACTGTCTTTAGAGGACTCTCTAAGATATTCCCGGTACCCTCGAAATTTGTTTGGAGATGATTGCCTCGACAAAACGAACGTACGAACTTGAGTAATTGAAAGCAGTCGACGGGGCTTGAATTGCTCACTCGGATCGACCTGTTCCCTCGAGATCGAGCGAGTCTCGAATACTCCTTGGTCCCGCAGTAACCGACGCCAACCGTCGTCGTCGTCGTCGTCGTCGTCGTCGTCGACGCCACCGCCGGGAGAGAAGAGGGTTTCCTGATAGCCGAGCGAGAGATCAAGAAGCACAGACTCAGAGAGAGGGAGGCTGAAGATTTAGAGTGTAGAGCATAGACCCGCTTAGTTTCGTTAGTGGCTTTAGATAGACAGTGAGAATGCGAGTATGCCAGCGGAGCCAGAGAGTGAATGAAAGGGATGACGAGAATGGGGGAGGTAGTGGGTGAAACTGTCTGAATGATTGATTACCCGAGCGAAGAAGATCGCTAGTCGGGTTCTGCTAGTCAGCGAGTGTGTATGCACAAGCAAGTAAGCACGGCTCCACAAGGAGAGGCGTACGAGTAGACGGCAAGAAAGTACGAGCGAAAGCTGCTGAGATTGAGAGAGTGTCTGCTGAGAGGGTGGAAAGTAGAACGTTCCGAGTGAGATTGAGAGAGGGAGAATGAAAACTGGAATGAAAGAGAGTAAGAGAAAGAGTATGTGTGTGTGTGTGTGTGTGTGTGTGTGTGTGTGTGTGTGTGTGTGTGTGTGTGTGTGTGTGTGTGGAAGAGAATGAATGTGTGAGAAAAGGGATGGAAAGTTGGTCGAGTAGAAAGGAAAGGCTGAAATTCAAACATGTGCGAAATGCCACTTGTTCCAGGACCTAAAGAAGCGCGGTTCCCACACCTGTGACATGCAGGCCCTTCAGCCACTTCCGGTCCCAACCACCACCACCACCAACACCGCGCCTGCCATGACTACTTCCGGTGGGCAGCCACCGCTCTCGGTATCGGAGACCGCTTGAGTCGATCTCGCACCGAGACCATCGTAATCTCGCGATACAGTCGTATATCCGACATTATGCGAAAGGCAGACAAAAGAGAACAATATACAAAAAAAAAAAACACCACCTCCAAAACTACTACCACCAGTACTAAGTACCAACCAACCACCATCACCGTCCTCCTCTTCTACTCGATGACAAATAAAGCATGGCCGCCTGGCCGCACGAATGGTGAGCCTGATTCTTACATAATTCTAGTCCTCTCCGGCCGGAAGTAGCCGGTCGCTGATATCTTGGCGCAGAAAGCCGCCGGAGGTAGTCCAGTATACGATTGATTATTCATTATTAATGATAGTGTTATGATGCCCGATTCTGCTGGATTAGCGAGACACACTCCTCAGTGAAATGCATCGAACCCCATTATTCCTGTATGCTCATTGAATGATCGATCAAGTCTTTTTTTTAAAGCTCTACTCTTATGATGCTACGACTTAATGCATCTTTCTTTACACTACGCATTATTCTCTTCTTCTCTCGCTTCATTTCACCCGTGAAGGCTTTACCTTCTGATAATAAGTTCTTTGCATCCCCAAAGCTTGTACCCCCCTAATGAGACTACTTCCAACGCTTTCTGATCGCCACACTAGTGAATTAATCTATTTGTTTGTTTTTGGAGAAATGATTATTGATTTCTCGTGATGGTATTACTTTTGATTATATCGAAATGCGTAAAGTCACGACAGAGTATTTAGAGAATTTGGTAAAATCTAGTTCCGTTTGAACTAAAGTCCACATTCGACGAGAGTGGCACCGGGATTTTCAAGTGGAGGAGGCTTAAGACCAACGTCCTGTAGCGAGGATTTACTAGCGTCCTGTCCCTTAAATCTAGAGTGAGCTCCTTCCGCCGACGTTGATCAAGCTTTATCGCCGGTGCCACCGAAAATGTGCCGTGAAAAGAGCTTACCCGACGGCCGTCAAACGGGGTCACTTTCCCCATGAAAACAGGGTCTCACGATCAAGGTGCTTATTTTCCTGGCTGACCAAAGTAACATAGAAAAATATCCTTTGTTTTTTTTTACAATTTTTCAACCGAAAGTGTAATGCATAAGAAATTAATCCATTGTATCACCGATCTCTGAGTGGACAAATTTCATTGAGAATTGAAGTGTTTGCCAGTGAAACTTGTACATTTTAAACGGGTCCTTCTGATTACCTATTGTTTTATGCATCAGTCGAGTGGTCGGAACGGTTCTCCCCAGTTGGCTCTTTCGTTACACGGAATATCGAATGACGCGATCGATCAGATAAATATTTTTTCAACTTCCAATCGTTTCGTCCCTGCCGTTGACATGCACTCTCACGTTCACGCGCTACAGGATGCTTTGTATCGCAGTTTGCACTCCTGCAACGTTTACCCCGAACAGGCTCCTTTGACAGTCGCTCGCCTAAGTGGTTCGCTTCACAAAGACAATGTTACTTGTAGTACATCCTGGAGAAGTTTCGAGTGCCATCGCTGACGTCACAATGCGATCGTCGAGTGATAAATTAACTGGATGTTGTTGGTAATTTCAACACGATATTTAAGTTTACCAATTAATAATCCAATTTAACGTCAGCGAGTATGTCGAAGGGTGTAGAAAAAGATTCACGTGGCAAATCGATCGGTATAAGAATAGTCGGTTGCTGTGAAGTGTGTTATTTCTATCGTACGGAGACGGGAAAAGCCTGGCGGCAGCACGGTCGCAACCACTCTCTTCTTTTTTCGCGAGCACTCTTCGCTTACGGGGAATCCTCTTGAGCCGAAGACCGAGACGCCGCCCTCTTTAGCTTCGTTCCTAGTTTTACTAGAGACTCTTGTCGCGCGCAAAACAATCGCCTTCTCCCCTTCTACCGCGCCTCCCTGGCACAGTTTTGGATGAGGCCTACTTCTCCCCAACGATAACTTACTCCATTCTCCTTCTGACTCGACACGTACACTATTAGCCAACGCAGCTTCCAAATTCGATCTTCTTCATGTTGCATATTTGAAACTTCATCGAAGAAGTCTCATAGACTCGGGCAAACTATTCTCCACAAGAAATGATTGACAATCAGACTCGTATTAGCTATGATCGATCACTGATCTAATAAGCACCTCGATCGAGAAACTCACGAATTCCAATAGATATTGGAAACTAGAGAGGTCCGCGAACATGGCAGTATAGTACCCCGGGCGTTTTACTTTCAGTAAAGGAAAAAGCATGAGAAAGGAAAAGCGAGCAGAGCCGAAGGTCTTCGCCGATTTCCGGATCGCCCATAGGAGGAAGAGGAATCGAAGATCAATGAGGGGGACGATAAGTGCGATCGAATCGGACGAGCATCCTCTCACGAGGAGGTCAAGAGCAAGCTCACCCAAAGGACTCCAAAATAAACCATTATCCCCGAAGCAATCCGATCACAGCGGAGAGTATATCCTGCAAAACGAGGACTCTCTCGGATGGCTAGCGGGTGGGAAATCCCTTCAGGAGCAAAACCAGGATCTCCACCTTTCGAGTACGACACTCTCGCTTATAAGTACTAGTCTCTCCTGGTGAAAAAGCTTACCAACGAAAAGCAAAAGGTTTCCAAAGGATGTTCTTCGATCGATAAGGAATTATTATTCCTCGCAATGAAGAGAATGCCATGCGGCAGGCGATCTACATTTTTCACGATCAATTGCGAGCCGAATCATCGCGCGTTTCATTAGTTACGAATGATTCGGTAATCCAAATGAATCGCATTCATTTTCCTATGACTCTCTGTCCTGCCTGCCATAGCAATCGGAATGCGAATGGAGCACTCGGTGTTCTCGCACTCGCCAAATAAATCATGATAGGTCGATCAAACCTCTCATTAGATGGAACATTTTAGAAGTCTGATATGTGAGATACACTCGTTCAAGTTGTATAGTGTAACTCGATTCGATTGGTGATTTAATTAGATACTGACAGAGAAAGGAGAGAGTTCGATCGATCGATCAGGCGAGAAGTCCTTTGTGCCGCACTGTTAAGATAATATGTTAACAGCGAGCAAATACCATAGCAGTAGTCGAATGTGGGTCTGTCGAAAAGCGACTCTACACATAGATAGATCTTTGGGATTTAAGGGGCGTCCTGGAGACATGCTAAATATCATCGACCACTCGACTAGTAAGACCAGCATGTTCGAAAGGTCTCTAAACATTTCTGGGAGGCACGTAATTTCTCGCGCGAGTCGAGAAGAAGTCGATGATTAATGAGTCTAGTGAATTGTCTAGGTGATAGATGCTCGATGTGCTCTTACCGATACCCCCTTTTTGCCAAGCAAGTCGTGTCCCCCCTCCCCCCGAAGTAAAAAGAGAAGAAGATAACAGAAATGATACTCGCACTTAGGGAGAAGCGCGAGAGGTGCATATTGTGCGAATAAAATTGAAATATCCCTTGTCTCATTGTGTCAGGGCTTCCATCGACTTGGGCATTACGCACCAGTTGTCCTCCTGTCATTCTAGTAAGAAATCTATTGTCTTAAATTAATAATTAAACGCTAATCTCGAGTCTTTAACTCTAAAACTTGCATGCGAGACTAGAAAGAAAACTAGAGCTATCACTTCGGGACTTTAAATCCAAGCCCTTTTAAGATCTTCTCCCCCCCCCCCCCCCCCCCCCACAAGAGTAAGGAATTGTTCCAATCCCTTAAGCGATCTATCGCGAATTCTACTATTTCAAATTTGATCTTTAGCGATTGAGAAGATAATTGCTATTAAATCGAGAGCGGATGAGAGGAAATGCCGAGGCCCAAGTCGAACGGAGGCTGCGACGAAGTTAGAGAGTGCTTACAGATAAGGCCACGGTAGGGACCCAGGTACTCCGGTACTCTAACTAACGTAAGAAGATGCCCTCGTTCTTTCAAAGCTCCTCCAAGAGTTCTTTCTTAGGCGATCGACTAATCTGGTACGCGCGGATCGATCGTCCAGCAACTTTCAACCATCATCCCATTCCACCTCCTCCTCCTCCTCCTCCTCCTCTCGAGATACTTTTTTTACTCCGCTCGATCCAATTGTATAATACACTTCGATACCAGTATTATCTCCCCGACACCTATCCACCACCCCCGTTTCGCTCGACAACCACGCGTTATATCTCATTTATTACTAATAATGCCGCTCCAATTGCGCGCGTCCTACATATTCGTTTCTTCTTCCGCCGCCGGATTACGTCCCCATTCGTTGGCCGTTTCCTAATCATGCGTGTTTTCCCCTGGCATTGCGCGCGATTTCAAAGTGATGATCGCGACACATTATTATCGCGCTGTATTAAGCCTTCTCTGCCATGTTTATCCGGGCCAGAATTAATTACGCTGCCAGACGCGTTACCGTGCGAGATCCTGACAAGTGACTCTCCAAACTACTACTACTACTACTACTACTACTACTGCTACTACTACTACACACACACAGACACACAAACATACACATATACGCTCGCCACCGCTAACAGGCTTGCCCGACTTTTTCATTCCAGCGATCATGAAAGTGTGCCGGGCCAATTATTATAGCGTCGGCTGACGAGTGCGCTCCCGATTCTCTCGATTGTTGCGTAAAGCGGGAATAACGGCGGGAAAAACAGGAGAAGAACTCGATCGATCCGCGCGTTGACAACTAGCTGAAAGCAAAAGGCGGCAACGACGGTGGCGGCGGCAGCGGCGGCGGCGGCGGCGGCGGCGGCGGCGGCGGTTGCGGTGGCACCCCGCTGTCATCCCAGAGGTGTCAAAAAGCTTTCCGCCTCTTCGCCAGAGGAGGAGAACTCCATTAACCGGAAATCCGATACGTCTAATCGAACGAAATCCGCTGTAAATAATCGTGACTCGAACACGGCAATGCTGAATGCACACGGATAGACACGCGTGCGCGCGAGCGGGCGCGTGTCGTTACCGAGTTCTCTGTAATTAACTTTGTAATTAACTGTAAACGAGCCGGGCGTGTTATCGCGATACACAGGAGGATCTATGGAGTGAGAGAGAGACAGAATGAGAGAGAGAAAGAAAGAAAGAAAGAAAGAAAGAGAGAGAGAGAGAGTGAGAGAGCGAGTCTATCTATACATATGTATTATAAGAAGCGGAAAGGATACACGGGAGAGGAAAGCTCGATTGTATCAACTATAAATACACGCCGTACGAGTATATTGTACACGAGAACCCACCAGAGGGAACACTTTACTAATTCATACACAGACACACACGCAGACGAACGTACACAACTGACAGATATATATACACGATCGACAAGAATCTGCAGCACCCTCGCGCGCAATAAAGTGAATTCTAAATTGTCTCTAACTATTTAGGGCGTGTGCCTGAGAGTACGAGCGAGCACTCTTCTCCAGGTGCACCGAGCTCTCCCGTTCGTTATTCCGAGAGAGCTGACCTTTAACCGTATTTTCATTCATCTTGGCACTAAATCCTTGGTAATCTAATCGATATGGATTGCAGCGGCCGATTTGTCGTTCATGAATCACGAAAGGATGGCAGCGACGTTGAAGCACGAATGCATTTTCTTCGAGGCGCGAGATCCTGGCAATCTGGCACGCACGAACGGGTTATAGTCAGAGAGCCGAGATGGCAGCCTCCACGTTGCCACTATGAATATATTAAAATAGAGAAAAGAGTGAAAAGCGAGAGGGAAAAGCAAGAGCAATATGTTCGCAGAGATCGGTGCGCCTGGAACGGAGAGTTATAAGAGAGTAATTACGAATCTAGAGAAAAGATAGAAAGAATATGTCAGGAGGAGAAAGAGAGTGAGAGAGAGAGAGAGATAATTTAAGAGATGAGAATATATTATATAAATCATATACGTATACTCGAGCCGTAGGGATACTATGTCGGGTCCTTTGTCGTCCAGAGTCGCAGTTTTATCGAGTAATAAACAAGAGGTAGCAATCAACGCGCGGCGAATGTAATTTAATTAAATAGAAAAAGAACAAAAAAAAAGAGGAACAAAAGAGTCGAAGTCGATGCGAGTGACGACGAAAGGGAGAACTCGGGGATAACAGACTGACGTGCTTGTCAGTCCTTATTCCGAAGGATATTCTATTTTCGTCACTGAACTTTTGGATGGCAGAGCGACGGGCCAGTTCGAGTATCCGACGATTGAAACTTTCGTCGAGCGAGGACTGGAACTATGTCGGACTGGTCTCCTCGTGTCCTCCTCCGCGAGGATGGACTCGCAGGATTCAAGCCGAGCTCCACGATAGTAACTACTGACCTCAGAGAAGCCGTAATATCAAGTGTTACTCTTAAGGTACAAAAGTTTAGCGTGCGACTTGCGTCCGGTGGCCGAGTGGCCTCTCATCCGGATGAGGCCAGGTCGAGAATGATACTCTTGTATTGTATAAATATCACATTGTCAGTCAGAAAAATTTAGAGTCCGCGTGAATCTTCGAATCGGAGAGATGCGAGTTGTTGTTAGGCGAATTAAAGTAGACCTTGTTAAACCTGTAAGATGAAAAAAAACCTGTACGAACAGCTAGAAAGGAAGTGTGCGCGAATCACTCGATTGGAAATTGGCGATTCTCGATTAATTCATTTCCTCGCTCCTTTCAACTACCGCGCCCAATTTCTCGATCGTGGCCCGCGTGGTGTTTTTCTGCTCGAGCGTTACGTTCCATTCCACTTTCCTCATGGGAGTCAACAGCTCGCTCTCGCCGGATGCTGCGCGTCGAATCCTGTTTCCGTGCGTGTTTTGCTTGGTCAACCGAATTTTCCACGGGGTGTACTCTGTGTCTGCTCGATTTGGCCAGGTACGAATCCGGCGTTTTCACCTTTCAAAGCGCACTTTTTCCCGGAAATAAAACGCTCGACTCTTCTCCCGTAATTGGTCCTCGTGACTCTCATCCGCCCGACCGTCATTTCTACATAGGAATGCTATTGCAAGGATTTATCGGTTCGATAATTACCAAAATTCTTTTCCTCTATTTTCTTATACTAATTCTTTGGATAGTAAATTGATTTTTTATGATGGCTGAGTTGTGAACTGTAGGCTACGAAAGGCGGAGGCTGAAATCGATATCCATGAGGAATCCGTCGGATAAAGAGTGGGTTCTGTTTTACGGCAGTACCGAGTACCACTCAATTAACGGTTTATAAGATCTATGGTTCCCTAAATCATCATTAGCCGGGCGCACAGGCCGCGATCGAAGCGTGGCTGGCGGATAATCGATTAATCTTAAGCGAACCAAGCAAGCAATTAGGAAGGAAAGCGCTTGGCCGGAAGAACCGATCGCCGGAAACTCTCGTCGTGGATATTATGTGCAATTTGTCCGATGCAGAGTAGAAGTTATTGGGAAAACTCGCAATTAACGCGCGGGAAATAATTTCCACGAGCTGGTGTAAAAAGAGAATTCATGGAACTAATCAACGAGGAAATATATATATATATATCTGGAAATTGGCCAAGCGGAAGAGAGCGCGAGAGGAAAATCGGCAAAGGCGAGGACGAATGAACGCACGACAAACGAGTCTTTCAATTCACTAACGTACTGCCAATTTTTCCGACACGATGCGTAAGTAACATTTAACTAAGGGTACCATAGAAGAAACTATTAAAAAGCCGTGCGACCTTATAAACGCGGTGTGAAGGAACTCGTGCGCACTCGAATAAAATAGAGAAGAAAAAAAAAGGTGCGCCCTTCGGCGCGAGTCTGTTAGCGGTATAAATAATTCACTCGTTTCCTTCCCTCGCTCTTTCGAGTTCTGCCAGACGACTCTTCCGTGATTTTTATCGGTGTTTCGGCACACACACCAGCAATGATACAAGGAACGAACGAGTCGACAAATCATCATTGTCGCTTGCGGTTCGAAATTGAAAGAAACTACGAAAGTAAAGGACGATTCGTGACAGGCATTTGAGATGTCTGTCTGTTGAGAGTGGCTCGACACACTGATCTACCGTGTAAGCGTATTTTAAGTGATTAGTTGTAAAAGCAGGCAAGAGCAACACACACATACATACACACGCAGTCAGACACACAGACACACGTACACACAAAACGTATATGTTCCATTAGTTTGCTATTACACTTCTGCCAATTACAGAAGTTTAATCTGCAATTTTAAGTATACATATATTTTAATTGGAAATAAAATGTTCACAGTGACCTTTACCGGCATTGTCATTCAGGGAACACGTCTCGCTTTTCTCTGACGTAACTGGAACACCCTGCAGTTTAATCTTGAATTTCGGAATTCTATATACCGAAAATCTAAATCTTCAAGTGGAACGCGCAAGGAATTTTAGGTGTAAAGTGGAAAATAGGTTGGGTGACGCGAGAATATTCGAGGAGTCTTGCTCGTCCAAGAACAATGACGATCTTAGTGTAAATTAGCGCTTGGTTAATCCTGGGGTTCAAGAAAATCCCACCGAAGCAAGTCTTTCGCTTTCAATAGCTAGTAAACTCCGTTTCTCTAATCCAAAGCTCGCCTCCTTGAAAATCTCGGAAGCCCGGAGCTTCCGAGTGCTGAGAAACATGTTGGCGCAGCTAACTCAGTAAAAGTACGTTCATTTACGTAAAATTTCAGGAAGAAATAATCGATTGGCTAAGTGGCTATGAATGAGGCTTGCTTATCCTGTGTTAGAGAGATATGAGAACACTCGCTCATCCGTCAGCGAAAAGTCGATTTCACTCTTGACCCTTCTCGACAGCAGCGAACGCGCATGCATACATTTCGAGAGACTCGAAACACTCACACATTTCTCGGTTTCAAACAGACATTTCGCTTTAACAGTCAAATTCCAGTCAACACTGGCTCACCTGAACGTTAGTTCGTTTGAAGAATGCAAACAAGCCAGACTGAAGTTAGACAGGAAGTGAGGTTACATGAAGCTGGTGTTCCTTCTACTCGAGCAGTCCAAAATTCGAATGAAATTCGGATCACTTTCACTCCGCGACTCTACACTCAACACTGTCAAATGATAGAATGACTATCTCCGAGCGATGTCAATAAAAGCGCGCACGATGATACTTCGAAGATCAATAAATACGAAGCGCGTAAACGCGCGCGAACGCAAGTACCCAAACCGTCCTTATAGTTATGGCGTCAGGAGTGGGAGGTACGCGAAGTTCTCTCCCACCTCCACCAATGAACTCGTTCCATTTTCGAAGATCGATTCTATCGATACCATCAACTTGATTCCGCGGGATTGAAAAGTTCCCGCACTTCGGCGGACACATAAAGTTCAATGCAGTTTCAGAGGCGCAAGTGCTGCTCGAACTTATATGGAAACTTATTGGTCCCAGTTGGCGAGACTGCAGGTTTGAGTGAAACCGAACGCTTCAATTGCCAGAAACGTAAATACGATTGTTCCGTGGGAATTCGCTGCTTGAGACCTAGTTTTAAGAGGAACGGCGCTGACGTTAACGCGCCTTTACTTAAAGCCTGCTTGAAGTCGGTCTGAAGTTGTTACACGTTACATTAAGATGTAAGGCAAACTCGGGTGAACGCGACGTCTGATGTAATCACTCCTTAAATCAAGCTTAATGCACTCCCCGAAGTGATTGCACGCGGGATAACACCGAACTTGCTCGTAAAGCAGTCGAAAGTCAAATTAGTCTGCGCGTAATTACGCCTTGGATACGGGATCGCATGAGACTGACAGCTCGGTCGAGGAAAACTTAATTTATTAGACGTGGTGGTCCAAAAAATTGATCTCCCCTTACATTAGCTTCACCAATCCGATCCCGATGAAGCCAGGCGTGCCTGTAATTGGGAATCATTCATTGCCCTTGGCCGAGCCGTTTAATTGAAGTACTTTCCAATTAATTTTCTCTTAAGTGGATAACGCTATCATTAATCTTGTTCTGGTTTGGCGCGAGGAATATCGGGATGCTGTGGTTTGCTTGAAAACCGATCGGAACGGCTTTGGGATCGCGCGATCAAGCCGGAACCGAATGAATTTTATTCGTGGAATTATCGCGCGACTAGTGAATTAACTGAATAGAGCAGGGCTAGGTATAATATGGACTTCGATTGAAATCCATTAATGAACGAGGTTGGCTGACGCGGCCGGCTAGGCTTCTCATTAACAAGATTGCTGACAGAAAGTCGATAGTTAATTACGCAAATGAAGGGATTCCGTTATGGTCCTCTGGCTCTTAGCAGCCGTGCGTCCTAGATCGTTTCAGGATCCGATCAGTCGCTGGGCAATATTGATCCCTTCGTCCTATAATCGATTCTACGTGCCCTTACGTAACTTTTAATGCCGCCTTAAGTACTTCGACCCAGATACACCCTTACCCGTCCCCAGCTGGCTCGAAGCTTTTTTCTCCATGACGAAGAATCTTTCACCCTCGCCAGCAGTGTCTCGTCTCGACGCAATGTCCTTCTCTAGTTAAATCGAGCAAGCTTCCCAGAAAACTTTCTCCCTGGTTCTCGATATTAATGGTTACCCCTTTAAAAGAGTACAGATTATCAGTAAGTCATTTTTTAAGATTAATCATTCGTGCAAGGATGACTCTTCGTTATTATATTGTCGTTTCCTTCCTAGTCGCAGTTTTCTTCGATCCTGAAGGAATTATAAATATTGAGGCAAGTCGCCGTTTTAATTATGATGGGATAAATTTGCGATTAAGCTATAGGGACCATAATTAGCACGAGAAGAAACAGGAGGCCCGAAGCAGTTGATGGCTGCCAAAGAAAAGGAGGTCCTCGACTTAAAGAAGACATGGCGACATGGACGCTTTCATCTGCCAAGGCGATCAACATGGGAAAATATGTCAAACAACAGAGGAAACTTGAAGAGAATAAAATAATTAATTTCATAAAACGTGTCCTTTCATTTTTCCTACACATTCCTCCCGAGTAGTATTAATCTAATCATCGATCAACGGGTAGGAACGTTGCAGGGAGAAGAAATGAGGTCGTGTGTACACGGTTTTATTTGGACTCCAACTTTTACGACGTCACACAAAAGAGGCAACACTTTCTTGGCAACTGTCTTTCAATTTTATTTGGGCATTCAGCTCCGCGAATTCATAGATGAACTCAACTAAAGTCGTAGCAAAAACACTTGAAAGAAGGAACGTGACTAATAGAACGAGCAACTGAGTGAACACTCTAAGAGCGATAGGTACAATTACTTCCTTATTGCCTGTATATGAATTCTTTAATCGAATACCACGAGCTTAGCCAAAAAGCTCAACGATCTTTCTCCTCTAAGCTCTGTTTATCATTCGGAACACATGTGCTATTCTCGATAACAAGGTCTCATCGAATTAGTCTGCGACGAAAACTACTAGACGGCAGGTTGGTGCTCTAATTCTTCCGAGCTTGGTAATGAGCGACGAGTGAGCAGGTGAGTAGAACAGCCCGTTCGAATGTGACTTTAAATCCTTGATACATCTTGGGTGAATCCTTAATACGAGAGTTCTTAATTGCTACGATACTTAAAACTTAAAGGCACTGATGCACCAAAGCTGTGTCTCCTTTAATCAGAAGACTTTCCCCATTAAAAAATCTTTGTCAATGGAACTAGCACGCGATCCCCCTGTGTTTCGCGTCGACCTAGCTAGTAACTCGTAACTTCGATCACCGCTATTACTGATTAATATCGAGTCGCTTGCTGCGATCAGTGAGTGTGATAGGTTGCGCGCCGGACGACGAAAGAACTGCATCTTTCCAATTTCGAGTTTCCCCCACTGGCTTGAGCTCGAGATTCCCACGCTTGTCCGGGCTCCTCTTCTACAGGAAGGTGCTCCAGTAGACGACGTTCAGGATGAAGAAGGAGAACGGGAAGAAGAATCTGGAGAACTTGTCGATGTAGATGGCGGTTGCCCGACCCTGGCAGCAAGTGTCGTACTGCACCGTCGGTGGCCTCACGGGACTCCTGCTCCTCTCGGAATCCGGTCGCATCGGTGTCTGTCGAGCAAACAATTCTCTAGTGCTTACTAAGCCCTCCTGACAAGGAGATACAACGACATGGCCACTGCTAAATTATTCTCTATACACCAGCCAATAGCAGACAGAAACGGAAGGAAAGGAAGAAGACAAAAAAAACAGGTAGGAGTGTGGCCTCTCTTAATTATTCATGCGAAAGGGCTCGCGAAATCACGAAGTTTCACCGGTGAAACTCGAATAAGCTCCAGCAAACAATCGTTTTGTATCCTTGAGAGAAAGTTTCCGAGCTCCTCCCTCTTTCGCCTCACTCACCCTGTTACTGCCGGGGGCCAAGCGAATTTTTCTTAGCCTCTGACATAAATTTCCAGCAAATGCCGGGCTACAGTCGCCTATAAAGCGGGGCAAGGGGCTCACGGGACTATTTACAAAACGCGATCCGCCTAGTTTCCGAGGTTCCATACGGGGCCGCCGCTCTAGGAAACAAAGCGCCCCTGTGTATATCAGGAACTGCTCTTTATGCTGGCGGGATAACTCGCCGACGGGGAAGTTTCTGCTTACGCCAAGTTCCGCACTTGCAGCTACAGTCTCCGGTCTCGGCAAGCTTGGGAACTCATTTCAACTCGAGAAATATTTGCTCCTTGCTGGCGGCCGAGAAAGAGTATGCTCTCCTTTGCCAGATGACTCATTCTACTGCCATGTGCCGCTTTATCGTTGATAAATGTATCACTTAACTTTTAAATCGTACTAAGATTCACTTGTTCTCTAGTTTTACTTTTTTCTTTGCTGTAACTATTGAATGATAACTTGTAGAATGTAACTATGGGATTCTCTTTGTGAAAGAGCATCAAGGTCTCCAACGAAATGAGCAGATATTTGCCGAACGTTCGATGAGCCAATTGAGAATATTTTGGGAGAACGGGTCAGGCTAATCAGTGCTGGTTCATCGACGAAACGCGGGTGAACTGTTTGCAGGCAACCCCCGTGAAAGCAAATGCTTGCGCGCTTTTGCCCGGATGATCCTGCGGCAATGCCTAGCTTTCTCTCTCGCTCTCTCTCTCTCTCTCTCTTGCACTATGAGGCTTGGCCTCTGTCTGTCGTTGCTTTGTACGAGACTCACGCACGCGTGGAAAAGCGGGGGTGGCATCAATATTTCAGAAGATCGGGATGCAGGATTAGCTGCACGTCAGCACCGCGAAGCAACCTTCTTAATTATGCGCTGGTCGATCGTTAGCTCCGGGTTCGATTCAGAATAGCCAACTTGACACAAGGAATTTCTAGACAATAGATTTACTCACTCAAGCTAGCAACGAGCTTTTCCTTAACCTATGTTAATATAAAAAATGCTTGGCATTAAAAGTTCGAGCGTGGCAAAGTTCGCCAGTAATGAGGTATGTCGTATTCATCTCTTAAATTATGCCGGAGCCCGCGGCAAGTTGGAATTCAAGCTGGCGTGCTTGCCTAATGTATCCGCAGCGCTTCATTAACTGAATCAGGAAAAACTGCGCGCTCGAAAGAAAAGCTTGGCGCTCAACAGCATCCCATATCAACGAGCGCCAATTTTTTGCTCGCCGATGTTATAGCGTGGCCGTCCTGTTTTTCCCGGGCGCAGACATAAATTTTTGTACCACCTTACAGGAGCATCCTCGCCCACCAAGGCCTCGCATTCACCGGGTGAGAACCGAGAGCTTTTTCACGCGGCCTTACATCGACTGCTAAATAAAGTTTGCGCACTCGACCTTCTTCCTTCAGGCGTGTCAGAGGGATGCTTTTAATTTTAAATCCACCCGCTTGTACAGGGTAGGCCGTAGATTGTTTAGTAGACGTGTCCGGTAGGATTGGGGAAATGCCGCGATACCTTGAAATCGTCGATTTCCTCTCGCAGATCCTCGTCGGAGTAGCCCTTCATAGCTTTAGTGGCGACAGGGCCCATGTAATTATTCACGACGGCGAACTCCATCAGCGAGAGGAAGACGAACACGCTGCACGAGGACATCCACACGTCGATCGCCTTCACGTACGAGACCGGTGGCAGTGATTGCTGGGACTGGGTGTTTTGCGTCGCTGTGAACATCAACGTTACACCCCGTCATCAATCACTCTTGCCAGCTCATCTCCCTGCTTCTGGACCGCTAATAAATGGGATGCCTTCTCTCCCGAAATCCAGACCAACTTCCAGTATTCCTTCCACTGAAATTTCTTCCTTATCTCAACATGATTATAATCGAATTCCATCATTCAGAGTTTAAGAGTTCTCTGTGGTGGAAGAAAAGGGGTGGAGGGGTAGTCGAAGATGGTTTGGGGCTTTTTGGGGGTTGGCCTGGGAAAGGTAAATTTCGGGAGGGGCGTTCGCAGGCGCGATGAACTTACCGAGGGTCAAGAGTGACGTCACGCCTAGGGTGACCCGAGCCGGGATCGCTTCGGGCTTGATCCAGAAGGCGATCCAGGACATGACCACGATCAGGGCTGACGGTATGTACGTGTGGAACAGGTGATAGCCCAGTCTCCGACGGAGATTGAACACGATCTGTATGCAGGTGAAGTTCCCGGTCGAGTATTCGATCGTGCAGTCGGTCGTGTAATTGTTCGAGATGTCCAGCTGCGGTAGCTCGATCTCCGGATTCACCACCAGCGGATCTGTCATGTTCCAGATGAACACCAGATCCTGAGTCGTATGTGATACTGCAACCACAAAACCACACTTCAGGAATCGTCGCTGCTCTGCGGTCCTGCCGCGGCGCTTCGCGTACGTGCTAATTTCCACGCGACCTTTCGTGTCACCGACAACACCAACCCCCTCCTAACACATCGCCTATTCTCTCCATTCTCCTCTATATGCTAAACATTCGCCCCCGTTCTTCTATTATTCTCTGCCAAATCTCCTGTGCATTTGCTCCGGCTAAGATGAATAAAACAAGTCGTAGCTTGAATTCTAAGTGAATGTTACAACACCCAATTTTAAGGCTCTCTAATCTATTCATTTCGAAATCGATATTTCTTTCGAAACTTTTCTATACGAATACATACAACTCTCTATCATCATCGAGCAGATCTGTGTGTCGTGCGGGTAAGACTCGAACTTCATGGCACAGGAGAGTACCAAAGTCAATCTGAAAAAATAAAATTCATGAAGTTTACTATTACTAAAGACAATTTCAATTGTATGAGAGAAACATACTTTGACATGTAAAGTAAGGTTTTGTCGTGATAGAGCCAAAGGTAGTGGTTGGGTATCGACATCTCGTGGAAGGTGACCTTCTTCGCATTCTTGAAGAAGCAGTCAGGTCTCCAGATATTGTGCAGCCAGTCCACATCGAGTATTCTGTACTCCTCGGACATATTCTCCGGCAGCCTGAGCCTAGAATCCCGCCAGCTCTGTGCCAGAAATATATCGGCGACGTACGTCTGCGGAAAGAGAGATAAAGAAACAAGGAAGAGCGATGTCCCATCGGAGGTTGTAATTCGCCTGTCATGCTAATCCAAAGCGTTTCCACTCTCAGAAACCATACCGCACGATAAGGGAGGCATTAATTCAGGAAGCATCTCTTTAGATTCTCATCGGAGCGATTCTACATTCAGAGATAAGGAGGTCAAGCTCGCATTAAGCAGCATCCACGACAATCATTCGTGCCACGCTCGTTAAGACTTATTGAATCTATCAAACGGCAAAGAGGATCCAATGCGCAACTGTTTAAGAGTAACCGAGTCAGATAATAGAAAAGATAGAACAATCTTTTCGATCCTTTTAATTAAACAGAAGTATCTTAGCGAGGTGTTGAGATTTTACTAGCTTTGATTCAATTTACCATGGATTCCTCGTTTATGGAGTCGAGGCTGAGTACCGTCACGTGGAAATAAACCATGGTCGGCTGGCCGAGGTACTTGGGTGCCCTGTGCTTGTCGTACTGCTTCGGGTTCAAGGGTAGGATGTCTCGCAGCGACAGGGATGCTTCCTTCCTGCCGTACTCCTCGAGGTCTGCCTCCCTGAAAAATCAGAGCCGAGGAGAAGCGAGCCTGGCCGCGGCAGCCATTTCATCCTGAATTTATACCGTATATTATTTGCCTCTCCAACTCTGGTTTCACTCTCTGCCATCGGCTTTTATAATTAAACCTTTTCATAGGATTTCCCCGGAAAAAATTAACTTCCTTCATGGTACTGTTCTTTCCTTCTGCTTTGTTTTTCATTTCCCTCATTAAAGCCCGACGACGGATGAATAGTTATTGGATTTACATGGGAGCTGGCAATATGTCGGATAATGCTAATGCTAATGGGAGTCCGCTTTTTGCCAGTGACGGCGATTGTCCGCAGACTGGAATCGGGCCGAGCAAAAACCTTGCATAATCAGCTGAATCCGTGCGGAGCTGGTGGGGCAGTAAGCCTCGCAGGGGATGGCTGCGAGGAATAAATCGTGCCGGGGAGATAAAACGAGATCGCGCGAGGCGGGGGGAATCGGCCACGACTTTATAATGAGTTGCGTTTCCAATGAATTAGGTAGCACATTGTTATCGAGAGCCCTGCTTGCCAGCATCTCATTAATTACTAATGGTAGAAATAAGTTGAATAAGCCAGCCACGTTCACGGAAAACACCACCATCCCACGAGCGTCTGATTAACTGTTAATGAGAATAATAAACAGAAATGGTCCGCCCGAGAGAAATAAAGCGAGTATTACCCTTTTAATTAAAAACAGTCATTAAAATAGAAATAAATGGCCTCTGCGCGAAATGTTTTCTTTTAATAAAAACTAAGACCAGGCTTTCCTGACATCTATCAGGATGTCGGGGTCCATCGAAAAATGAAGGGAAAGACGACCAGCAGTTTCAGTTGGGATCTTTGAAAAAGTATGCTCGTATATCAGGGATAAAGTATTGCTAACGTAAGTACAAGTTGGAGATTCGTGTGCGAAGGAAGACCACGGCCGGTATGAGGGGCTCTAAAATATTGGCGCGATTCCGATGAAACAGCAATATCGCAGAAGCCATAATAGGTCTTCGTGCTTGGCACACCTTTAAGTCCAAGCGGAGAGGTGTACGTGTGTTCCTTATATGCGGTCGTTTTAATATGCTAACCTACGACCCAGCAATGCGCCGTAGCTCAGCTTTACCACACCGGTTTTCGTCGAGAATTTAAACCACCCTTTTAGCTCTATACAACCTTCTGGCTAATTTATATCGAACGCGCTGCCAACGGAAGCGAGCTTTTCCCACCGAAACTCTGCACTCCCAAGGAAACCGGACACCGTTTTCCGAGGCGCATTGTCTGCTCGAATAACATATCCTTAAAATCAGGACTATACACGAGAGAGTGAATGCAGAGGTTTAAAGGTGGGCGCCTTATAGCGCCGGAAACCTGCCAAGCCGATAATCCATAAGGAGACATACAAGAAGTAATGTGCTACTTGCAGTCCTGGCTTCCTTCACATGTGTTCTCTCTTACCGAACGACACGTGTAAGCCGTGACACTCTTGCAATGACACATGCCTCCGGCCGAGTTCGACTCAGCTCCGATGTATTACTTGGAGATCGTAGAAGCGCTGGGACGGTGAACGAGGGTTAGAAGGGTATATGTGTGGAAAAGGTGAAGAAAAATCGGTGCTGAATGAGCGATGATCAATTGGTGATTGGAATCTATGTGATGCGTTACCTTTCGATCTTGGGAAAAAAGCGGTAGCCGCGCTTTCTCGCCGAAAGCCGAATTGTACTAGAGGATAGGCTATCGACTTTAATATGCCAGCTTTCGACCTCCGTGGAGAGTACCGGCTCGCATAATTTCTCGCTGAAACTCGAGAGAGTAGCGGGTGACGCTGGGGCAACATATATCGTCGCGTTCACGCAAGAAGAATGAATGTTGCACGATTCGATCGTTACATCTTGCACGCATCTTTTTGTAAGCTTTGAAAGCTTTCGGTGTGTGGTAATCGAGCAGTAGTAACAGTCGAGTGTGTCAGACTATCATTTTGCAAGCTTATCTTTAATTTTACACTATGAAATCCAATATGATCTTTATCTCTTTCTACACTAGCGAATCTATTCTTTTCTTGATCGATTATGGAGGTGAATCTTTCTTGGGAATATAATGGGAGCACGGATTGACCAATTGAAGAATAATTAATGGCTGTGTCGAGAAGGGCTCGCATTGCACTTTCGTCCTTCTTGCGGGGAGGCGACGATATCGTAACTGAGGCCATGTTATGTGGCGATTGGTCTACGCGAATACACAGAAAACAGGTACGAGAGGTTTCCCGATCAAGGAGACTGAGAGAAGAACAATTGCTGCTGAGCTGGCGTAACCAGTTAAAGGATCGTTAAGCGTGGGAAAGCTCTCGATTGGAAGAGAAAGTGGACAAATGCGTCGCACTTTCACAGATATCTACGCTTACTCACGGAAAGTGCAGGGCCGCCATGTCAAAGAGTGTGTACAGGTAGCAGCATAGGATCACCAGAGAATGCCTCGTCATTCCTGAAACAGACGCATCTAATTCCGAAGCTCAATCGACCCGAGAATATTAACGAAGAAAAGATTATTTTCATCGAGGACGTATTTTTAAAGGATTTTACAGGTCTTAAGAAAAAATGATGCCGTCAATCAGAATGAATGGTATGATTTACTTCGAGAATAGAAAGAAAGGTATTGTGTCAGAGGTTGGAAACTAATATCAATGAAAAATATGATAGCAATTGAGAAAGGACGTTGCGATAATACAAGAATCGAGCGGGAATCGAATATCAATAGCGATTTGTCAGTATCAGGCAGCTAAATATGTTTCTGAGAAAACTAAGAGGGTAATTGGCAGGTAACCCAAATAAATTCAGCTTCTGTCAGCAGCAGAAGCTCTATTGGCGTGGCCGCTCTCCCTAGGTGTTTCCACATCAAATGGAGTGGAATAACGTGCCGCCGTTAATTAAAATCACGGCGGGCGACCACCAGGCCACTAAAAAGTTTCGACAGCGAGTTCGACTACAATCGATATCCAAAGTTTCCGCGTACGCCATACATCGTCGAAAAAGCTCCTCGAAACTCGTTTCGGTGAACGAAGCGAGGCCACTCTCGAAACTGTGCACCACAAACGAGCTTCCATGCTTCCCAAAATGAATTGCTAATAATTTCAAGCATCAACCAACAATTCGAGGATGAAAAGGGGGGAAATTTAAAGTGAGGTCGATTAGAGTAGACAAGTATAGGAAGATCGGCAAGGGTCAAATAGGCACTCACCGATCAGCTGCACATTCTATCGTGGCGATCTCGATTTGACCAAACGAGCACCTGGTCCAGCACGGCAATTTCTATCCGAGGATGCGAGTGGACCCTTGTAAGAGTCAACGATGCCGGGGAATCCAGCAATCCATCAGTGGGAGATCGGTAAAGTGTTGGGCACGCGACAATCCATATCAGGATCGGTCAAGTCTCGAACTTATTCGACTGTCACGTGTCCTGGAAGGATCGTTGGCTCATGGGAGTTCCTGAAGAGAGGACTGCCAGTAAGAACCCTGTGCGAATTGGCGCCACCCTGGCAACAGGGTAATCTGCTGCTAAATCCACTCGAGTTTATTATTCCTTCTGTCAAGAACGATACAGGACTATCGTTCGATCAAGATAAAATTCGAAATAAAAGACACGTAGAATAAAGAATAGTCGCGTGGTGTGCTGTTCGCGATGACTGGTTAGCGATACGCTCGAGGCACGATTCCTCGGGGAAACCCCTGGAAGAGGATCGGGGACGCGTCGCGAATCTTATCGGCGGAGGGTCGCTTCGCCACTCGGGCACTGGCCACTGCAAACCGGGGGTTGCTGCTTCTGTAAACCGCCCTGTCGGCCGGTGCCTCTAAGCCAATTTGCCTATCGACTAACTGATTAAGCCCTACCTCTCTTTCATCGTGCTCGACGTCGACGTGCCACTGGACCTCCTGACCGCTCCGACTCAGATTGTGTGCGACAGTGCGCAAACTATTTCGACTCATACTCACCATAGTTTCTAGATCGATGTTCTTATCTCTTGCAATTATTGTCAGGAATTCTTAATAGTTTAATTATCCACCATAATGAGAATTAGATATAATAGATTTATGTTTGTTAAAAATAAGATAAGTTTTTATTCAATACTGAGATTGAATCTTATGACTTTTCTCCGAGGTGTTTCAAATGGGAAAAGAGATTGACACGCATTCGCACGTGAGACCTTGTCGCTTTCTCGACACACTTGGCAGAGACGAGTCGAGGGTGTCTCCACCCTTGATGCCGGCGCTGAAATGCTCGCGCTTTGTGTGCGTGTATCCGCGCGAATCGACGCGGCCTAAGGTGAGTCCAGCGGAACACGTGTCCGTCGAGATGTGTGTCGGCCGTGTGTATGGTACACGTGTGTAGCTTGGAATACACGCGACATGTACGCCTTAGTGGAAGGTGTACGTTCACTGTACACTGATGCCGTGTCGACTTCGGCCTTAATGAGATTCCGTCGCCCGATGTCCGGAAGTCGAAACTCTAGCTTCACTTTCAGGCCGCGCTTCAACTTGCCCGCCTGATGAAATTTCGAATTGAGAGCACATCACCTTTTTGTCTTTCCTTTATTCTAAACATTCACCCATTTTCTTTACTCATCAACTCTTATTTTTATTACTAGATTAATTCTATAGGAAATTGAAGGTCGTTCATGAATGAAATAGAACCATAAATCAAGAGATGCGATGAACCCTTGGTATTGCTAGTAGATGCACCTGTAATTAGAGTTAATTGCGGGTCGGGGCTGCTGCTATTTAAAGGCACGACCCATCGATCTGGCTTCCGACCGCCGGGTTCTGCTGGAAGGAGGTGAACTTGTTTTCGATGCTGCACGCATGAACGATGCTCTTCTCGTACGATGCGTATCCTACCTGCTTGAGCGTTAAGTGCTCCTGACAAGCTCCGCACTTTCCAGAGAACAGAAACCTGAGTGTATAGCTTGGTAGATTTAGGCTCAATTAGAAAAATCTACCAATTAATTCAACTCGGACTCGGAGAGAAATGAGTCTGCAAACCGGATATTAGTCAGAGTTGTCCAAAAAGTCATTACGTAATGGGGGTGGATATGATACAAGCGCATCTGAGATGTGGCAGGGGTGCATGGGGAATCCAATTAGGCGAGTTGAGCGGTGTTTTGACAGTTCGCACGTCGCTTAAACCGGGTTGCCAGCCGGCGTGTGTTCGAGGTCTGAAATACGCTCTTAAATCCTCGGCTGCTCGACGTGCAGCCGCGGGGTAAGTGGGGTTAAGCTGGCGTGGTCGTGAGGTCACGTCAAACACGATATCTCGTAAGAGGGATACCTGCCCTGTTATGCCTACACTCGCCCCCTCTTTCTCTCATCACTGAATTATTATTGGCAACGTGATACTAAGCCCACTTGTCATTGTGTCTACGATACAACGTCTTTCAGCCCTGAAGAATTTCAAACTAACATCAATAAATCAAAGTTTATTCTTATTTTAATTTAAATCGACTTCTAAATTAAATTATTCGAAAGTATTAAAAGACATAGAAGTTAAGATTGTACGAAAGTCGTGATAATATTGAATGTGTGAGGACTAAATATTGAGGCGCTAGGCATAGGCCGGCGATGGCCTCCTTCACCGCCAGGTGTATCGTTCTCGCTTTTCTAGGGCTTCCCGCGATATTATATTAATTGTCCATTATAGATTTGTCTGTCTGGGTCAAAAGTATGCCGCGTAAATCGAAGAGGGTTGAAAAGAGTGGATCGAAAAAAGGTTAAGGACTCGTCGACTGAATAATGGGTCCTTGAAAGCAAGGGTTAAGGACTCTCGACTAAAGTGACAACCAAGAATGGTTAACGTCGCTCGGCAACTTGACAAACTATTCATACATTAATGGCCCGCCTCTCACCATAGAAGAAAGGGATGCACGCTTGCGATAAGAAAGCAAGGTTGCCAGGAATAATGGAGGCTGTGGGAAGGCATGCATAGGATATCAAGTGTGGAAGAGAGAAAAGACATTTCCAAGGGTTGTTTTATAATTCCCGTGGCCCTCGTGGGGCTCGCTCGTATTTATTTACCAACGCCCTCGCAACTTGGTAGTCGTCTGTATAATAAGTTATAACAAGTATACTCGCTCGCTCCTTTGTACCTGTCATTCTCTAGCACGCCATTCTTCCTCGCTCATCATTCTCTCATTCTCTCTTTCTCTCTCTCTCTCTCTTTTCCATGCATCCGCAGCATCCAGCAGTCACTCGGTATTTCACGTATTCTTAAACGATTATTATCGTACACCCTCAGCATATACACCCTTCTATGGGGCGAGAGTCGTTAGCCGATTGGATCGCGCGATTTCTCCCTACGACTCGGCCGATTTTCACTTCGTTACATGAATTTTGCTAAAGCAGGTTCACCCTCACAACAGACCTCACCCGAGAATCCCGAAAGAGGTCGGTCCTTCCATCGTGGAAGATTTTAGACGACACCCTACAGTGAGGAAGACACTCGGGCTCGCTCTGGCGAGGGTTTCGTTTCGATTAATTAGGTGGATTGGGTACGCGTTGGTACCTTCATCGCGGTATATGCATATGTATATTATTTATATGTATACGTATGTATATATGTATAGGTGGATATGTATAGGTATATACAGAGTCATCGTTACATCGGTCTGTTCTCGCAGCGTGCGAGAGGGCAACTCTCGCGCACTGCCTCCGGCTGCTGCTGCTTCTCCAAAGCTTCTCTTTAATTCTCTCTCTCACTCTCTCACTCTCTTACACATACACACATACACACGCGCAATTCCCATTGCGATTGCCTGTGAGTGCGCGGAGCAGCCGCGCGCTTAAACGCATCGCTCCTTGCGGAACAATGCCTCGCATCCACGAGAAACAATGCGCGCGCCGTTGTTTGCGCAAACCGGACGCAACGGGGAATTCCAGCATGCAGAAGCCGCGCGCACACACGTACAGGCGTGACTATTCTCACCCTTGCCGAGTGTCCCGTATTCTCACGAAAGGAGCTACAGTCAACCTTTCGTCAGACTTTTACTAGTCTCAAATAGCAAGTCTAGGATGTTTTGTTTTATTTATTCCTATGTTGCGGTATTCACAGGACACCCTTTTCGGGTAATGAAATCCTCGACATTTGTAGTTCCATTAGTATAGAAGAATTTCTGGTCGAGTTCTACTTCGCCGGAGTACAGTTTCGTAATGGAGGCGGAGTTCGATGAAACATCAATGCAAGGGTTGTAACAACTCAGCGATCATTAGCTGATGATGAAGTTGGGTGAAGAAGCATAACCACGCACGGTGTATCTACAGCAGCATATATGAGAGGAGGCTCGCGGTGAATCTCGCATTGCAAAATCCAGGCATATGCGTATAACCTTTCGATGGGTTCTCGAAAAGACACCCCCCTTTTTCAACCCTTATCTCATCCTATCGATTGGCGCCGCGTGCCTCCGTGCAAGAGCCGGCCGATCTACTGAAAGCGACGTCCCACTTTTGCGTATTCTCTCTTTCTCCCGACACGGCGACCTCCTAAAAGCTCGGTGGTATCGTGCGAACGCGCTCGTTAAACATTGAACGCGAAGCGGAGTGGCCAAGCGGCCGAGAAAGAGAGAGGGAATACGAGCGAGCGAGCATCCGCTCGCGCAAGCACCAAGTGACGCTGTCTACGTGTTACATAGTTTCACTGTACACTGGCATGCACATCAGCTTCGCAGATATACACACACCCACACCAAATCGCCCTCGATACACACGATCGCGCATCCACACACACATACACGCGCGCGCGCACGCATACAGCATGGAGCATCAATTCAGGAACGAGAGAAGAACGCCAGGAATTTCGAAACTATTGCCCGCTCCGGGCTACCTCGGCCTCTACGAAATCAAGCGTCGATTAGAGCGCGCGTCCTTCGCCACCCCCCCCCCCTTTTTTTTTCCCTTACCACTGCGCCCCGACGCAATTCAACCCTCGACATAAAACAGATCAGTTTCTTGCGCGTGAGAATTTCTATCGACGATTCTTGATCATCCGATAGAATTCGATCTTGAAAGATAAGTTCATGCTTGGCGAGTGGTTGTAAGAGGGTGGTGGCGTTGGAGTCTTTTCATTTATTTACTATCGATTATCTAGGGGCGGTGTCGATCGCAGCACCCTTTACAATTAACGATCTAGGCGGATGCATGTTTAATCAGTGCCCGGGTGCGTTCGTGAGAACGGGGAGCCGCTCTGCGACTAAGGGTGGTCTCGTCTAATCGAGGACTTAAACGTGTATAGTTCTGCTTTGTATATAGCGTGTGTGTGTGTGTGTGTGTGTGTGTCTTTCTTTCTCTCTTTTTTTTTCTATGTTTGTGTGTGTCTGTGGATCTCGCCACTGCTGTCTCTCGGAGAGGGTTCAAGCGTTCGCAATTCGATGCGCTACTTAGTCGTACGGTTAGAGTAGACGGCTGTGTAATATGGTACAGGTAACGTGGCCGGGGTCAGAGTGCGTGTCTCAAGTAATAAAATATAAATATTTATATATATATATATATATGTATATATGTATATGTGTATATATAATATGTATAATATGTATATAGTCCGTATTATGTATAATCGTATCGATATCGTATGTAGTCGCGTTAGATATACACGTAGGTAGACCCATTAGTCGGCGCCCCTTTAAGTGTCTGCACTCGGAGAGAAGTTGAGCTGGTGTTCTGGCTTACCAACAATGGAAAACACAACTAGAATATTAATAGAAATGTAAGAATTCTAGGGAAATAATATCCCTGGTATTTGTGAGTTTTTAGAAATAATTGTAATATTTTGTAATCGAATGGAATATTTGTTATAAGAGTTTGGAAGTGTTCACCGTCAGTAAGTGGAAGTAGTGAGCAGTGGAATAGGTAGATCGTGGTCAGACGTTGGGTAAAAGCGTTTGGATCGTTGCTACCAACAGAGGGTTGGTTATCGATCTGTGGAAAGGGGTGGTTCGAAGAAGTTCGTGGTGTTTCTCATTGCTGGTAAGACAGGAACTGGTTTTCGATGATTCTTACACTAGCTAGGGAATGGAGAGGCCCGCGCGAGAACGCGCTTGCTTGCTTGCTTGCGACGAAAACGTGGAAAATATCCGGGTTCTGACCCCTGCCACCTGTCAACCAGGCTGTGTGTCGTGTGTGCTCGCGCGCGCGCGATTATCGTCGACCTCGGGGTCGCGACTCCCGTCGATATACAACACCCTGCAAAATAACCGTTTCCCAGCAATCCCCCGTGGAAATTCGGTATTCCCGAAAATCTGTCGATAGACACCGGCAGCCGGCCGATATCGTTCGAGATAGGTGTTATTTATATCGTTTCAGACTAGGATATCAACGAGCAATCGCATCCGATTTCATCGGAATCATTGGGTGCTGTGTAAATCGAATTGTTAAATAGCAACCCATTATCGAGAATGATTTGGAAAAGTTTTCCTTACCGAAAGTAATCCTTCGGGGGAAAGTTGGTAAGCGGTTGTGTTATTAGACCACTTGGCGCTTCTCCCGTGGGGAAACAGGCCCGAGAAAAAGCTTCGAAAAACTGAATCTACCAGTGAAACCAGAGTAAAACAGCATTGGCTGGCCTTTCTCTAGCAGGCCTTGATATGTTCAATTGGAACCACCGTGTAATTTGTGGGGATCCTTTAGTGACAGTCGCTATCAGACAAGTACGCCGCTTGGAACTTACGAAGTTAGAGGCGCGGATTTTGGACTACCGAACAATACAAGATTAACAGCTCGAAAAATCTTTGAACCTTGAAAGTTCCTTTCCTTATACCAGGCATTATCGATCCAAAGTGAAGTCATTTAATGTCACATGAAAATTGTCAAACTTGAGATATTCGGCTATGCAAGTCGTCTAACGACACTTATGGGAATTGGTTCCTCATCCGCGCCTAATATCTACTTGGAGATAATTGTACACACGCTACGAGATCATTTCGCTAACAATTTCACTAATGAATTTCTTAAGACATTTACTACGGCTTTTAGCACCTACTGATAGGACTGCCCATTGGATCCACCGGTACTTAATAATCGCTAAGGACTAAAGCTCGACGAGCACAACAATCGTATAACATCGCAGTGAAACTTTGAGCTCAGCTGCATGTGGTCGCTCGGAGAACGGACGTTTTGAAAAGAAGGGCGAGAAAAATCGATCGTTTGACACGACGTATTTGATCATAGTTATTGATCGTCATTGGTACCAGGCAATCAAGCTCGCATCTTCGCGAAATCATTGAGATACTAAACTTATATCGTTCTTTACACAATTTCACATAGCGCTTCTTTATAACAGACTTTCAATCCTTAATTATCGATGTGGCAATTTAACATTTTCCTCTCGCTTTTCTCCCACGAAAGCTCGACTTTCCAATTGAGACTCAATTAAGCATTGTGCCTCGGACGCCAGAGATTTTTGTGGTCGACGTTGATTTCGGCAAATGGAGCACTGTGCCAGACACGATTGGGAGATTGCGGGCCGCTCGGCACCCTTGTGACCGAGCGCGTGTTTCACGCTTAACGAACAATTCATTATGCAGTGCAATTAGGCCTCCCGCGGAATTCCGGCGCAGCGCTCGACTGTTTAATTGCTCGCTCCTCGCCGGCCGTGTAATGGCGGGCCACGCATAAACATTCCCGCCAACTTTGCCTGCACACATGCCACTTGCCCACCGGATGTCTCTCTATGCATCGAGCGGCTATAATTACACGCCATGGACAAACTCTACCTGGCAACTGAAGCGCTAGTTGGAAAGCTTTCTGGCTACGAAGCCCCGCATACGATACATATTGCACAAAGTTTCCTCCTGAATATAATTATCCACGTGTAACTGATACCCGCAAAATGATTAACTAACAGAGGACAAGAAAACATTTAATTGGTAAGAAGAAGCTCTATTCATGCGCGTCTTTCGACAAGTTCGAGCAATCGAACACCACTTCAATTTGCCAGGAAGCGTTTCCAGCAGCGGTTCGAAAGCAGAGAGTGGACAAAGACAGGAGGAGGAAAATAGAAGGGAGTGGAGAATATTTGAACATTGTGCTTGATCCATATAGGGAAGAAGGATCCTCAAGGAAAGCAAAACGAACGACGATTGGTAGGAGTCGAGTAGGATCGGGGTCGGGCTCGAAGACTTACAACAAAGGGATGGCCCTTGACCCCGGAAGCGCACTAGATTAAAGCGAGCTTTCACCGCTCGAGCAGAGAAAGCCCGAGTGCATCCCGCCACTCGCGCTCAATCGAGCGATCCATTTGCCAATCACTTCGATTACGATCGGACCAAATAATAGATATTCTGCCGCCCGACTGCACGCCAAGTTTATGATCCAAACGCTTCCTCGGACGAGAAACAGAGCTGGCATAGCTTCTTCGAAATTTCCCAGCTTTCTGCTTAAATAGCAGTATCTGGATACTTGTACGTATGCATACACATCGCGCTAGTTATATGTCAGGGTGTGTCTTATTCGTCTGTGTGTGTTATATGTATAACGTGACATTTATACATCTCCGGCCGGCTTTACGGCCACCTTCGAGCGTGACGAGCGCGTGCTACCGTAAACTTTATACATTATTGCTTTTCCGATAGCCACGTCACGTACGTTCGATCTGGCTCACGTTCGCCCCTCTCCCCTATGTCCACCCATCCCGCCACCTCTCCCTGCAATCGCCCCCGCGCGAAATTAAATTAATTATGCGACACACTCTGCGCGTGTGCGCCACGTCCAATGACACTTTTGCCGTACGTGTAATCGGCAGGCTCTCCAGCCCGTCTATCGATCGGTAATTAACCACGAATGATCCGATATGTTTCCTACTAATTGGCACCGACAACTAATCCACACGTACGCCGACGAATATAAACTTTGTCCAAAGCTAATTCTATCTCTCAAGAAGTAATTGGGTTTTGTACTTTATAAGAACTGGCGATAATATTCCGACCAATGCTCGACAGTGTGTTCAGGCAGTGCATGGAAGAACTGATATGTATTTGTTTTTCCCTCCAAAAAAAATGATATGTGTTCGATCGGGTGGACATGCTCGGGGCGAACGCCGCTCAGAATTGTTCAGCGACACACCCTTTCGCAGGTTCACACATGCGCTTCCATTCGTGTCTCTTCCCTTTCTCGATGTCCTGTCATACCGTTGCCCACCCTTTTTTTTTCTTTTTTTTTTTTTGTTGCCACGGGACACGCGTGGATGTGCACGTTTAATTAATTCAGTGAATTGACGAGCGACAAATTGTTTATCTGGAAAATCGAAACAGTCGAAATTGGCCGGGTTGAAAAGTTCTCAACGCTGATGGTTGGCTCCCGAAGTTCCAGGGCAGGCTTTCACAGAACGAGAGCCTTCCACCAATTGACAAAGCAGGAAAACGGGAGAAGGGTGGAAAGGCTGGGCTGTGTTACAAACGATGATTAATAGGTCTGATAATTGATTTCAATGTATCAAGCGTTTCTAGCTCCCGAGAACCTTTTAAAGGGCAATTCCTTCCTTCGTTGCGCCGTTCTCACCGAGAGACACTACCCTTGATTAATGGGACTCCTGCACCCAGTGAATTATAGGGATTTCGAACATCATTATTCGGCGCAATTGAACCAGCGTAACGCCAGTTCAACTTACAAATGTCATCGACGAACAATTTAGCCAACAAGATCCTCAATTGGATCGTAGAGAAATCTCAAGGCTATCAATTATCGTATTAATTTTTCACTGTTCAAGGAGGCACATAGAAGGGGTTGGGGAATTGGAGCAAATGGTCGAAGCGAGGGCCAAATTGAAATGCTAGCAAACAGGGAAATCTGATCGATAATCGGCATACGTGTCCACTCCAATCGTGTCCCGTCGGTGCACCCAGTCTCCCTGCCGCCCATTACATCACCCATTACATCACGGTAAACTATTAACAATCTACAGATTATCTACACACGCTTCACATCGCGACTCATTCGGACAATACGCACGCACGTTCAGACTTCACCGCAAACTTTAACAAACACCTAGTGGTCCGATACGGGGAGGAGTTTGCTTGTCGCGATAGATTATTAACTATACATTAATCGGCGCCGTATCCACTCTCACATGAGCTAGACTGATGGATTTATAGCTATATAAACCGCGCGCACCATGTGTGTGTCCTTTCGATCGAAGATCCCCCCGCAGAGAAGATATTTACCATTGGCAAACACAGACTGATTACTGGTCCTCATTTGCCCTGGCAATCAGATATCCTCTTGGCGACGAGAGAGATTCCAGTTAATGAGCTTAGAAATAAAGAGTGCCCAAAGGGAATACTGTGTAACGAGAACTGGATGGACAGGATCAGAGTGGACCAGAATCATCGAGGGAATCCATGGTTATTTCTCTATGAGACTAATTTGAGAGAAGGGACGATCATCGACTGATCTAAGAGGGTAGAAACTATTTGAAGAGGATCCTCGAACGTGTACACAGTTATCGCGAAAGCGACTCACGAATGTCTGCTCGTCGGCTGTATAATGACCGAGCAGCCGTTTCGTGGGTGGCTGCGATGCCATCGCTGATCCAGCAGCGCGGACACGTATTTGGATAGCCGCCCATTTTCCGCATATGGGATCCCCCAGCGATATTGCCCACGTAGCAAGGCCCGTGTTCCTGTCACAGGATACCAACGTCGGCACAGGCTCCCTGATAAAAATCATTCTGCTAAACACGCGCCTACCACCACAACTCTAAGTCTCACTCTGTCCTATCACATTTCTTCTTCGATAGGAAAAACTCGTCGGATAATATTAATAACAAAAAAAAACAGTCTCAAGTATAAGTAATATAATAATAAAGAGGGAATCTTCGATCAATGGACCAATCGAGACAAGACTTTCGACGGAGGTGCCACTCGCACATTGCAAAGACTAGAGCCGCTTCAGTTAATTAGGTTGCGAACAAAGTTCTCATTCGTTGATCCGTGCCTCTCGAAGCCTATTTCTTCTTATCTCGTTGCTTCCTGTTCCAGCGTTGCCTGGACCACCAGCTCACCATCTTGGTAGCATTCTACGTCCTGTCTATCTCGCGAAGAAGCGATGTCACGAACCGGTGAGGTAGATCGATGGTAGCAGGCTCGCAAGGACGAGATGCATCGTAATCATTGTGGTGAATGGGAATCTTGAGAAACTTTGACTCCCGCTGCTATATGGCAGCTTCACCTCAACCTCTGCCATCTTGAAGATCGACAGAAGAGGATGTGTATGCACTTCGTGGTGCTTGTTGTTAATCTTGTCGCTGAGGTCCTGCAGCATCGCCGCGCACTCCTCCTGCAAAGAATCCTTGTCATAGCGTGTCCTTCACTCACCTTCATCTATCTTCACTAGTGTGCTTCTCTAAGTTGGATGCTGGATAATAAGTGCAGGATTGTGCATGTACAGATTGGGCTGAATGCTTTTAAGACAGCTTTTGAAAGTGAAATCATGTGTGATTGCAATCGGGAATAGTAAGATCATGCAGGTAATTGCGTTGGCCAACAGTGTATAACAGACATGCTTTTACCGGGATCGGTAATCCCGCATGAAATGAGAGGTAGGATGGGATATTTGCAATCCTGTTATTACAGTCGCTGCTCCATTACGCTCCTGTTTAACAATGCCTGCTTTCAAATAAAACAATCGGCTCCCTGCAATAATAATACCACTGATCGAACACGCGCATTCAAAGGTGAGCGGGTACGCCTCTCGCGTGTAATTAAAAATTGAATTGTTCGCGATGCTCTATTATGTCGGTCGCTTGTTATTGTCCACCTTTGTTTTCTCATTGTGCTACGTTGAATTGGCATCGACGCCTGCGGGTAACAAGCAACCGTTTTCTTTCAACCAACTAAGAGACACTTTAGCGAAAGTGATTCCAAAGAGAGCGCAGGTATTATGCTTCACTATCTACGATGAAATAATCGAATTCCTTTCTTAAGAAGTACTCGAATTCATCTTGGCTGCCCAAGGGATTTTCCACACTTCTATAAGGAAGAGTAGGAATTTTCTGCAAGCGCCAGTTGTTTGATCGTGGCTTAACGAGCGTCGAAGTGTGCGAGTGTCGTCCCGGCGCAAACTGTCGGCATCGATTTCCATTTTCATAGGAGAGCACCTACTGTCAGGACTCATAGTTTCTCTTGTGACAGAAGGATAGTGGAAGGAGAGTCCTGGCCTTCTCGAAATGACTCTCGGCTCGTTGAATCTTTAATTTCCGGCCGAGGATAAAACGAAAGCTTGAGCGTGAACGAACAAGCGAAAGCCGGTGTGTCACGTTTCGAGGGATTTTTGGTAGAAGTCTCTGCCACCGGCTGGTATATTTCTTTCGCGGAAGAAATTTCGCGATGCGGAAGCATGCACGAGTGTTCCTCGAGGTGGTCGCTTAATCAATAACGACGGTCGAGTCTGCTCGACGTTACTCGTTAAAACGACGGGGCAGTTGTGTGGAGCGCGCGCGACCGGTAGTCGAGCAAGTAGAAAAAGAAAGAGGGTGGCGACGACGGCGTCGGTGGCGGCGTCGGCGGCGGCGGCGGCGACGGTAGCGGGGCGTTCGTACGTAAGGGCGAAAAATAAGAATCGGCCAAGCAAGAGGGCGGAAAAAACCTGCCGGCAGGAATAACGACATGCAACGCACGCCTGCCGCCTTTATAACACGTAAAGGGTTGCTGGTCGCGGAAAACAGGCTCGTCACGCAATGCAAATGAGCTTGAGCAGCTAGCCAGCCTCCTACGAACACTGGCAACTTTTTTCCTCGCTTACTTTTTACCAGCCACTGTCTTACTTCCCAGAATTACTATGCTACCCTTTGCGCCACGTCCTCCCGCTGACATAATAAATCATCTCTTCTAATATTGCCTTCGTATCAGTCTGACCTAGCACCAAAATTCACCCCGACAGTAGAAACGTCCCATGAGATTTCTTGCAGGACCGTGCAAAACCCGGAAAACCACCCGGAAATCTATCGCAACCCCGCACATATGCATAAACGAGGGTTGGATATTCTGAATGGGAATTGTGGTCACAGGAATTTAAAGGACAGGTTTGTAGATCCGATGAACGCGTGCGCGCATACGAGTATGTTATGGGATGTTTCCCTTTAAAGCCGACGAAAATAAGCAGATTGCGTGTTAAAGGCTTTTTCTCCTTGTTCGACGTGTTCTAGGTAGCGCTCGTTCTTGAACTCTAAAGCACTCGAGGCGTCCTCGTCGGTCCGCCTCTGGACTGCTTTAAAAATGAAAGCCGGCCCTTCTCTAGTGTCCGCTTCTTTAGTGACTCGCGCTGCAAGCACTGTTCCACTGTCAAACAGAGAGCGAGAGGGATAGGAATGGATGGAGAGTGAAGCTAGCATAGAGAGTTCCAAGGCCCAGCTTCACGTCCACTCCGATTATCGTCGTAGATCTGCGATAAACTCGAATGAACTCATCGACATCCTCTCTTCGTGTCATCACGAATTTCCTTTCGCCTGCTTGCACATACAACACCTCTGCCAAAACTTCCACTCAACTACCCTGATTTCGTATGCCACGCAATTAAGGATTTTTTTCGTCGTATGACGATGACACGAAAAATGACTGTTTTCTTTTGGGAAAAAGCACGTGTCGTGCAAAAGTTAAGATGAAGCATGACGAGCCACGAATTTTCCTCTTTTGCGCACTATATATTCAGACTACAGCTTTCCTTCTCTTTCTTAAACTCTAAAGATTCTCAGCACACTACGCGTACTCTGCCATGCATGTGGCAGTGCGATCCTGTGGACTGTTTTAAAAATGAAAAGCGCCCCCTTTTTTCCCAGCGAGTCCGCTTCACGCCGGAGAATACGTTCCGCTTTCTCGTCCAGTTTCTTCGTCGACTGTATAACTTTCGGACAGGTTGACACGCGACAATAGGCGAATCGACTGAATAGGACGAAGCATGACCCATATTTCTTTTAATTCTTTCAATTTACTCTCTCGCTCTTTCTTTCTCTCACTCTGTCTCTTACTTCTCCTGTTCGTTTTATATACGCGTTACGAAAAATCCACGAAGCGGAATATTCACGGCACCTCAATAACAGAGACTCTCCCTATTGTCAGTGAGGTACGAGGCATTGCGAAGTAGCACGGAAGACATTCGAAGGAATTATTCCAAGATACACGAAGCACACGCAAACCGATGCTCGAGGTTTTCGCTTGGGTTCTAGACAAAGGGTTAAAAATGTAGCTGTCGTCTGCTAATGCAGGCCGGCGGTGCGAGTAGCTCGGTGTCAAGAGCTCGATTTCCACGAAAGCGATCGCCTAGCTACGTGTCCTGCATTCAGAATCAACCATCGCACGTAGTCGCAGTCAAACCCTGCCAATGCGTTTTCTACGTTTCCCATCAAGCTCATTTCTTTCTTCGTCAAATAAGTAGCCATGCAAAGCGCGCGTCTATCTTGGAAATATCTCCTACGAAATCCAAACGAATGAGAGCTACGTAAACCGCCAGTCGATTGCATTCCTATCAGCATATAAAACTCCAGCATCCTCGACCAAATAAATAATGTTTCAACATCGTATTACAAATCGGGCAACTAGCCAGGAATTTTCTTCTACAACTAATCTTTAATCGGTTGTATCATAACTATTATTCCAACACTATCTCGTCGGACATTCTCTCAACTAGTAATCGCAATCTTCGAGGATTAATCTTCGCATATATCGAGGATGGTCCAACAGAACGGGAGCGTTCAAGGAGCTTATCAAATTTGGTAGTGGAGATTCAGGCTTGATAGTTCGCACTAATTCACGCCTCCTCCTCTTGGTGAGAGTGTCGCCCGAGCCGAATTACATTCCCGGGGCGCAAAAGCCCATCCTCTGCAAAGTGCATGTACACGCGATTTTTCAAAGGGGAAACCGGGCCGCCCACCTCTCGAACACCTATTCCTGGCATTCTTTTGCGACTCGTCGCCTCCGGCGAAATTAATCGAAGCACCATGCACTACTATGTATGTATGTGTGTGTGTGTGTGTGTGTGTATTAGTAGACCGAATGCCTTCAAAGACAGAGCGGGCCTATCATTCCTAACAAACGCGCGTGAACCGCCAAGTACACCTCATATACCTCTCCGGCATTCCTCCTCGGCCGACTCTCTTTCATCTCGGGAATACTTTCCTCTCGGCGTCTCTCATATTCGCGCGAGTGCGGTACGAGCGTGTCAGTCGGTCGCGTGACCTAGAAACTGAATCCGCCCATTGACAGCCTGTTCTTAACCCAGACCATCTTCTAGCAAACAATTACTGTCTATTCATTTATTCATTTAACTTACTAGATAGTTTAATATATCGATATTAAGCCTGTGAGATTTCCAAGCAAGTCCCTCGAGGCTTTCTCGAGCGACTTCTTGAGAGAAAGGAAGCCTCCCCACAGCTTCCAATCTCCGTGAGGTCCATTTCAGCGGTACCCGCAAATGCTATCGGCTCGCTGCGAAATGCAGCTCAGGCAGATGCCAGTTCTCCTTCTCTGTCTGTCTTAGTTTCTCCCTCGAAGCTTTGTCGTGTCTTGGTTGGGAGAGAGAGAGAGAGAGAGGAAAGGAGAGTCTATAGTGGAGATAGTATATACAGAAGAGAGGAAGATGGAGTAAGCGAAAGGGAGAGATACACAGAGAGAGATAGTTCGTCGGCGTAGGATCGTCATTGTCATCGCGGTCGATCGGGTGCTCGTTCTCGATGGCAGTCGAAATAGCGCTCGCCACCGATATCGGTTCTGTCGTCTTCATTGGGAGATAAGGTCTCCCTGAATGCCTTAATGGGTTGCGCCTATCGGGACGACCCAACCGACGCCAGCTCTGACCTATTGTTCGACTGCTACTATTACGGGATGACGATCTCGATAAGCATGATATCGGCTACTACCTACACCAAGATCCTAGACCCTTTGTCGCTGATTTCCACGGGAAAATTAAGGCCGTGCTATGATGCGTCACCAATGACGATTCCTTGCCCGTTTATACTCTCTTTGAAATTCTAAATGCTCCGCTATTTTAACTCCTCGACACTTGACCTTTCTTCCTCGAATGAAATATGTCAGGGTTTGGAAGTATCGACTATTCGGATATAATAAGATTCTGGTTATATATCTCCTTGTTGCGGATGGAAGAGAGATTGATACTTGAGTATACATGCTTGGGAAATGTTTTTATCAGGATATAACGATGCAAGGTTATTTTAAGTTTGGTATATTGAATTGCGAAGGGAACCCAAGTCGATCTCCTAGCGAGTGCTTATTAAGTGGGCGCCGAGTATGAAAGAGCGAGCAATTAGGAAATTCTCAGCGGCCTGTGTAACACGGCATGTTGAAATTCTCTCTCATTCGCTCACTCTTGCAATCTCCAGCTTTCGCCTTGCGAGTGCTGAGTTTTAGTTCGACCCAATTTCGGGTTTTATTCTCGTTGGCCTGAGAAAAGTATGCCGGGTCGCAGGCGACTCGCGGCTAATTGTAACGCTCCTCAAGATTTACAATGCTCCCGAAGTCAAAGTGACTTTTAATGAAAAAAACTGTTATGGGAAAGTGATACTCCTGGCGCCGTCGGTGGCGACGGTGAAGGCGCGACGTTAAAGCGGAGCTTTATAAAGAATTTAAGCTGAATTTAAGTTCCGTCGAGTTAACTTTGAGGCGAAGTAACTTTGAATTCTTTATGGAAACGTTCCCCACCTCTTACTAGACGCTTCAGCTTTTGGTCCCTGTCTTCTACCACCACATCATTGCATTCCGATATTAAAAAGCACCGAAGAAGATTCCCAAAAGAGTTTAGCACTTGTTTAACAAGCCTCGACTGGTCAAAGGGCTACTCAGACAAATTCGATTGCTGGTGAATCGAGAAAGTTTCATTTCAAAAGATCGTTAACATGATAGTAATTACTTCCTTCTCCCTCGAGACACTCTTCTCCTTATGTGCCTCTTACTACTCGAAAGAGTCTTCGAACGATCATTAATTCCTCAATTACATCAAGATTTTTCCAAGCAATTCCAAGCTAATTTATACGCAATGAAATCACTCGTATGAAGAAGCTACCAAGATACGCAATGACTTCCTTAAGGATGCATTCGGGTAACTATCGGTTGCATCCCGGAAAGGAGAGTTAATGGAGCGCGAAGGCGCATTATCTCAGAATTACCGACAAGAATGAAGGGCGAACAGAGGGTTGAATGAAGCTAGGGGCAAAAAGAGAAGAGAAAGAAACGGAAGAGAGGGTGGCTGACAGATGGCGAAGTGACCTACTCGATAATTCAGGGTCGACGAATTCGAGGACGCCGATTCCACCGCAATCCTCGAAGCTCCGCTTAACAATGCGAATTCTCTCTCGCGTTCGACTTCTTTCTCACGATCTTTCGGAATGCTTAATGGAACGTGAGACGAGTCGTTCACGCGAACGAGATCAGCCACTTTCCTCAACGTTCTGACCTTAACATCCCATCAAGAAATCCCTGCTAAATTCTCACTGGTCCATCGTCATCCAACATATCTCGCCTGTTCAAGAATTTGATGAAACAGGTCTGAGATTATTCGAGGAACTGTTAGAGGTCTTGAGGTCTCCGGTCATCCACACAAATCGTACTGTCTCCGCGAAGGCGGTAACTCGCTGGGGAATCGATACGGTTTCCGCGTTTTCGTCGTTCCTCGTTTGTCGAGAGAGAGCCGCTCTCTCGTTGCCCGAAGTTTATTGGAACGTGCTTAATTAACTTTCCAGCGGCGACTTGGCCGCCGCCGGCATCCTCTCTCTTGCTCTCCTTCTCTCTCTATCTCTCTGTCTCTCTCGGTCTTCTACTCCTCGCGATTATCCGTATGCCGAGACTGCGGCAGGAAATCCAGCCGCGTGGAACCGGCTACATCACAGACACCGCCACACACACACACACACACACATACATACATACATAAATTGCTAGGGTCTCCGTGAAGTAACAGGAGGAAACTAATCGCGGCCACCTACCATCCCTCTGCATACCTGTTTGCTCTCTTCTCTCTCTCTCTTTCTTTCTCCTTCTACTCGAATTAAACGCAAAGTCTCATTTCACTACCTGCGTTTTTGAATGCAAACTTTTGCCCTACCATCCGAAGCCTGTGTCATTTCTACCCTCGCACAATCTCGACGCTTCCTTTTGTACCAGAGTAGATTTCGTTCGTTGGTCCTTCTCCTTTTCTCTCTCTCTCTCTCTCTCTCTCTCTCTCTCTCTCTCTCTCTCTCTCTCTCTCTCTCTCTCTCTCTCTCTCTCTCTCTCGTTTCAGAAGAGCAATCTAAACCTACCGTTGCATAGCGGCGACTTCGTTACGAACTCCTAACACTTGTGAATGCGTCTAGACGAGTATCTCCGAGTGATCGTTATTAGAATTTTTCGGATAGCTCGCTCAAGCTTGTCCGGATAGAAAGGAGAAGGAATGAGAATGGTAAAAAGGCAACTTCCCAAGTAGCGTTGGAAGCATTCGGAGGGGAGCGAAAAGTCGGCTCGGTGAAAGGGTGGAAGAAAGAGGATTACAGGAAAAGAGAGAGAAAGAGAATGCACACAGTTGAGAGATCGATACTCACTCAGATGCAGGCGTTGGGTGGGTGGGAATGGCAAGAGGCATAGGTGCCTTTATTGGCCATGTGCCAATGCACCGGCTATCTATGTGGAACACCTGCACTGTTTCGAGCGACGACAGACCGAAACTGCGCGAACCTCTCACCCCCTCGCAGCCATCCGAAAGTGAATCGACCTCGCCTTTTAGGCTGCTGCTGCTGCTGCCGCCGCCGAATAACAATACATTCCGCCCGTGAAAAAAAAAAAAAGCACCCGGCCAACCACGTTATTCACAGAATGCGTGTCGTTTGTTAAATTACTGGCGTTTGGTTATCTGCTCGAATTTGAAACGGAGAATTTTGAATAGCTAGAGTTAACAGAGTTGAAAGAAGAGAAGGTTGTACTGCTTTTATTCTTTTAGTGGAACGGCGTTGGAATTCACAGTGACTTTTAATTGTCGCTGCGTGGGGAAGTCTCCGGGTAATCTGATGAATAATATTGGCAGAGAGAGAGAGAGAGAGAAAGAGAGTAGAAGAGGTACAAGGTGGAGAAGACTGACGGAATCGTCGGGACGTGCCGCTGAATTATTAAGGGCCGCCGAGCTGCCGCGGGTTATTCTTATTCCTTATTATTCCTTCTGTGCATCACACAATTTCGCCGAGGGGTGAAACTCCCCCCTGTATTCCGCCCCGGGGACTCCTTCGTCTTCCTGCGAGTCTGCTTCCCGTGCAATGACACCGTGCCTGATTTAAAGGCATTATTGCCCCGATTTCTCCACAGCCACTCCGTTTCCCTCCGGTCTTTCTACCCCTGTTAACTCACGCGTGCGGATCCTCAAATAATCATTAACCTTACTGCAAAAATTCTACCCTTTGCTCTCTTGGGTCTAATTCTACAAGATCTTCGTACTTCGTAGTCTGCCAGGGATTCTTCGAAACTTTAATTCAAGTGTAATATGAAAAGTAGCCAATTAAGAAGATCTTTTGAAATCTGTCGAATTATTGCCGACCGATTGAAACTCCAATCTAATATGATTTGATCCTCAAACTCCATGACTTCTCGCTAGTAAGGATTCCAAATGCAAAGCGGGGCGCGAAAGAGCGTGAAGAATGGGGAAAAGTCAGAAGGATGCTGGCGGCTCGTAATTCGAGTTGCCAGGAAGAGGATGGCTCTGCTCTTCTTAGCCATATTAGCAAAGTTTCAAGACGTATGCACGCGGGACGTGCTGTCGCAGGGAAAAATGCAAGTTTCTTCGGTCTCTCCCCTTCTACGAGGCTCTTGGGAGTCAGCCTCACCGAGAAATGCTTGCTATCCTCCACCGAATTGAAATCAAAGACAGATACGACTAAACTCGTTTCTCCCACTTCTCTCATTTTCTAGATCAGAGAGTGAGAGAAAAAAAAAAAGATAGTCAACACCATAAAATCTTGTCTGACACGAGCAATCGACTTTTAGCCGACGACGATGTCAGCTGCACGTTCACAATAAAAATAGGACCAAGTGCCACAGGGGAGGGGCAACTAAATGCCTTCTTAGCACAGGAAACTTAAAAAATTGTGACCTCTCCTCACGCGCCAGTGAGCGTCGTCCAAGTTCTTAACACCCCCGTGAAAGTTGAAGCACCGTGTTACCGAGTTAAACATTTAAGAGTGGCGGAAGAGCACGGGGATACGCCTGAAGAAAAAGCTCCGCGCTCGACTTTCCCCAACTATTGAAAGTAATTACGATCCCCCGAAAACTCCTCTTTACCCATACACTCTTATCGTTATATAAGATTAGAGCACACACAAGTAATTATAAGTTATCTTCCAAGTATTATCTGACTCTCGTGAATTGAAGTACCAGACGATTATTATGTTCTCTGTGTAAGTATGTCTGATTGATGTTTAATGGTTAACAATTGATTCATGATTGATTAATTAATTGGAAAGTTTTAATAGAAGATTCGTTTATTTTGGAGAAAGAAGTGTTAAAAATGTCTCGCTGAAAAGGAGTGGAAGTGGTATCTGAGTGACCAAGAATGACCCTTCTGGGTCAAGCGAGTCACAGACCAGATGTTTCGCCCTCTGTTCTTCGAAGTTAAATTCTCCGAAACGAATATTACCAGAGCAATCATCAAAGTAACGAAAATGTGCAAGTTAGAAACATCTGGTGAAATTTTGAATCATTATTAAGACTATCGTGCATGTCTGAACCATATAATTCCATAGATTTAAACACTAACTATTAGTAAAGTGAGTCGATAACGTGACTAATTCCTGCTTGCCCAGCTCAAACACGCGTCCAAATGGTACACCGATTTGCTCACGCAACCTGTCCGAATGACGAGAAACTAATCGTAGAAATTGCAGTCCGATATTCGATCTAATTCCTCGGCGAATGCGAACCCGGAGAGTTTGGGGGCTGGGATTCGGACACGAAACGGCCAAGAGCTAGTCGGGAAGTGGCTATTTCCGAGGTAGAATAATGGAGCGGTAACATTACGAGAGTTCGCTTGGTCAATCGGCAGAGAGAGATCCGATCGATGTACGGGTATATAGATAAATGGAGCGAGATTCGGATCGGAAGATGTTGGAAGATGAAGAACGACGATGGAGCGCCTGGCAATCCGCGAGTTTGGGGAATTGAATGGCTTAAGACGAGCTCTTCTCCGGATGACCGTTATCGTTGAGACGAAGAAGGTCGGAGGGAACAGCAGGGGAAATAATTTAATCGCTTTAAAATCGATCTAGCTACGTCGATGGAAAAATACGATCGGCCTTGAAAGGGACTTCCTTCAGCGGATATGTCCGCTATGGGATGAAATGACGTTGCTACAGAGAAACATCATTTCGCCATCTCCGCCGACTTTCTCCCGCGGTCTACTTTAGCCTGGTAGAATCAAATGAAAAATTGAAGCAATGTCGTCCGACGAAGGGAAAAAAATAACCCCTACCGCGTGCTACTGTGCAAAATTGGCTCGACTTCCCCCCCACCTTCCACGGAAAATCGTGATTGGCCCTGTCAAGCTTGCGTATTTTTGCCGTGCTGCCCGACAGTTTAACAAGACGGACAGCTCTGCGGAATTTACGTGTAACGTGACCGTAGCGATAAGGTCGCAGGAGCGTGTAGTTTGGTCGATTAAATGAGAGAAAGAGTTGCGAGGGTGCAACTAGGGGTGTTCCAACTCCCTGAGCTCTCTTTCTCTCGTAGGGATTTCCGCCGAAATTCTTGCGCGAAAATCTCATCGACCCAGAGGGCGTGCTTCGCTCTCGCCGCCTGACGGCAAGAACTTGGAAAGCGGCCATCAGAAATGGCAAAAACTTTCGAGCGGCTACTCTTCTCTGGTGTCCATGCAATTGGCGCGTCTGTGTCTGTGAGTCCGAACGAGGGAGAACGCGCGCTTTTTGCCCGGGCGAACAATTTCATTTGGTCTCGTTTCGGGCCAGCGAAATCAGGCGGCAGGTATTCGCGGCACGTATCCAGCGGCCGTTAGGAAAAACATTAAAAATTGCCGACAGAGATGTACACATCGATCGCGACGCTTCTCTTATTTGGCTGCTAGCCAGTCTCCGCGATTCCCATTGATTAACACGTTGCCTGTTTAATTCACTTCCAAGCGCCGATGATCAAATTCGCTTTATTACCAGCCACCCCCTTCGCCACCCTCTTCGTTACACTTCCACTCGGCGATGAAATCCTCGGAATATATTCATTAACTTGCCGAACTAGGCCGAATAGAGTCAATCCAATGGAATTCATCTGTAGAATTTGAGCTGAAGGAATAGCGAAAGAATTGCGTTCACTGGAATCGGAAGTCGATACAAGGATTTTCAATTGGAGTAGAATGGCAGGAAGTCTTCTCTATTCTCGAAATGATCTTGAAACGATTAGTCATCCAATTACACCAGGAGAAAAGGAAATCACCGTGACCCACGTCCTCGCTGTTACCCGACGGAAATCGACTTTTCGGGGCCTCCGCGAGAAATCGAGTCGGCCAATTTCCGGCACGCACTCGAAGAAAGTTAAGCCACCAACTCCGTTGAGCGCGAGTATTAGTTGGCTTGCCGCGGAAATTGGTGAGTCTTTAGAGCTTCGCTTTTGCAATCCTTGATTCTCTCTGGTAGCAGTAAAATTCCTTTCCTTTTACCTCTCTTCAACATCCGCTTGGCGAAACACGTGTTCCATTGAAAAACGGAAGTACTGGAATCGAGATCAATCGTGATCGATGGAAGCTGATTGAACTGTGAGAGAGCGCGAAAAAATGATGCCAGTCATTTTTTTTTTCAAGAACACAGCACATCGGAGAAATTCGACGCTCGACCCTTCAAAAAAAGGGATGTCCAGGGGTTTGGTGGAAAAAAATGTGGGGTGTACCTGATTGACCGGGCGCGTTGCAGCAGCCACCAATTCAAATCGGCGATCCCTCTATCAAATTGCAAATCGGCCAGCGTTCGCTTAATCGCAAATTGGAAATCGCCGTGTGCAAAGTCGCCTCGCAGGCCCCTTTACACCCGACCGATCACCTAATCGTATTCATCGATTGGATAGGTAACCTTCCCTTCCGTTCACACTCTTTCAAATTAGTAATTACACATGTACGATATAGTAAGTTTTATTATTGGAATTCTATTCTATCTCATTCCACTGTTCTCAAGAGAGAATGAAGTTATGAATGATTTGACAAGTCCCAAAGGATTTAGTGCGCCAGTTTCTGAAAGTCCTGCTATCATTGAGAATGGTTTAACTAATTCGGGAAGCGTTTGGGACGCTTGTGCACGATTAATACGTGACCTTTTCAATCGATCGTGTGCGGTGAGTGGGTGGGAGCTCCCATGGAGAGGATATCCGATGAAAAATTTGCCCGGTATTTAAATGAAGCTTATATCATCGTCAACGAGTTGCTCTGTGTCTCTATCTTTTTCTCTTCCCCTCTCCATCGATCTCTATCCCTCTTTCCCTCTCTTTCTCTCGCTCCACCACTGTATTTGATCTCGGCGAATATTCGCCGCATAACCGTACGCAATAACTCTGGACCACGCGGCCGATACAATCCATTAAAAGCGTTCCGCTGTATTTTTTCCCCTCTCACCATGACAACTCTCTTCGTCTCTCACACTCACTTCATACCTGGCTCACTGCCTGCCTCGACAGGCTCGTTTTTTTGTTTTATTATAAGCTATATCGAGTGCGATTTACATTTCACGACGATGTTTTGCAATCGGATCGCGTATACGCGCACTTTATAAGGGAGCGCGTGTGTTCAGCGGATTAACACACGACGCAGCCTCCAACTGGCGAATCCATCGTTGAAAATTCGACGCCGGCATTGGCTGAGTTATTTTGTTATTACGAATGTTACGTAAAATCGCAGGGCTTGGTAGGACGCGTATGGTATGCGACGAAAACATTCCCCGGGTGCATTTTATCGTGCGGTGTGTATTGACGATCATCGTATTTTCGACCATCAGGATTATTAGCTGCGATGCGCTATCGGAAGTGTGTCACAGAATTCGTCCTCCCAGCTATTTCCTGGCCTCGAGTTGATTGACGCGTGCCGAAAAGTTAGCCGTACTTCGACGAGGATAGTTTTTTCGCTCTCCACGTGATTACATGTCACTAGGATCTTATCGTCATGATGTCGAACTTTTAGAGAACAGGTAATACTTGTGTAAGACTTGTTTCAGTGAAACTTAAGTAGTTCCAAGTACTAGCATGCACTAGGATAAAGTAAAGGTAGTCTAAGTCTACAATGGAGACGATGGTATCCACGTAGAAATGACTAGTCCCCATTGTAATTGGTCGATTACCGAGGGAATACTGATTCCTTGCATGAATTCACGTAGGCAGGCCTTAATTAATCGTTCTAATCACAGACTCCGAGGGTAAGGGTGATTTTCGCCGGGTGAGCAGACCCTTGCGAAAAGTCTCCTATCATCCAGCTGCATATCACGCACTTCCTGTGCGTGCCATGCGTGTACAAGTTCCACGGGAATACGAAAGCTGATTTCAACCAGGTGCATACACGCGATCATAATTTTACAAACACTCTTGGGGACCTTGAACCTGCCTCTATTTTACCAGAAATCAACTTCCCCATTCTTGTATCAGTAAACTTCCTTTAAAATATAAAACTGTCTAGTCTAATGATTGAACGAAGTTTATCACAGGATTAATATTCATCAAGCCAGTTTAGTGTTACGACGCAAGCAATAAAACGAAGAAGTCTCAATGCAGCGGGCATATTTGGCCTCTCGGTTGAAGAGATTCGTTGTAATCAGACAGAAGCAGTCGTCTTGGGAGCAGCGAGCGTGGGATGAAATAAGATTAGAAGAACTCATGCCAGGAGCTAGCAGGAGTAAGAGGGATTTGCAATTTACTTACCTTGACGCGGAGAAGGTGCTGCAGACTTTGAGCCTTGCTGCTATTTAAGGGTGGATTGTCGGTGCCGAGACGCGCCACTGCAATCACGTTTTCACGAGTAGCATTGTACAGGAAGAGCGTGCACACCGTCTGCAAATGGAAGGATTGGCGAGCCCAGAAGCTCGAATTAGCCATGTGCTCTTGATTCTCTAGTCGACAACCTACTCGCGATACTCGAGGAGGCTGATCAACTCAAGTAGTTCATCCTTTACCTGATTATTCACTTCTTCTCGCATGAAGCTATCGAGGGAGGACACTGCGTCGAAGACCGTGAGGTTGTTGTGCTGGCGCAACAGACTCTCGTCTTTCTCGCTGTACCCCAGGAACATGAATACTCCGTGCGGTATTGTATACGCATCTAAGGGACAATCAATATCACAAAGGTATAAGAAATCATGAGATTTTAAAAGTCTTTTTCATAAAGCTTCTTTTTCACTGTCTTTCTTCAAGCTTGTTAATAAAGACTAGATTAATTCCATCAAGTTGATAGACTTCAGGAAGCAAAGAGAATTATTTCTCTGGAGATAGTAGAGAAATGAAAGGGTCGTCTATTCACCGGGCGATGGCCGCATGCATATGAAGCGACCGCTGTAACATAGGCAAGGTCCACGGTGTGCTTGGTAAGCTGGTGCCTCATGGTTGTAGAAAGCGAAGTCGGTCTTGCACGGCGACGAATCCACGCAGATAGCGTTGCAGATCAACACCTCACCCTCTCCGCACTCACACAGCTCCGAGCATTCGGGCTCGTCCTCTCGATATAACTGGGAAATGTAGTATCAACTCTCTATTATATTACATGGTTACATTGATAAACTTCTAGGTCTTTCTTCGATCTACCACGTCCGATATTCCAGAGGGAAATTCTATGTTTCATTCATACAAATAAGTTAGATTGCTGTTAGAATGTACAGAAAGTCTAATGTCGATATGTGAATTATTTTAGTGATTTAAATCATAATTAAGTTAGAGTTTAGCTATACCAAGGATGAAATAAGATGAATTTTGACGTTAGATTTGTATGGTAGCTTAATATGGAACGATCATAGCCAAGGAGTACTAGAGAAGGAAGTCAAGGAGTAGCTCGCAACGAAAATTCTTCGAAATCGTGGCCACAGATTTCTAGATCGACTCAGAAGCATCGTGTTCATTCTATACATATGAAACCCACAAAAGTCGGGTTCCCATGTTCACATAGCAAAACGACCAACTAATGATACCCGTTCCATGTTTCGTCTCGAATATTTCCAAGGTTTTCTTGCGCCACGAAGATATTTCGTATCTGTTTCTGTACGTTATTAATTAGATCCGGCGGCCATGTTCATGTAATGATATCTTGTTCATGGTAACAAGCTAATGAGATCCATTTTGCGGCAAATAGCATTGCTATTGAACATTTCCCCCAATTTAACAGGATCATTATTCAATCACGGCATTTGATGGATCAAATAAATGTATTTATATGATTACCTCTGGAAATTTGGAAATAACACGTGCTTTGTCCGGCAAATTATATTTAACAATAATATCGACAAGATTGAGTACTAAAAATCAACGGGTTAGGATGACTATCAATAATGCTGGAAAATTCGATTACATAAAGAAGAATGGTGAACAGTATGAGTGGACGTTGGATGGAACTAATAAGGAGAGATAGAAATAACGAAAGTGAGTTGTCTGTTTTCAGTTTTATCTGCTCCGTTGAGCCGCGTAGCAATGTTTCGCTAGCGTTCCAGAAAGAGCGAAAAATGTCTTTTCTCGCAACGATCCCGAAGAAAGACCTCCGTCGAGATTGTGTCCGTATACTCACCCTCTTGCCCTTGCCCTCCCGTATGTATTGGTGACTCTGCCTCGGCCTTTGAACCACGCAGAACCCTGGAAAACCAGACGAAATGCTCGAGACACGCGTTTCTTACGTTTTCCCACCGTCAAACTGCTTTCCCGAGACGTTCCCGTCTCTCTGTTTTCCCTCCACCTATGCTCTCCCAACCAGTCCCTGCAAATCTTTCTTTTCACCAAGAGATTCCAGCTTGCTCGTGTCGCTTTGCAAAACGTGCGACACGATTTCGTTGCAGGAAGAACGACAGGAGCAGCACGAAAATTCCTTATGTTCCCGACAGCATTTCCAAGCGAATCGGCGGACCGATCAAAGTGTTTTCGATTCGAAAAAATGGACCGGTGAAAATGTCAGGTAGAAATGTTATTCGTCTGACAGTTGAACCTGTCATCGCAGATATATTCCTGGAATTCCAAGCTATGCTCGATCCATCGTGCTAATGGAGAAGTGCTCCAAGATATAGGGGCGATTTGCTCGGCTACCGAAATCCCGGACTATTACTAGTTTAATCAGACTCACGCGGCGGTGTGGTGGTGGTAGTAGTGGTGCTCGGCGTGGTACTTATGCTGGTGGTGGTGAGGTCCCAAGTTTCGGTGGGTTCGGTGGTCGGCCACCTCGTTACTTCCGGTATTTGATTATCGTCGACTTGCTCGACCGCGGTGACCGTTGTCATTCTGCTCACGGTCGACGTGGTCGTCCTCACGGTGGTACTGGTAGTCGTCGTGGCCGTCGTAGTTGTTCCAGTCGTCATGCTCGACGGAGACCTCGCCGTCGACGAGATCGTGGTCGTTGTTGTTCGTGGATAATGATGGTGCTTCCGGCGCGCGTGATAGTCCTTCTGGGACTCCACTGTAAGGATCAAGAGACAATCAGTCTCTCTCTTTGTTTCTCACCGTACTCTTATCGATTTCTATCCGTTAAGATTTAATTGTTTCACCTAATACCCTTTGCCATTGTATCAGTAACCAATTGAAAAAGCATTACAAAGCCAGGATCGTCTTCCACCGACTTTCTTGGAAAGGAAGTTGTCTGGCGTACGTGCATCGCGAAAGAGGTGGGAAAACCAATTGCGCACGTGACACCTCCGAGGCTATAATATCTTACGAGACACCGATATTACATTGCAAAGTAGCCATCCCATCTTTAGTTGCAGTGGTCGTTACTATCTAATTCAATTGCCCGCTTGCGCGTTTTATTCGTCGCCTTGGAATCGATTCGACACGCTGCACCGATAGGAAACTTCAAGGGAGTATCTACGGTCGACTTTCATACATTTTTAGTGAGGTAAAGAAATACTAAGGCAATCTCGTTTTAGCTACGAAGTTCAAATTCTTTTATCTAATTCAAGTAATCCTTTAAGTTATTGGACTAATATTCGATGAAGATGAATGAAGGAGAATTGACATACCAACACAGGGATTCACCCAGAGTAGTCTTTGCCAGCCGAGGCAGTCATAGAGCTGACTAAGCTCGGTGCCCTTGCACGCGCAGTTCGAGCGAAGTTCGGTGCCAAGGATGCCCAGCATCGCTTTCCTACATTCCGCAGGCGGTCCAGCACACTTCTTCGTCACACTGTCCACGGCACAGCTTTGCTCGTAGTACTCCAACTTCATTCTAACCGACAGCCAACAAGTGCCGTGTCTCAGTATACCCAGCCATTTTAGTCGCAATTCCATCCATTCATTAACAATCGTGGCACCGATTACATTCCAACGTGTGCTTGTTAATTCTCAGTTTAACTAGATCCAATTATGCAGGAATGCTGACTGATTGTAAGCTTTGATAATTCTTTAAATAATTTCTATCAGAACAGAGTAGTATCAATGGCACTGTTTGAGTGTGACGAAACAGGAGTGGTCGGATGGACGCTTGACGAATGGCAATAACCACGAAAAATACATTCACTCGCGTACTCGGGTAACAAATCAATTAAAATGCTGAATCGAGCCTCGCTTATACCAGCACGCGTGTTGTAATTTAATCGGGCTGGTATACCGTTTCACTGGACGATTGCGTTTATTCTCCCAGTTTCCATCGTTCTCCCCAATTGACGGCCGCGCGCGTCTGATATCTTTAATCCTACCTTTCCCGTATTGGTAAATAGAAGCGCGAGTTCTCTGATGGACATAAAGTCCGAAACGAAATTAATACGTCTGTGCAGTTAAAAGTGGCTCACCGAAAATACTGTCTGCTCGTGAGAAGGACGAATCAGTGGAAACGAGAGGCTATCCGTATTCTTTATATCGGTGGATTTAATTAATTCCACGATGAAACAACAGTCGGAGGCAGCGTGTGACTGGCAAATTCCCGATGAGGAGGATATACGTGCTGACACAACCACACACGAGCATTACTTCCCTTTTATACGATATTTGTGTTCATTCAAGATAAAATGTTATACGTCCAATTAATGCAGTTACCAATACATTAGTGAAGCAGCCAACAGCTGATGATCAAAAGTGAGCAGAGAGCCGAAAATTAATTAAAAATATCTGCATTGCTGCTTGACCGTTGCCAAAGTAAATAGGGGAAATATGAATTTATATGAATTCATGACTACAGTGAAAATTAAAGGGGTACTGAATGAGTGTGTACCTGCATTCTCTATTTTCTTTGCAGGCTTCTGCCAGGCTGTGGCAAGTTGGCATCTCACCACCGTCAACGCGTTGTGCACATGCTGGATGCATTTTTTCCTGGGCGACAATGCATTCGTCCTTCTTGCTGTCGGTCTTCCTATTTGCCGTAAGAGATCATTTTGTTAAATCATCTACTCTCCGCGAATAAACTCCCACTCGATATAATCAACTCTTCATATTGAACGTTCGTTCGAATGGTAATTGGATGATCGAATCCTAAAAGGCGATGTTCCAGTGAAGGAGCATTAAACGAGCGAGCAACGCGTCTTACTTAACCACGTTCGAGTCTCGACTAAAGTTGGTAGTTAGATTTCAGTCTCGGCGATTACCGGAGTCTTGGCAGTCACACTAATCAAGCTGAACCAGTAGGAACGAGGTCAAGTATGTCTAAGACGCTTCGACTTTAATAAGCCGGGAGGAATTGCCGATGCAACCTCACGCTAACGGTGAACGCTCGCCTAAACTACTCCTTGGACGTGCATGACAACGTTAATCCACCTGAAATTCCCTCGGTTTATTTAGACCGAGGTGCACACTCCGTCGTATCACCCGCTGCTAACCTAAATCGAATTCAAAGGACTTGCGGTTTCGCAATCTTCATTACGTTTTGTGAGAGAAAATTTGCCCGAGTTGCCCTCTTTAACCGGAAAGGTTTTTACGCCAATCAATTAGAACACCCGATAAAAAAGAGATGAGATTACCATTTTAAAGATAGATAGAACAAAAATTCAAGCATCCGGATTTCAACTCGACAAAAGCGAGTTAAAAATTGAAAAAGAACTATTTAAAGCTACGAATCTCTTTCCTCGTAAATTTCACTTCCTTCTCCTTCTCTAAGCGGGACGGTCTCTTCGATGGCTCTTTCCCATCTGCGCGCCTTGCAGCCAGGTTTACTTAGGATTAGCGCAGCGGCTCGTGCTTAAGCGGCCCTAATTGTTACGTATTATACCAATTTACATAATTCAGTACCTCCGCGACACTGTCGTGGTTTCCCTCGAATCGAATAAATCAAGCATACTCCAGTTGAAAGCTGCGCGCGCTAGTTTCGTCAGGGTTTACGAGAGAAAAAAAAACGTATTAATGGCCTAATTAAGTTTCCGATAACTGCATGAGAAGTTCTTTTTTTTTATAGAGTCACCGATCTGCGGAAATGTGTTGCGCGCATCTGCCAGCCGTCCAGCAGGATATTGATAATCCATGAAACAATTCTGCCTTGAATTAGAATAATTATTTCATCGTTAAGCGATTTGCCAATTTTATCTAAATTTCACTAGGATGCAATCCTATATTATTGGCCAACTGCCATCTTTCCATGTTTTTTTTTTCACAAGGAAGAAATTCGTGACTCACCTGCATAAACAGAAAGCGATTTCCACGGAGTGCTTATGGTTCGCGGATTTGTAGAAATTCTGCAGAGCCTCCATGCACTCGTTCCTAGCGCAGGCTGTTGAGTCGCAGTGGTTTAGCACTGGCTGTAGTAACACCTTGCACTCCGGGTCGTTCCTTTAATGGCGGGGAGCAACAAACACGAGGTCATTTAGCATTCCCTTCGCGCCTGATACATATATTCCCGACTTGAGAGCTAGGCAACTTCAGAAAGCCCGGAAAGACTTACTTGCACGAGGTGTAAGCGTGATGGCAAGTGCTCGAGATGACCACTTTAACTGGTTCCTGGAGCTTGTCGACGTCCGACGAAGCACTCGGCAACACCACTGAACTCTCTGCATATGAAAAAATATACCGAACTAAATAAAAACAAGACAGACTAAATCATTTACAAGAAACGAATTCGTGTATCTGTCATGTTTTATTGATTCCCTTAGGAGAATAATGCTTCGAATATCAGAATGAAAATAGGCTTCTTAGTAAACACATGAAGAGCCATTAATCACAGGAGTACCAACAGTCGTCAGAAGAAGAGTAGCTAGGCAAATAAAATCAGACTACTCTGTCACATTAAACGTTGATTTCTCCGATGCGGTCCCGGTAAATAGAGTCTCACAGAATACAGGTAGATAAATAAGAAAGAGGAGAAAGGTAGAATTGTCGCTCTGGTAGCAGTTGGCTTCGAGGAGAGCTCGAGTGGTTACTCGCTAATTTCGCGAAGAGACTCTTTTCGCGTATACTCGAGATCGCTATTAGATCGAGCGGCAGTTCGAGCACGTAATGCACGTTTTTCGCCGACTACCAGGCCCCGTTATCGTATTTTTTCTCGCTCGCCGGCATCCCCGCTTCGCGAGAAGATTGCCATCGGCCGGGTTAAACACACACCAGCTGCCCCGGAATGAACTCCGGTACACAGGAGTATTGTACGGTACACACAGTGTGCCCCGCTCGGCTATTTGCGCGTCGCCCGGAGAGAAAGAGAGAAACTGGCAACCCAGTTTTCTAATGCCACGCGGATACAAATAAATGATAAATCGTCCACGCGCCTGGCTGCCTGCCTGGCAAACTTGCTTGCCTGTCGAGCCACACCCGGGATAGAAAGCGACCTCCGCTGTGAGAAGGATGACTCCTAATAAGCAGAGCTACGACATTATTTATCGATGCTTATTTCTCAGCAAGTCTTGATTTCTCTGATTACACCAGCCTCGAGATATCTCCAGCTGGATTTAGCTCGAATGTCCTTAATCGAGTCGACGAAGGTATCCTGACGATGGGAAGAAATGGGTCGTCCAACCAATGTAATAAAGCCGGCGGCGAATCAAGTTTTATATATGTATGGGAAAAGGTTTGGTGGTAGTGTTTAGTGACCTAGGTAGAAAGGATCGTGCGGGACGAGGTCAGTGGGTAGGAGGATGCCGTCGAAGTACGAAGGAGAGCAGTGAGAGCCAAGTATCCCTGGATGACGAACGATGGGCATCGTTAACACGCGACCCCTTCGATTGATGGAGTCCCTGGTCAAGGGTTAACGACCCGCACAGACTCGTAGAGGCGGTGCTACCCCAAGTATCCATCCCTTAAAACCTGCCGGAAAAAGAACGAGAGAGTATCGCGGCAAGGGTGCAATGACTGGCCATAAGTCAGCTGCTCTGAAGAGCGTGCCTTCGACGCACTTTATTAAGACGAATGAGCAGACGGTATCCGCTCATCCTCACTCTTCTATTCTCGAAACCCTCTTTAATCGAGTTCCACATCCTTCTGGTTGTGACACCTTTTTCCCTCTTCTTTAAAACTCTTACAATATTCACTATTCTATATCAAAATTCAAGCACTCTTGAAACATCCATCACATTTCTCATAGAATTAAATACAAAAAGTGTAAAATATATAAAGTAGAAGATCAAGCTCGAAACACATAGTTGGGAATCCAAGAGAATGCACGCTCTTCTTTAAGGTACTCAAGTGTGATCCCTTTTGTTGCAACGGCACAAGGACCTTGTTCTATATTTCCCTCGTTTCTAACGACCGGCTTGGTAACCTTCTTTTAGGAGGATGCTCCGAGTGCGCTGACTTCCTGGCCGCTTGGCGAAGTTCACCCGCTTGAAGAATTATTTACCAAGTTCTCGTGAAAGTGGCCCCCGTTCGAAAGAACGCAGAGATATCGCTGCACAGTGCGCTATCATGATTCGGATTTCCTTACCACCCGAGGGAGCGGACGAGTGTCGGGAAGTTTGCTGCGCCAATTTCGTTCCGTGTCGGTCGAGACCACCCAAACGGGGCGGCAATTTTCGCTCGGCTGCATGAAATCTTGCGGTTTTGCCCGGCGGCGGGGTTGAGGAAGGGAAGGGGAGGGGAGAGAGGGCGAAAAAAGGTAAGGGGAAGGAGAAGGAAGAAGAAGATTTGGAAGGAATTGAGATGGCGACGTGAAAGTTGCTGGAACCCCTCGTTCGTTATACGTCTTGTCTCTGTGTGGTAGTAAGAGTCCGTGATACAGCTCGTTAAAGTCCCTCGCCGCGTTCTCTTACTGACGCCGGACTCGAACTTTCATCGCTGTACGATGCAGATTCACCAAGTAGTAACTGAAGGAATTAGCCGCGAGACTTCGTGGTTAGATTTCGTTTTGCAATCCCGGACTCGACCCATCCTTGGGCTACAGTTCGCCTCGAATGGAGTTGTAGCTACTTATTTACGGAGAAAAGCCCGTTAACCGTCCCGTGCGGATAATGATTGCGCTCGCTTGCTCGTTCGCCTCTCGGCAAGGATTAGCGAATCGTCCTGGCGTGCAATCGGATTTTCAAATGCACCGGAATCGAGAGGCGAACATGGAAAAGAGAGAGAAGGAGAGAAGGAGGAAGAGTTAGCGACATTTAATGTCGTTCCTCGTTGACGGAGACGAAAAGGAGGAGGAGGAGGAGGAGAGAGGGAAACGAGGAGGTAATCTCGTAAGGACTCGCCACCGACTTATCGGAGCATGGAACTTCACTCTTACTATCAATGTCGGCGACTACTTCGCCCGGGCCAAATCGAATTTTCCTATTAGACCGAATGACTCGCGGCAACCCCTATTGAAAGTCAGATGCCGAGTTTGCCGCTTCCGCGAGAGGGTGCGGTGTGTCCCCGGTAAACTTCGATACTTGGAGCTCAAGATCCTTTTAGGTACTTGAAAAACTAAATAGGAGGAGGCAGCTCTATTCTACGAGGGTCACGCCTGAATAGACGGCTTTCTTGGCACTAGCATCCTTAACACGTTTCCTGTCACCAGGACTAAAAGCTCGTCAACAACCTTGCCACGTAAAGGTCGTCTTCAGGAAGGATCGGACGCGTTTGGTGCTCGCGAGAGCTTTCTGTAATTTCGCGATTCTTTCACGGTGATTTCGTCGAGGTAAATAAATCAGGCAAGGGTTTGGCATTAGAGAGATCTATGGATCGAAGGCCGATCTTAAGAGAGCCATTTTCTGCTGGTGGAGAGCAGCAGCAGCAGCAGTAGCAGCACGCCGATCGAAGGCTGCGGGCTCTCTGATGGCGGGCAATAAAGCAGAGGAACGCGTGGCGTGCCTTATCGCGTCAATTTCATCGCCGGCAACGACCACCGGGAACTCGCTCTTGCACACGTACATACATCCGAGCACGTAAGCGCCAAGTCATAGTACCTTTTGGAAGGCAAGCTAGCACTGACAAATGCTGCAAGTCCTCCTGCACCATTGGAAAAGAGACTGGCAACCACCTCCAATTCGACCAGGCTTGAGATCCATTTCCAGGAATATCAATCGGTCTCCACGAGCAAGTGATCCGACCAACCTTCCCTTTCTCTCCCTCCCTCTCCTTCTGAACCTAAGGATTCTTTGGATACGAATGACCCAAGAACACACCGGCGATTCGCCGTTCACAGTAATTGGAAAGCCCGTGTTCCCCTTAGCCCGATTGAACCACGAGATCGATGCTGATGTCTGCCTCCAGTATACACTCTCTTACTCCCAAGTTTCGCGCTACCTCCTTCCATTCCCACGTTTACCACCCTAGTGATCCAACAATTCTCTCTCTCTCTCTCTCTCTCTCTCACTCTCATTCATACTCTCATTCACTATCTGGAAATGGACCGAGTAAGATCTCCTTTCCAGTTAATTGGCTGACATATTAATTTTACTCATGTCGCTTTGGAGAACAGGTTGCGGTCTAAGGAAACTCTTGACTTTTTCATGAAGGGCTTCAATTTATAAATCAGAGCGGAAACGGTATACGTTCTTGCTGGAACGACTTCAGCCAGCATAATGTATCGGTCTTCGAGCAGACGGTAAACAGCAATACATAACCGAAGATAAACAAGCACTCGAGTAGAGAGGAATGGCGCGTTCAACATGGAACGATCGGCCACGTAAAAATTAAGGGCAAACGTCGATCGACAGCGAAAAGAGTTTTTTCCGGGGAAACGAGCCACCGTGCAATGTTACACTGGGGTAAACTTGCCGCTGTTGGAAGAGCGTTTTAACGTTTGGCAATTTCGGAGTCACTGCTCGAGTGCGCACTCATCAGTCCGTCGTAACTCGTGGCTAGTGTCGGTTAAAGTGGGTAGTCGAGAAGTCATTGCACACTGTCAACGATGAATTTTCAAGTCAACCTATTCCCGTTACACTAAACGAATATAGTAACGATCGACTTTTACACTGAAATAATTGTAACTAGTGGCACAAATTTATGCCATTACTTAGAACCAGTGGCTTTCGTTATTTGCTTGTGTCCTTTTTTACTAAGTAATCAAATAATATTTGCTTGTTTTACATTCGTTCGCTCAAATATCAGGTGAAATAATACAGCACAGTAACACCGTTTCCAATTCGATCATTATTTTAATCCGTTTAGTTAGCACAGTTTTGAAAAACATGGAGAAAGAGAGGGAGAGTGAAAAAAAAGATGTGGGTCATTCGTTGTTCAGATTTTACTTTATATTATACAACATATATCCGAAATCGATAGAGCTCGCACTTTTCATGAGCACACTCGTGCCTGTTTGCTGCTTGCAGAGAAAAAAGCGTACGCGCATGCCCTCGCTTCGAGTTCATACAGTTCACTCGCACGTGTGTGAATGTATGAGACTGTTATAATTATAGCTACCCGTTTGTTTAACCCCATCGATAACGAGCGACGATTACACGTGTGTCTTTTGGTTCTTCAAGGCATTCCTCGCAAAATAACTACGCGGTAAAAAGGCTACCGGTGATTCGTCGAACTGGAATTCGATCGTGTTCATTCCCGTTTAATTTCGGTACTGCTCCGACGTTCTAATAAATTCTGAACCTTTTAGAGTCGCCAGTGGGAAAAAAGTTAGAGGTTGAATTAGTGAATTCTTCCGGGAGAAATTGAAGTCGCGACGATGATGGTAAAAGAAGGTTGCTGTTGGAGGTTTCTAAGTGTTGTTGACCCCGAAGCCTCGTATTAGAGCAGCCACTGCTATCACGGCGATACAAATTGCTCGTTATTATCGGCGATATTATCAATGTAATTAAGCTGGCGTGCTAACCGTACGGAATCGTGCGCGCCGCCCGCTCGGTTCACTTACACGGAATGACCTTAGCCTTACAGTCCTGTGTAATTATGGGGAATAAAGTCTAACGACTAGCCAGTGGCCAGCCTGATTGAATACCTGGACGAGTAGACGATCTTCCTTATCAGTCGTAATCGGTTAACTAAAATATGTTCAAAGTCTAGTTTTATCTAAGTTCTCTCTAATGAAGGATCAATCGTTTTTTAATCATCCGACTGTCGAAGTCTTTTCTATTCCATTAGAGTGGAATTCGTTGGAGTAACTGGGACATTCGAAGCCTAGGGAATTACAGTCACCAATGATAAGACGGCCCCGGAATCCTAAGATGGCCCGAACAGTACGCCCGGAGTGCGAACTATAACGCATTGGGAATTGATTGCTGGCCGATCGGACGCGGAGTAATTATCCTTGGTTATCCCTTAATCCCCCGATTACCCGCGTATCGATGTTCCAGCGGGTGATTGATTCGACTGAAACGGATTTCCACGCTCGGCCAAGCCAGTCTCGCCGAACGGCTCGATGACCGTCCGCTATTCAGGGAACTTGGAAAAGTAAGCTCGAAAGATGGACAACCCTTTTCAGAATGAAGTTTAGAAGATCGACGAAGTTTAGTAGAATTAGAAATTATGAGACTTCGAAGAGTGTTTCAGGCTTGTTTCATAACTCGACGGTAATGATTCATGAAGCACTTCACTTTCATTCGCCAATGAAAAGCAGAACTTTTTGGTGTACATGACTAGCCATTACTTTCGGGTTAATATTAACTAAACTTAATATCATCGAATACTAGGAACCATTTATTAAGTTACATTCGTTCTGATTTTCATGCTCTATTCAAGTCAGCCTGAAATCCCACGAGTTTCATTTACAATCAAGCAAAATGTGATATTTTAATTACGAATATGTAGGACAGATCCGAGCGTAGATTGGCAAGTATACGCGTAGAGAAATCCCGGCATCCTTTAATGAATCTTGCCAACGATATATAATAACAGGGTGTGGAATCCGATGATCCCCGGGCAAAAAGAGTAATTGGATTTCTTTAGCGAAGAGGCATCATTGATTTATCCGTATTCCGACGGCGAGCCAATCGCCGTGTAAAGCCCCTAGTACGTGGCTAGCTCATTCTTCCATATCGAAAACTTGTTGTTCATTTTAAATCCTCAAATCTAATTAATACAACTACGTAGTTTTCAATTGCCATTTCGTTGAGCTCGACAAGTACACAGCGATGTTGTAATAATTCTCCACGTTTACCAAGATTTCAAAAGTTCTTCGATCTTCTCCAGTTTCGGAGATAAACTTAGCGCTTGAGGATGAAGGCTGGAAATCCGGAGGGCCGAGAAATAATATGCGAGCCTAGCGACGAGAAGGAAGATAGGGGGACGAGCGAGGAAGGAGGAAGATCGTTGGATATAAGTGCGAGAGAGAAAGAGAGAGGCAGGAAATGAGACGACTTCGCTGAGTGAAATTAAATTAAACTTTCGGCCAAAGATAAATCTCGCTCGGCACACGACGAGATGCTAGTATATCGCTAGGCCAACGATTGCATCGATTTTCCAGACGGCGAGCTCTCGAAAGTGACGGGGAATTACGGCGAGCAGCTCGATGCGGCCCATTTGCAATCGCTGCCACTTTCCCGCTGACATAAATCATTCGTCGCGCGAAGTAGAATACCTCCAGAGGAATCCAGCCAGCCAGCCAGCCAAGCTACTGGAAACTTGGGAAAGTTGCTGGAAGGAGCGCATAATGTTCGGCGGCGGCGGCGGTACTTGCGCTGCAACGCGCAGCGAGTACGTGCTCAAGCAGCAGCCGTAACTCATGGGACTTGATGGATAGACGAGGCGCGCGTTAACAAGAAAGGGTAGGGTAGGGGAGGGGGGGGGGGGAGAAAAAAAAATATGGTCAGCATAATTTTGCCTGGAGCATCCAAGCTCGCCCGGTAAATATATGCAGTTTTAGCAGCTGTAAATTCCAGGTGCATCAGCTATTTCCGTCTCCCCCCCGCCCCAAAAAAAATAAAAATGGGTAGTTCTATGAATTTCGAACGCAATGGGCCGCCGGCCACCCGGTCAACCGTAGACTACGGGACAATTAAAATTGCTTATACATCGTTCCATCATTCCTGAACGTTCGTTAGAATCAGCAGTCAGTTACATTTTCTGCGTATTCGAGCCGCTTCGATCACAATTTTTACTGGCTTTCCATTGAAAGCTCCATTTTTGACATTTCGATAAAAGCTAAATTGAATTCCTTTTTGACAGAATGATAGGCAGAATTTTTTATAGACTTTTTTTGTCACTCACGATCCTGTTCGTCATTGGTTTGATTCCTCTTGTGATGAGAACGATGATGATGCCCACCTGGAATCGGTATCTGCTTCATAGCGAGAAGATCCTCGTGATCAGCTTTTATCAATGGGTTCTCCAGCTGCGACTCGATCACCACATGGCTCGTCGAATTATCCGGATGGGAGATGACCTTCACTGTAAACGAGCAAGTGTAACGGAGCATGGCGGACATCCTTGGTATTAATTGATTTTCGTCTCGCCGTTGGTTCTAATCTGGCTGGCCCTCTCTCGCAATTCACTAACGCCTTTAACAGCTAAGCTTGTCACCCCAGTCTTCGGACCTCACACTTCAGTGGATTCGTATTTGCTAGCTTAATTCACCTCGAAAGCAATAATCCAAACACAATAAATCTACCAACAATTCCACCAAATTTCTCTTATAATCATTAAAAAAAACAAAAAAACACAAAAACAAACATTGCTTTCGAGGTTCGAATGATAGCAAGATGAGGGAAAAAAGTGGAGCGAGCCTTGACTTGCTATTCTCCCAATGGGACAAAAGCAACGAGCGGTCACCCCTAATGAATGAGATGCCGGAGGCGTGTCGGAGCAGAGTGCGAGAAATTGGATCTGCGTGTTGGTTCAGCTGCAGTCGCTCCGTCAGGCCTTTGGCAGCGTTGTACGAACCTTGGTCGACGAACCCTTCGAAGGCCTCGTGGAGGTCGAAGAGCCGGTCGACTGGTAGCGCGCCAATCTTGTTGAACTCCCGATCATCGAGGTCGTCGTCGACGCGATCGAAGATCGCCCGGTGCTCGTAAGTGGGCCTGGGTGCGAATTTCTTGTGCGGCACCAGCTCCGGCCTCTCGATCCTCCGCGACTCGTCGCCGACGGTTGGCGTCGGACGAGGCGGCCACGGGTGACTCGCTGGCGACGACGACGACGCCGATGATGCAGACGGGGACGACGAGGCGGACGACGAGGACGATGACGCAGACGACCAAGACGAGGACGGCGTCGCGGCGGGCGGTGGTGCGGGTGCAGGGTGGTTGTGCTGATGGTGCTGGTGATGGTGATGATGGTGCGGGTGCGCGTCATGCTCGCTTTGGGAGTGCCGTGGCTGCAGGTGCTCTGTGCTGGAGGCACGATCATGCTTGGACAACGTGGAAGAAGAAGAAGAAGAAGAAGAAGAAGAAGAAGATGAAGAAGAAGATGAAGAAGATGAAGATGAGGAGGCAGAAGACGAGGAGGAGGAGGAGGAGGAGGAGGAGGAGGAAGAAGAAGAAGAAGAGGAAGAATCGCGATCATGGAATTTCCCAGCTCCATTAGTCAGCCGATCGTCAATATGATCATGTCTGTGCCTATATCCAGTACGGCGATGCCCGTCATCGTTACCAGTTCGACCCTCTTGCCTATCTTGATGATCGGCACGAGGATCGTATGCATCGACGACGAGCACCCCAGGCCGACCAGGTAACTCTGGTGCCTCCTGATGCTGGCCGTGATGATGACGATGGCCGTGCTGCCGCCTCCCTCCCGGCTCCTGGACGTCGTACGTGCTCCCGTGGTCGTAGTACGAGGTGCGCGCGGTCCCGGGGAACAGAAAATAGGGGTACATACTGGTTGGCGGTAACCAAATCTCCTGGTAGGTCTCCTGCTGCGGGTCGAACGGATAGAGGGCCGAGTCCGTGCCCGACAGGTCTACGGAGGTGGAAGAGGGCAGGAACTCTGTAACACAGAAGCAAAGACGCGGACGAGAACGGGGTGAGTGGGGTGTGCGTGATCGCAGACGGTAGACGTGCATGGACACGGGTTTTGCGTGGTAGTGGTGGTGGTGGTACCGGTTTTGTGCTACCCAGTCGAGTATTCGAAAGGGTGGGTGGGTGGAGGTTGCCTCGTTCTGTGTTCTGCTCTTGGTCGAGTGATGCTGCGAGCTGTACTCGCGATTGTCATGGTAGGAGTGATGCTGGATATGAATGGCTGCTTGGTAGTTTATGGCTTTGATGATTACTTTTGTAAAACAATCGACGAATAATGTATTCTTAGTTGATTGGATAGAATTTTGTTTTTAAATCTTGAAGAATTTAATTGATACTGCATCTTTGAAATTATTTCAATCAACTCACTTTTATAGCGTTTGATATGAAATTCTCAAGTCTTTGATCACTCGTGTTGCAGGCTTTGCAAATATTTCTCTCGTAATCACAGATTTTATAAGTCGAGCGAACGCTTGGCAAATAGAAAGCTGTCTTTCGGTGACTCTGTGCACTCACTTTTGACTCGATGCTATTCGAGAGATGCATGCGAGAATCGGTAAAGCTCTACTGAATATACCGTTGGGCAGTCAGCCGTAAATTTCGTTTACTACTTGGTTCGTTTAACCCTTCGCGACCTTTTTCCATTCGCTCGCCTGGAATCTCTGAGTTCCAGGCGCATCTTTCGCACAGGACTACTTGAATAAAAAAGATGCCGGTCGTGACTTCTCTTCGTCGAGTACTGATATCGAAAAATCCTTTGCTGCCATTTACTAAATCTTTCGAGTAGTCGTTTAACTTTCTAATCAACTATCTCGAGAATCCGTTTGATCTATTCGATGTTGTTTGGTCAATGTGTGAGAGTGTGCCGGGAAAAGGGAATAAAGAGAGAGACAGAGTGATCAGAGTCGAGTGGTGGAGAGTAGAAAAGTTGTAATAGGCATTAATCTATTATAGCTGCATGCTCAAATCAATTAGAGTTCGAGAACAAATCGTGCCAAGAGATTGAGAGTATGTGTACGAGATGTGACCAATTATATCTCGAATGAGAATATTCGTGCAGTACTGCATGCGGTGCATAAATCACTTATGCGCTCTCCAGTACCCTTCGAAAATCTGCCTAGATTATAATTAATAGAATGTATAATTAATGAAATTTCGTAGTCAAGGGGGGGCGTAGAAAATACTTTTGGATTTCGAAGGGTACATATGAGATCGCGTACTTAGGGGGTGCTGGTGCTCGTGCAGGCGTCCTTTTGTTTCGGCCGATTCACGTTCTCTCTTCCATCGTGTCTCTTCTTCTTTGTAGATCCACGCGAGCCGTACTTTCCGATCGTAAGCGTCGTTCAATCTTCCAGTAACGAATTACGTAATTCGATTGAGTAAATCAGCGCGATTAACATTTATTTTTCTCTCTTTTAGAGACTCGAATCGTGGTTATTCGTTCGGTGATTTCTCGATGAAGGATTTTTTACTTTTCACGAAGGAAACGGGTCGTTTAACGAAGTTCCCTTTTAATAGGGGCGCGGTGACGGTGATGGGGGTGAACTTACCTATCCCCGTTCGAGTTTCATTCCTATTCATTCGTTTGCAATCCGACGGAATGACATTTCGGTGGATGGGAAAAAGTGCTGAGTCATACTCAGTAACTCTTATTTGTAAATCCTCGTGAAAATTTCATTCCGATAATGCAGAAGACAATTGTCTTCTATGTTCTTCTCGATCTCAGAACGAATAGATAATCTGATGATATGTTACTTTTGCGTAACATATTCTGAATATACGAAGCGTATGTTTAACACATTCTCCGTTATCTCCGGTACAGTTGAATTCACAGGTGTTCTTGAGGGTGGAAGGCATCGTTTCCGGAATATGAACGCGTGTGTTCGCACTTACAATTGCAGTGGAATCTGGCGTGTCCTCGCACATGCTTCTGCTTGATCGAGTTATGGATATACACGTATGGATACTTACGCGTAGTATCAGCATGGCACCCGGAAACATCCACGATCCCGGATCAGCCACGCGACCAGTTTGTTTTTAGATGACAGGGAAAAAGTTCGCACGGCAGTTTGACTTTGCTAACAACGCCTGGCGAAACGAGGATCGAAGAGGGATGGGTGGCATATAAATAAATCCCGTCGGCTCGACAATGCTGTTGCTCGCGCGAGACACACTTTTTCGAGTACTTCCAATTACAGTGCTACATACAACGTTTTATCGAGGATCACTGGTTAGACAACTCTGCAATGCGACATTTAATGACACGTATTTCTGATATCAAGCGCGAAGTCGGAATGCAATTATACGATCATTGAACTTGAATGTACCGTTCGAACGAAGCTTGGTATTTCGTAGGAGAAAAAAGTCAAGATTAAAGTATCGGTTGTTGAAGAAGAACTTGGGTATTAAGGTTGAGTGTCGCGCACGGTGAAAACCTTATCTACATCTTAGCTTCGGTGGCCTTCGATTAATTAAGGAAGAAAAAGCTTATCGGAAGGGCACGTGCTTTAAACACCAGAGACAATCTGGAAAGCAATTGCCGCGGCAAGCCGTTTCTCTTTGTTTAACCAGCGATCAAACTAAAACCCAACGTAGAAACGAGCGATAACTGAGCGTTCACCGTCCACTGCATCCATAAACGTCAAAAAAATCCAATGGCATACATGTGAGCGAATATATATATATATATATATATATATATATATATATATATATCTGTGGTTTTGTTTCGCGAGGGGCGTAAAACCCTCGATGAAGAGAGGCTGCATCGAATGGTGAATATCGAGTCCGTCGAGGTTTTCTACAACATCGCGCAAACTGCGAAAGCTTTCCATTCGACGAACAATACGTTTGAGTAGGAAAAAGGATGTGTAGTTTCTAATAACACGTCGATTGGACCTTCGCTTTCCTGTGGCGTCTGATCCGAGATCGATGGGGCTTGTTTCATTCGGCGAGAGATAGGCAAAATAAACAGATAGACGGAGAGAGACAGACATACAGATAGAAATAGAAGGGTTACACCCCATAAAATTAGGGTGTCGACAAAGAATGGTACAAAAGGGTCAGCCTCTCGTAAGTGAGATGTACCATCGATGGCAACCAAAACACAATCTGGTCTCGCATTCAAATTAAAGAGAATAATAGTACAGGTATATGGTACTCCACAACACCAATATATCGCCTCTTACAAGGTGCTAGTAATTACGCAATTAAACAACTCATGAATCCAAGAGAACAGAACTCTGTCTGCGTGTAATGTTGTCTGTTGTATCAAATTGTATGAGCAACCGGGTGTTATAGAACTTAAGATAGAATCGGAGAATAAATCAAAGAAAGTCTTGTTTGGAGAGTCATACGCTTACATAGATTTGTGTAGGTTTGGTTTGTATGTACGACGAATACAAGGTAGATATAGTATTAGTGTCCGATGAAGCCAGATCATTGTCACGCTGGTCTGCGCTTCGATTTTTGTTACTTACCAACGCAAGGATTGTGGTTCACCATTGAGAAAATTTTGTCGCAACGCCTCTTCGCATGGTTGTTCGGGCAGATACAACCGAACATCGGTGAAAGACGCAACTGGGTCCAGGAATCTCGACAGGCATCACTGTAACAGAAAGTTATCGAATATTTTACTTAGAAAGTTAAGACTGAATATTTTTGGAACAAAAATGAAATACAAGTGACAGAATCGTTAATCTTACATTGGTCTTAGATATTTTATAATCAATTTCTATAGAAAGACATATACTGCCAGTCAGTGACAAGAGAGTAAGTTGACAGGTCTTTATCGAAGTTCCATTTCCATTTGCAGACGTCAGTCGTTCCGACAGGTCGATCGATCGGACGATTATTAAATATTTGAATAATTAAAATCGCGCGTCCAACGGAAGTCGAAACAATCGATCCTCAGTTATGGATATTTGAATAACGGAGATTCCGTTTCAGCGCAGTCGAGTACGGACTACACTGGGACGGAATACGCTCCGGGCATCAAATCAAACATTGCGGATTCAGCGCGAGCATCGGCTTCCCTCCCATTTCCTTCCTACGTTTGTGCTCGTGACAATTCGATAATTAAAGTTTAGCCAAAGAGAGTACAACCAGTAAGAGAAGGATGGAATGAAAAAAAGGCTTGTGGTGACGTATTTATGAAATTGGAGGATTATTAGTTAACGAGGCGCCTTTCACTCGAGAACAAAGGGGTTATCGCGTGACAACCTTCCGTTCTCATTGTGCGTGCGAGCCATGGGAATATAGATGAGTGATACGCAGAATGGCATGCTTCGACGAGTGCGCCAATGAGAAAGTGACCGGCAATGAGATACATTGGTGTAGAAAAAAAAAAAAACAGTGGGAGAAAAATACTAAATTATTTCTTATATATAATCCATTAATAGATAAATCATAGAAAAGGGCACAGAACGATTTCTAAAGTAGGATTTCTTGCCATGGCAATGTATCTTCACCGTTCTCCAGGATTCTTATTCGCCGAGCTATGCGCTCTCATATTGCAGCCGAGCTCGATTTATTTACGGCAGCCACGTAAACTTGGATCTTCAACGGGTCATGGGGTCACACTGACACCAACACCTAGCCGTATCTTCTGTGAATACACGATGGGACAATACTGCCTAGGAAGTTCGTGCATATATGCAGGATATATAAATTTTGCGGCGTGTGTTCACAGCTCCGTAGGAAAGACTCATCAACTATTAATGGTGCATCCATTAGTACGATACTAATAATAAATGTTAGCATAATAGAAACATGTACTAGAATATTTTGGTGATATTTCAATAAATATGAGCAAGTGTTTGGTAGATGAAGATCGAGGAGAGAAATTTTCTTTGGATCGATGTCGTCCAAGAGTAACACGCAAGGGGACGATAAATCAAAGGGCAAACTCGAGGCGGGCGGTTTCGCCGATGCCGATATCGCACCATAATATTCTAATCAGCCGAGTAGTAATTTTTGACGAGCAACCCTTCGCTTCCGTGTTGAGTAGAAACCGACGCGAATTCGTCGCCGCTTTCTTTCTCCATTGGTGATTTCTAAGTCGTCCAATCGCGTGGCTAGTTTCGTGGCTGTTCCTCATCAGACCAGAGAGAAACTCGGCAGACATAAGTTCGTGGGAAATGGTTAGGTCGGATGGAGAGCAATCGAGAAACAGTGAGAAATAGAGACTCGCGTGACCCTCACGGACGATTTTCACCCTCGGTTGCATGCCAGCCGCAGATACTTGGAGTTTCAGGGTGAGTCTCTCTCACTTTTGCCTGCGGTTTCAGCGCACATCGGACGCAGGATCGTCCTGGTGGCTACGAGCTGACATGTACGAAAAATAAAGAACTTCTTCTCTTAGTACTCCTCTCTTCTGTCTCTCGAGGCAAAAGCAACATTATAAGAGTAACGTCGTTTTAGTGAAGCGGTTCCTCTTTAAGATATACGATAGTTGGTAAGAAGAAAAATGATTAGAAGCTAGCAGTCGTTAAACACATCAACTGGTAGTTTATTAACGCGTTAGTGGGAGGTTGCTAGTTGGGGTGGGTGAGGGTTGGCGCGCATGCTAATCAGTATGTGTTAGGGTGGGTTGTTCCTGATACACAGAAGTTAATGCAGCCTTGGAGGAGGAGGGAAGGCTCGGGCTTGGAAGACGTACAAGTCCCGGAGAACGCTTAAATTGCAGCCGTGCGGCGAAGCGTTAGTTCCTCCCTTTCACAACGAAACGAAGTTCGGCGTGCTGCCGCATCCTTTGGTAATTTGCTAGTATAATCTATGCCGCGCGCTCTCTCTCTCTCCGAGTGCGGCATAATGCGCAACCATGCCAGCCTTTTTACTCCGACGCCGCGTGTTCAACTCGTGTTGCTCGCAAACCTACCAATTTACATTTTCGCAACTTACCAACTCATGTGTTCGCTCTTTCACCTTCTCGAATATTGACATCCTCGAATTTTTCATCATCAACCTGGTTTTATTACCTCTGAAATGAATTAGATTTCACAGTTACTGACGGAAATAGATGCGTGAACTGTAAGGAAATCGACAAGCCTCATACTAATAGAATATTCCAGTATCAGGACAGTTCCTAGGACGCCTTAATACTTTAGTTTTGCTCGCATCAATTTTACACTACTCCAAGTGGATTCCCAATAGTCGAGTGAGAAAGAACGAAGGATTTAGTGGAGTAAGAAGGGTCGGTATAGTGGAAACATCGAACTTGGTATTCCCTTGGTACATCCTTATACTTTGTCTTTTTCTATCAAACGAAATCCTTTTTCGAATTTTAAGATAATCATTTACCATTAGAAGCAACAGTGCTTTTTTTCTCTAGTTGAAGAGATTCTTTCATAAGCGTTGACGAGCAGAGAAGCAACCCTTACCAGGGTTTTACTCTCAACGTAGAGGTTGGGGGAGAACCGCCTTAATAGAAGATGTCGCAGTGCAAACTGAGTTAGGTCGCCCACTTCCTCGAGAGGCAGAGAGCTTCTCTCTTCCTTTACGAGGCGCAGCATACGTCTGGCAGAGTTAGATCGCGCAGTATTGTCACGCGTTCACTATCCGCCTCGAAGTTTACTACTGCGATTCTCGTGGAAAGAGAGAAATCATTGTCCGATGAGCGCGAGCGATTCTATTAGAGCGAACGTACAGTTAACTCCATCATCAGAGTGAAGAGAAACGAACGGGCAATATTGGCGTGCAAAGAAAATCAGTCCCGCTTCGGGAAGTCTGAGAGATAAACGCTTGGTGTAACATAGAAAAGAGAGCGCTCGCGAGGGATCAGACTACCAGGTGGAGGACGTGTGTGGTAGGGGGGGGGGGGGGGGGAAAGTAGGTTGAAGAGAGGAGAGCAAGCGAATGTACACGCGAGAGGAGAGAACGCGCGTGCACGTCGGTAGCAGGTGATGTATCGACGTGTAAGCGGGCTTGATGGATGGTGCCAGTATCGCGGTGCTCTGTCAAAGAGCGCACTGTTCATTCGCACTCGCTTTCACCGCCGATATCCGCCCCTTTATCTACGTGTCAAGGAATACATCTGTCCTTCACCTCCTCTTATTCACCCTTCTTCTCTAAAATGAGACGCAACACACTTCTTCGTTATCTTTTTACAAGGCTTGTCACCGAGACAATACATTCCCCCAACACAGAAACACATTGTGAAAACGAGAACTAATAACCCCATCCTCGCCAGACACACGTTTCCATTAAGTCGGAATCCTACCGGATTGAAATTCAATTGTAATTCAGGAAAGTCTCGCCAGAGAGAGAGACGGAGAGAGAATAGGTGGATATGCTTGGCAACTGAGACTGCATTACAGAGGTAGAATAGCAGTTGAATCTTGACTTTCCTGACAACACGCGAGCTCTAAGAGAGAGAGCAACCCTGTTGCGCACCTAACACCACCGCGAACCTTGAGACGTGCATCGTACGCCTGCTGATGCAAATTTCCAGCTGTAAATGCCCTTCTACCTCGATGTATGCTACTCGCACACAAAGCTTAGGTTGACTCAGACAGAGTGAGTGTGAGAGAGAGAGAGAGAGAGAGAGAGAGAGAGAGAGAGAGAGAGAGAGAGAGAGAGAGAGAGAGAGAGAGAGAGAGAGAGAGAGAGAGAAGGAATCAAGTGCCAGAGACACACATGCTACACATAAGTGCGATTTGTTAGTCCCAACCAGCAGGAATTATGCGCAACGCTACAAGCAACTAGAACTGCCAGGAACGCCAACGCTTTTTCACTGGAAACATAACCACAGGATCAAACGGACACAGAGCGTGAAAAAGCGGAGAGCTTTCACCGGGAATAATCCGTAAATTTAATTCATATCCCTGCGGCGATCATGGACGGAGAGATGCAGTGAATAAAGAAGAGCTGAATAAAGAACTTGAATCAGGTATATTTGTTATTCTTGAGAGAAACATTTCGAAGGAAGAATAAATAGTTTTATTAATTCTTTGTTTTATGAGAGAAAGAAAATGGTAGATAAAATTAGAATTACTGAAATAGTATTCAAGTACTTCTTTAGTGATTATTAGAAGATATTAGTGACTCTGTGTGACTGGCAAGGTTCCCTGTCAACCAGTGACGTCAAGTGTCATGGTGTTCCGGCCAGTTGAGATCGTAGTCGTAGACTTCTAGTTGGCAGCGTGTGTCTGAAGGATCTGGTACGTGCCGCTCGAGTGGTCTTGCAAAGCCGGGGGTGCTAAGTACGCCTACGTGCGCGCCGACTCGACGCCATCCCCTGTGGACCAACCCCATAGGAACCTGGCACATGCAATTTCATCCCTTTCCAACCACTTCGGACCAATCGATCGAATTCCATGTGTCTCTGAATGAAGCGCTAGTGTTAATCGATACGTCCTTGATTCGAAGCTGATAATTTCTTAAAGATAATCATTGACCAGGAAAAGAAACGTCTCATGGAAAAAAGCGTTTTCATAGCGGGCTTTCTTCAGGGATAAGTTTCAATTTAGAATGCAGTCGATTCGAGCCGCATGGAGCGGAAGTGGTGAACTGAAAGGAGAAGCACGAAGGCACTTGGGAGGAAGAGAGTGAGAGTGGCTAAGGAATGCCGGGGCGCGCGAACATCGACAAAAGTTATGCATGGCCGGCGTCGAAACGCTCGTGAATAATGCATGCGCCTATAGAGCCACCGCCTTTCGAATGATTAATGATAGTGACCCGCTTGTAACTCCCAAAAAGTGGCCGCTTTTTCACCTCTTCCACGTACGCTGGACTCTCGAGGGCCCTTTCACCTTGCTCGCTGGCTCTAGTTTTCCTCGATGAAAAAGCACTAAACACGCGGCGAATTTACGGAACACCCTTGTCATTTAAGAGATCAATCGACACCTTGGCTTTCTACTTTTCTTTTTTCACACAGTTTTACCTTCACTCGAAGATCACTGATATGATTCGAAGGGATGTTATAACGAGAAGGGTACGTTTATGATCGTTAAATAGTACTATCAGTACAGATAAGTCTCAATCCGTTTGCTCTCGTACATCCCTATTGTGTCGGCGTATGGAGCCAGGAAATTAGTCGTTTTAATTGAGATTTGCGGTTCCGAATTCCGATTAGGATGGACGGTCCATAGAAGCCGAGTGTGTTGGTAAAGCAGACATTTCGAAATATACTTTAGCAAGTCTAGTTTATATTTTGATTACTTTTACTGGGAAATTAGATGGACGAATTATGCTAGATTATGCCAGGCGAGAGTGAATGATAGTAGAAATGTTGGTCGACTGGTGGTCTCCAATATAGCGGTCTCATATTTTATATGCACTCGCTCCAGCAGACGAGGAGAGCCGACGATAGTTGTCATTAACAGAGTGCGCCGAAATACTCTGCCTGCTAGCAGAGAGACACCGAATTAACCGGGAATCACAGAGCCGCGTGAAAAAGAATACACGTCCATGCGCGGATAAAGCATCAACCATCAAAAGCAGAAAAGTTTTTCCCATGTTAAAACTATCCTTCCCACACCAAGTAATTATCATGAGCCGGCTAAATTATGGTCCAACCATTCCATCAGAATGTAGAAAGGATTCATATACTCGTCGAAGAAAATAGTAGGAAATTCGAGTTCTAGGGGGAAAAAAATTGCACGGTCATTTGTATGTATGTATGAAACTCTACAGACTCGTTTCGCAAGGCAAAGCACTTGGAGCGCAAGTTGCAATGCGCATTGCCCTTATTCCCGGTGATTGCAAGTCGTTCTGAAAGCAGGTGGACCAACGAAACGAGAAGGAAGTTTCGGAGCGGAGGGTGGCGAATGGGCTTGTAACGTTAGTGTTAAGGGACGATAAAATGGACGTGGCGAAGCACGAGCAGCGTGGGAACGTGCTAAGCTGCTTTCCAGGAAGAAGCGCTGATCCATGTGTACGACAACGCTTGCATGCGTTCCCGCGCTCCTGGTAATTTTCTTCCTGGAAGCAAAAGGGTGTTCGACATTTACGACTGTCACGTCTATTTCTCTTCACCCTCGACGAAAGCTCACCCACTGTCGAACAAGTAGCACGGATCCCAACCAACGAGCTTTACCGATTCCTGTCGCAATTATTCCTAGTAACGATTAGCTTCTATCTGTACTCGGCGATTTGTCATGCGGCGGAACTCCAGTTATTCTAGTTGGAAAGCCCTGTTAATCCCGACGGCCATTTGACGAGGCCGGATTGTTCGATTAATGGGACCAGCCGATATTTCGATAGTTCCACAGCTGTACCGCATCGACATATCGTACATCGTTTATGGACCTAGTCTCCATTTCTAAGAGTCTATGGAATAATATTCATAGGTCGATGTCAGTCAGTCAATGCTAGTCTAGTTTCATAAATGAGTAAGCAAACTTCAAACCATCCTTGCGCAGAGTGCATACGAAATATGATATTTGAACTTGACGAGAACTCTTCGACAGTCTCTTTAAGAGTATTCTTGGCGCTCCTGAAGAATTAAAGTGAAGTGACTGCTTATTAACGGAATCGTTTACGATTCGCACACGGTGAAGTTTCCTTGGCTTGGCTTTTTCCATTTGCTGATACGCGGACGATCCTACGAGACAAAATTCTTCACCAATTCTCGCCCGATCTCTTCGAAAATACTTTACGAGCACAATGATTTCGAATTCCTTCCACTTAGCCTTCTACTATCTCCGCTTTCCAATTATACTTGAGGACTTCGGGCTTTCGTTAAGGTTTAGTTAAGGTATCGAAATAACTCGATGGCGGACTAAATACACTCGGGTTTCAAGCTGGCAAAACTGAAAGAGGACTATCATTGTGGCAGCGTTCTCTCTTTCTCTTCTAGCTTGGAAGAGGAGAGAGAGAGAGAGAGAGAGAGAGAGAGAGGGCGCGCGTTTCGCTTTATGGAGCAGGAAGTCGGATTGAATTTCAATGTTATTACTGCTCGCGAGGAAGTCTCTCTTATACGCGAATGGAGAGGAGCAAGTTCGAAGTGAGATAGAGAGAGAGGAGAGAGCGAGAGAGAGAGAGAGAGAGAACCCACTGATACCGTCACGAAATTCTTGAAAACTTTACGGATTCCCGGCTGAATTTAAAAGCAAGGCGCGTGACGGGACTCCCCGAGATCCCCTTATCATTTTATGATCCACCGTCGCTCGCGAGAAGATAAAGCAAAACAATGTATACGTCCCATTGAAAGAGAGAGAAACGAAAGAAAAAAAAAAGGGCGTATTATGAAATTTAAGAATGAACAGGCACTCACACATTTCTCACATAGCAAAGTGGAGATATTCCTTACATTTTTATATATTTATTCATCAAAATTCATTCAAAAGGGGATGAATATAATTATTACTTTCTGAATCACTGGCAATTGTGATAGCATTTTCGTTCCAATTTCGACGCGTGACTTTCCAAGCTGTCCGGAGTGCTCCCTTGTCGCGGCGATATCATCGCTTTTCGCGGTAGTTGGAAGGGCTATTAGGGTACATGCGGATTATCGAAATTGATATTAATTAGTGCGGTGAGTAGCGGGTGGAGGGACGGTCGAGGTAGCAGGTTTAACTACCCACTTTCGTGTTGCCCGAAACTTGGAATCCCGAGGGCGTAGACAGCAGTTGGGTTTCAACCCCTTCAGCTAGACTCGACTGAAACCCTCTCCCTTCCTCTCTCATTCTCTCTCTCTCTCTCTCTCTCTCTCTCTCCCTTCCTCTCTCATTCTCTCTCTCTCTCTCTCAATCTACCTCTTCGCTCTCTTCTGCAAGTATCATTAAAGGATACAGGCATCCCCGATAGCGCAAGAAGACCAGGCTCGAGTAGAAAGTAGAGGATAACGCGAGAGCTTTGTTCGGTGAAGCCCCGCTCGAAGCAAAGAACTTTTTCACTTTCCCCGGAATTGTTCAGGACTTATTGAAACAGTTACGGAATCCTAGCTCGCCCGGACGTGTAACACGCATACAACTTGTTCAAGTTTCAGTAACTATCGCATAATTCCATTGATTCCAAAGTTTGGCATGGACGGCTTTCCTCCGATGTTATTAAATGTAAACGCAAGCGGCGAAACACCGGGAAACACGTAGCTGTCTGCTAGCTCGATGTTGGAACGCAGCAATCCCACTCCGCGGTTCTCGAACACTTGTGAATAATTCACTGGTAGCATCCGCGTCCTTTTCAAAGCGGAACTCCCCTTTTATCACCACGCGTCTCTCTCTCTCTCTCTCCGACCGAAAGAGTTCGGATGACTACAATTTCTCAAGCGACGCCCCCGAAACAACCACTCCGCCTCCGGGGTAGACGGAATTTCGGCGATTTAGGGTGCAGGAGTTTACGAAGCCCTACCTAATCGGGTTAGTTTCAAACCGGCTGGACCACTAAAATATCGACACAACATTCATAAGCAACGGCGTACGACGCACATACACGTATACTGATTTTAGAAAGGTGGCAATGTTTTATTAAGAAAGCGAGTCCAGATAGTTTCCAATTGAAGCGTGTAAGCTTCTAGTTTTAAGTTTCTTATTCACTCTCTCGCTCATTCTTAGCCTAGCGCTGTCTCTTTCCCGGAGGCTCTTCCGCGAGCGAGTTATTCATTTTTCAAGCGGCAATGGAGCATCCTTCTCGAGCGGATCGCTTCAACAGAGGCAGAGACGAGGACGGATAGAAGCGGGTACGCCGGGGGAATGTGCTTTCTAAAAAGCTACCACTTTCCGCGCCTTTCGTCTGTCTTGACGAAGACAAACCTGCCGCGTCGGCCTCGGCAAAGAATATCTCTTGGATGAGAGGGGCGCAAGCATCATGGGAAAAGAGATGACGGAGAAGAGAAGGAGAATGAGTGCGAGAAGTAGAAATAACCACTTATCTCGAGAATAGACCCCCAAGGCGATCGTTTTAACAGAAGCGACTAATGAAAGCCGTGTGTGAATTAACAAAGTTTAATAAGATTTCGTGACCTTACATGAAAATTTAACATGACAAATTATGAACTAACTGACCTCACTGCTAATAGTGGTATATGTAATAATAGTTGCTCTTTCAGATTTGTACGATAATTGGATATTTTCAGCACAATTCCGAGCTTTGTACCAATGATTCTTTGTTTTCAACTCGTTCTGATACTCGAACAATCGATTTATGAACCATTCGTGAAAGTCCGAAAACCTTCGAAAAAACGAAAATTTTTGAACTACCCTTCCCGACCGTTTCAGGGTCTGGTATTTCGTGCAGAGATTCAGTATTTAGCTAGGAAACAGTGATATAAATTCCAGAAGCCCAGGTCAAAGTTCATTTTTTGGCCCAAAAATTCGTCAAGGGGTATACCCAGAAAAATTTGTGAAAAAATGAATTTTGAGCTAGGGCTATGGAATTTATATCACTTCTTCCTTGATGCAAGAAAACATTTCCCACCAAATTTCAGCCCCGGAAAATGTCGGGAAGTATGAAAAACATGCAATAAACCGTCGGGATTAGATGAAAATGAATTATTCAGGATCGGTTTTCCATGTGTTTTCGGTACAATTCCGGCATTTCTGCCACTGGTTTCATGTTTTCTATCCGTTTTGATACTCAAACAATCGATTTATCAAGCATTAGCCAAACTCCCAGAACCTTCGAAAAATCGGAAATTTTCGAAGGGATATACCCACAAAAATTTGCGAAAAAATGAATTTTGACCTCGGGCTCTGGAATTTATATCACTTCTTCCTTTATATAAGAGGACATCGTCCACCAAATTTCAGCTCCTGAAATAGTTAGGAAGACTGGAAAACGTGGAATAAACCGTCTAAATGAGAGCCAAGTTGGTTATTCATGAGGTCTTTTTCGGCTGTTTTCAATACAATTCCAGCTTTTCTGCCACTGGTTCTATGTTTTCTATCCATTTTTATACTTGAACAATCGATTTATAAACAATTCAGGAAAGTTCAACAGCCTTGAGGGTATCACGAAAATCAGACACTCTATAACTAGGATTCAGACGACTTATGCCTCGCAAGTAGTATAGGTCGACGTACAGTCAGACATCGGTCTATACTTCTTTGAATGAAGGATATGTATTTTTCTCGGCACTTTTCTTGGATTCCTGGTAAAACTACATGTCTTACGCACTCTTTAATTGCCTAAAAAAATGTTTGCTCGAAATATGACGAGTGTAACAAGGATAAGGGATTGCCGGGGAAGAGAGCAGCGGCCAATATGAAAATTCTTTATTAACTGTTCAAATAGGGGTCCCCGAGCACTTACGGGGAAATAAGCTGGCAGCCGGTAGGCGAGCGAAGTTGACAGTCTGCAGGGTCGGTCTGTTGACATTTAATTTAAATCAAGTCGTCAGAACAAACTTTGGCATTATCGAGCCTAAGTAGTAGAGCAGACCACAGCGAAGCCAGTCACATCCACTTCTATTTACACTCTGTCCAGGCAGGGAAACCTTCCTTAAATTCTTCATTTTTCTCATTAACCACACCATTCACAAAGAAATTGATAGATTTCGTGAAAATGAATGCGAAAGTTCTCGTGTCTCGACGCGTCTCAATCCACGGAATCGTTTCGGAGGCAATTGGCACGAGACCAGAAGCCAGCCGATGCATTTCGCGTGGAAAATATTCACGACGGGAAATGGCCAAGCGGCATAGGACGTTAATTAGTACTGCCATGAACTTCCCAAGGGATAGGAAAGCAAAGATAATTACGTACACGTCGACGATACTGTCGGTCTTTGATGAAGGAGCTGACGTTTCGAAACGAATGGATTGCATCGACCTAGGCCGCACGCGCGACGATCTACATACATAATACATACATACGTAAACCAAGGCAGATCCTAAAACCACTTGCGCATTGACAAGCACTAGCCTGTATTTCGGTCAGATTCGGTTCATCCACAATGAAACTAATGATTTTCTAATGATTTCACATTGATAGAAATACCGTAAGGATTAATACAATTACAGAAGAAGACTGTTTTCTAGACTCGACGAAATAAAACATACGTGATCCAATTGGAATTGAAAGAGGCCGGATATTTCGAGGGTTACCTTACTCCATCACACTGTCACTTCCAGCAAATTATTCGTCCATTAATCGCTCCACTTATTCGTCGCTTTCGAGCGCTCTCCGGAGTCGCATTTAAGCGCTCATCTCCATAAAACCTCGCGGTAGCTAGCAGACTGGCGTTCGCCGTTCGCAAGCGGGCACGAGACAATTATTTTTATAGGGCAAGGAGGCATTAGCATAGCAGGGAACGCGATATCTCGAGAGCATCGCCTCCACGAAAGGACGAACGTCCGCATCCAGTCGAGTGGAAAACCGCTCAGCGGGAAAAGGGGAGAGCGAGAAATCAGCCAACGAATAGATCGAACACAAAATCCCACCGATCAACGCTTAACAAGGTCCAACTTCCACGGAAATGACAATGTACCGTTCTAGATTCCTACTTCCCTTCTCCAATAAAGCACATCTAGTGAATTCATTTTAGCACTAGAATCGTATTTTCCCAATGCTATTTTAAGAACAAGTATCCTACACCCACTCCATAGACCATTGAACTCGAGTTCGAGAATCAGCTCGATAGTTCGAGACTTTCCAGGACACTCGGAGATTCCCTCGATTCTATGGCCCATTGAAATAAGTTCTTTCATCTGACAACTGAGAAACGTAAACCCCCGAAGCATACCTCCACTGAATTCTCTCACTACTGAAAGAGAGGGAGTCGTTTTCGTAGTGCCGGAAATAATTCCAAGTGCACGCGCGACGCGTCAGATCCCTCATCCCGTGGAGAGATCCTCGAGGATTCTCTATCCTTTCCCGTTGTAAGCCGCGGGAAATTGGCGATGAATACCACCCTAGCGTTACAGTAACTAAAGTACGAAGAACCTGCCGGGCAGACAAGGGGCTGCCGGGATCAAAGTAACTCCCGGAGGAGGCCGCCTTTAGAAAAAGCCTACAGAGTATCGCGCGCGCGCGCGCGCGCGCCCGCTTGAATATATCTCTCACATCGAATTCCAACAGCTCAAGCCTCATAAGAGAGATACAGGTTTCATTCTATCCTTTGCGCTTATATCCGAAGGCTCCAAAGAGATGCGTTATATATGCAACGTACTCGGCCGCTACTAGATGGGTGGTAAATAAAACCCTGGCAGCCGTATGAACTGACGAGCGTATAATGCCGGAAGAAAGGAGCTTCTCGAAATCAAATCGGATCTCGACGCTTTCATGCTTGGGAAACCTACGAGAGCCACGTAAAAGCGTGCCAATCGTGTATTCCCCTTCTCTCTGATCACGGCTCACTTTTACTCCCTATATTTTCGACGCGTCCACCGATCCATTAGCGCCCGAATTCCGCATCGATTCCTCTACCACAATGAGTACTCATCCTCGACAATTTCAACTACCATTTATTACTTCCCACTAAATTTCCATTACAGTCCAGTGTATGAACAATTCTAGTAAATCAGTCTCTTTTTTTTAAAGATCTAATGGTATATTCCTATCCGAGAAGTATTTTGCATGGTGCATAGAAATGTCGACGTCTGCCTGGGTGATGGGATACGATCGTCGTCCCACGACAGCCGCTATCTAGGTGGCGACGCAGTCGAATTGTATCGACACTGGCATTGCTATATCGAGCAGTGTGCGAGAGAAAGAGAGAGAGAAATAGTAGAAGTAGGAAGGTTCACTCTAGGGAAGAGAATCGGCGGGATAAGGCTGGCGGAAGTGAGAGTTGGGGCTTTCGAAAGTGGGATAGAGAGATGAGAGGTGCATTGAAGTAGCTCAGGGTGAAAGGGAAGCGGTGGGATGCTGGTGGTGGTTGAAGCCGATTGAAACAATCGGCGATCAGTGTTCGGTGATCCTATAGCGGGGAATGGTTCGCGCGAGTACCGGAGAGTTGGAAGCGAAATCTTCTTGACATCGGACTTCTTTCCCCTAAGGTTCACCAACCTTGGTAAGACAGTGAGGGAAGAAGCAAGCGAGCGATTCAGGCCGAGCGATCCACCCCTGGAGGCGTCGACTGACTTAAATCTCTCGCAGCATCCGGCATCGACCAAGTACTACACGACGATAAGGGTTTCGCGTTTAGCCTTGGTGACGCCTCCCTTATTTGCCGCGGCGCGACGATCCCTTCTTTTTTATTTATACCCTTAGATTAGCATTTCCTCGAGATTCCTCTCTCAACCTAGTACACACACTACAACGTTCCACGAGTGTTCGGATCAATCCTTTATTATTCAATGCTTCGAACTAAGAGAGTCCACGTTGAGTTGCTCGATCCTCGCTAAGAATCTGCACTCGCTGGTATATCCGTGTAAATCAATATTTACATGGAGCTTAAAGCGTTAGCCTACTTTGCCAAGCAGAGAGCCCTAGCTTCGGGAGTAAAGGGAGATCACTCACTAAGCTCCCCTACAAATCTGCAGATTCTTCTCCGGCACGCTTCTCCCGCTCACGTACTCACTTTAATTCGCTCTTCTCTCCGGTGCTTTGTTGATCGTTGCATCTCCGAGGCTATTTGGAGTAGCAGTGCACTATCGTAGGAAGGATGTGGAATATATCTTGCGATGAATTCCAACCCATGCGAGATGGCACCGCTTGAATTATCGAGATATTCTGTCATCGCGAAGGAAATTCAGTGGTGGAAGAGGATGGCGAGAGAAAGAGAAAGAGAGAGAGAGAGAGAGAGAGAGAGAGAGAGAGAGAGAGAGAGGCAGAGGTGGGTGGAGAGTCTCGGTGCAAAAGGGATGAGGATGGCTGGATAATATGCAACCAGTGAAATGTTTCGGTGGGCGGCGGACGCGCGCATCTCTGAAAACTGATACGTTTGATAAGCCACAGAGGGTTCATCCGAGTGGATAAATGCGTTATTGGAAATCAATCGGCGGGATAACGTAATTGCTGAAGTGTGTGCGTACCATGGAGACCCGTCATAACAGCCCGAGCCCTTCACCGTCGATCGCACGCCATTCCACTATGCTAATAGACTCAATATCCCCTAATCTATTCCGCTCGTATTCTTAATTATCATTCTCTCATTTGATAATCAAGTTCGAAAATCGAATTTATTACTACCAAGCATTCCCTCATTCAAATCGATGGTGATAGTAAAAATTTTAGTCTCATGCTTTTCATGTTTTTATTTTTTACTTTCTTAAATCCAATCGCCATTACTCCAGTCAACGGGAATTCTTTCTTCTCAGGTTTTAAATCAAATTACCGCACGACTCGCCTTCTGCAACTCGGCAGAGAGGATCGACTCGCCTGCTCTTTATTGCGCTCTCCGTTTCACCGTGAAATTTCATAACGTCGGATAGCTGAAGCCACGAATTAGAATTTAGTACGTGGTACAGGGCGAGAATTCGGCGAGACGCTGTGCATTTCAGCTTGGGTAACTAGCCGGTAAAACATGCTGGGGCAAATGGAAACTGGATGGAAAACAGGCCTGGCAAAAAGCTATCCGAGCTTGGCTATCCGCGAGGGTGAGAACGTGGATGCTCGGGCAGTCGGATAAATATTAACTCTTTTATAAATTTGAAACGCGCCTGCTACACTTCTTCACTTCTCTCTACATGCGTGTGTGTGTGTGTGTTATAGTAGTGCCAGTGGGCATGGAGAATACGTAGCAAAGGAAGAGAGACTGCATGTGCCTGTGCTCGGATGAACGGAAAGAGAAAAATGGTCCTCTCGAGATTGATGGAGAAAAAGGGAGATGAATGCTGGAATTCTACCATGGAGTACTGTGTATCCTCACTCTTTTAATACAATATATACCAGTCCAACTGCTTACAGACTATTTCAAAGTGTAAAAAAAGCTCTTAAAGTAGACCTAGTTTTAAATTAACTTAGAAAAGCAACCCTTCCTTATTAGGTCCTTGTTAGTTGAGGAACTAGCATCAAAGACTACGAGTTCCTCAGTAATTCTATAGGCCTAGGAGGCAAGCAATTATCACAATTACGTGGGAATGCACAAGTTCCTGAGATTAAAGGGTAGCAGAGAACCTGTAGCAAGCGGAATCTCGCAATTTTCGGGCGTTTCGGTAATCATCACCATATTGTAGACGAGCTGGTTGCGCGTTCGAGTAAGAGTGTCGAGACGAACAGGCATAGTTAGAGAGTCCGGGACTCGAACAATTAGGGGGAATTCCAGTCCGATGCAGTTTTCGCATTTTGTCTGATTGTTTTCGCACAGCTGAACAAGCTAGGCGAGGCAGTTAGGGTGGATTCATAGGATAACAGTAGCGATCCAGATCCTCTTCAATGACACCCACACTTTTTCCACACTGACTTTGTTACGAACTTTGAACAATTGAATACGAGCTTCGTTAAAGCACAATAATACTAGAAAATCGCTGAGAATCACATCAACGTTTATTTTTTCTTAATTATATAATCATCGAAGTTTTTATAAGACTGTTTTATAAGACCCAGTTTTTTCAGACTGGGAGCAATGGATTTTTATTTCGAGGCCGAAGTAACATCGGCGCGTGGTTCGCCGTCAGGAATGACGTCGATCGAGTGGCGCACGTCAATCTGTAACCCGGTTTATCCGAGGGAGATTCATCAGTGGTCCAGAACCCGGTCCTTCTGAGATAGTTCGACTGATCCGACTTAGAGCCACGACAGTCATTCTCTAGTACAATAGAAAGACGATTTACTTTGTACAAGTTCAGTACAAGGTAAGTCGAAATTTCTAGCTAAGTGAAAACTGAATTGAAAAGGAGAGTACGCTGCAGTCAGCTTTACTGCAAGCCAGTTTGAAATTCGTCGTTCGAATTATCCCCATTTAATTTCGCTGCTATGCATAATGCAAAGGCTCGAGTGTAGCTTGGCTTCTCGTTTCTCGCTCAGGCTGAGGTACTTTCTCCTCTCAGCAAGTGTTCCTCTCCCTCTTCTCTCACGCAGGGGTCGAAAACCCTTCGTCCCCGCAGTGCGCTACCTCAACTTCGTTAGCTCGGGTGAACATTAATGACCCACGAGAATACATCCGACCCCTTCGCGGTGCTCAGGCACATAGCCATCCTTCGCCAGCCACGAGCTTCTCGAAGCAGTCTGACCCTTTCCCACCCTGCGCAACTAGCGCTTGGTCATCGACCTCGAAAAAAATCAAATGCACTCTTTCACCCGTTGTATGCTTCAACCACCTCCAAACCTTTTCTCGCCACTCCCAACCATCGATTGCTTCCCCTAATGAATTACATCTCCAATTTTAATGATTTATCTTTCTATCCTGTCATTATCAAATGTGTCAAGGCAAAACTTCCGATCTGAAAATCAGTCGCTCGTCAATTACTAATGCGAGACATTACAACGACATCCTACTTAGCATACTTCTATATTTTATTCTATCAATTATCCTGCAAGACTCGACTAATACTTTTAATTGACAGGCCCGTTTTGCCGCCCTGGTAAATGCTCAGTACACTGTGACTTACAAGGCCAGGCGAATCCGGCCAGGCTAAAGGAGATAGGACGCGCGCGCCCGCGCGCCCGCCTCCTCGCACTTGTGGGTTAATTAATTCTCGACGAGATCGATAGGGCCGCGTCTAGAAAGCAGCATCCATCTTTGGTCCCACCTTCGTCTTACTATCACGCTCGAGTATTGACATCGTCGAAAGCTCCCTTGGAAAGTTTTAGTAAGAGGAAGAAGAAGAAGAAGAAGAAAAAAACCAAGCACTGAAGAATGAGAGAGTGTGGTTTATTCGTATGTAAGGAACGAGGTGGTCGTAAAGCGATGATGTTCCCAGTGGAGATAGGGATTTCACTGGTACGTTAATGGAAGAATGAAGAGTGCGGCTTTCAAGCTCGATAGTGAGTTAGCTCGAAATTTATCCGCACACACAGGCGTTCTGAGGTTCTGCTGTGCACTGCTTGACTTTATTGTCCCGCTTGAATAGGCGTCATATATTTAGCCGAGCCACCCCAGTGCGTTCCACGGAATATGCATTGCCTCGAGTTTCGTGGAACTTGAAACGCCCGTTGCGTTCACTTCTCTCTCTGTTCTCTATCTTTCTCTCCCTCTCTCTCTCTCTCTCTCTCTCTCTCTCTCTTTCTCTTTCGAGCACTCGTGTTATTCCGCGGCCTGTTATCGCGAGTGTCGCGAGACGTGTGCTGGTATTTGTCGCGTTATTGCCGCCGTTATTCTTGTACCCGCACAGCTAAAGCCTGGCCAATTTGTCGGCGACGCAACCCCTGAGATCGACGCCCGACGTCTATTCAAGCCTCTGACAAGATCGCTCGACGCCACCGAGATTTCGGCTAATCTGAAATCCGACCTATCGTCACTAGCCTCTTTCGTAGAACAGTTAAACTCCTTATCGTTCGATTTGATCATCCACTTGTGGATAAGGCAAGAAATAGGCTGAAGAGAATTTGTTAGAAGATAGGATTTAGTCCATGAATTTTCAAAGACGTATATATTAGATTTCGAGAGAGTATATTTTTAGTAGTCCAGAGGACAAATTTGATTAGGGTCACCCGATAAGTCCCTCGACTATCTGATAGTTGGATGCTGCAGTGCATCCTGGAAGGATGGCAAGGTAGACGTAACTGGCGGCTGGAAGGTGGCTGTAATTGCGTTTGTTAATTAAGATAAAGATCGCCATGCCCGGCGTGGAGAACGCCTGGCTTCTTGTTCGCTACGGTGTCACCGTTCATCAATTTTCATGCTGACGAAACTCAGGAATTCCAGGAATTCCATAAGTAACTTTTACATCGATTTTACTCTAGTTTCTGCCAGATTTTTTTTCATCCTCGGACAATGATTATTGACTGTGAGATAATCAGGACAGTCGTAGGATTTATTCCGGATGAGATTGAGTGGTACCAGTGGGATTCGGAGAGGAAAGTTATTAAATATTGAAGGCTTGGATTGTCGTTCGAATATCGTCGCGCTTTAACAAACATCGCTTGTCCAGCATCGGTGCAAGGACGACGGGCAAAAAAGGCCCGGTCGCACATGCATATACGGTGCATACTCACTGGCGCGAATTATCTGGGTCATTTCTCCCTGGAAATGACTGGGAAACGAGCGATAGCCGAGCACGGAAAGAGAGAGCGCTCTCATTTTTCGTTCTCCATCGGCCTTGCCCCTTCTCTTCCTCCTCTGGTCTGTCTATTTGCCTGCGTTCCCTCTCAATAGTCTCTGTTTTGTCCAACCTATCTATCGCTCGGCACCACCATTCGTAGAATCCTTCCTTTCTACCAGAACACACACGCGCGTTTGTTATGTTCGAGTGCCGATTTCCGCTTTAGAGACGCATCAGCTGGTACCGCCGCACGGTAAACCGACGATGTTCACAATTCTTCGTTCGACCTCAACCAAACTGAAAAGTATGCACTCGAAAGTCGTGCGAGAGCAATGTGTCTCCAGTGGCGCACGGAAGTGGATTTATTCTTATCAGTGAGAGTGCGGGCTGTATTTTATTGGGGAACTCAGCGACGTATATATCGACGACGATATCGAGCACCGCTTGAAATACGGCCAGCTAAATCCTGCGTCGCGATTATCACGAGCTCGTAAAAGCTCGAGAGCACCGTCGGAGAAAGGGTCGATTTGAATTTTACGCCTGCCGATGACTGGCGGCCAATTTAACACGCGATCCACACCTGCCTTGATTTACTACCCTCTTAAGGAGTTGGAAGAGTAACCTTTAAGAGTAACCATATAAAAACAACTTGCTAAACTTTCTTTACTATCTTTTCTTTTTATATAATCTCAAAGTCAAGTATGAGATTTATTTCATTTTCACAGGAATTATACAACTTTTATTTAATATTCGACTTGTTAAGAGATTCTATGTAGTATTGCCATTACGGTGAGAATTTCCCGAAATGTCTAATGCACTCAGCTGACATTCATTTCGGGTAATCATTCTTCGTGCGTCGGTTCGTCCTCGGCGAATGTTGTCGGTGCAATCAATTTTCCGAAAGCACGGCGTCACATTTCGCTCATGGAGCATGATGCATGCAGCGCAGGCTCGCTCTTCCTCCCAACGGAGCATCCCGTTCCCGAAAGATAGCACTGGGAATCCTTGGAGTGTTGTAAACCCGTTATTACAGGCATAAAACGTCAGCTCTCTGGAGCGTCAGATTGGCGCGGATTACAAGTTCCATGTAATACTACGGCGATTTGTAAGCGTTACGAGTGGTGCAAGCGGATGCAAGGATATTGGAAAAAATCTGGCGTTGCTTTCGATCGATCACCGAACCATTCCCGTAAATCGTCTCGTAAATGTAAATAAAATAGTCGCCGATATGAGTTTCATATTCCAGACATTTGAACTTTGAATGTGTCCGATGCTTTAATTCTATGACCTGAATTTATCCTTGAACGAATTACCAAGCAATTCTTGATAAGTGGGCGTTAATAGGCCGAAAGCAAAAATCCGCTCGATTTGTCTGTGAAGTTTCGATTCTTCGAATAATTCAATCGGTGAACACTCGGCCGGAGAAGGAGGTGGTAGAGGAGGAGGAGGAGGACTTTCGTTAATAAAGAAACAATGGCGAGCGCCGAGGCAGAACTAATGTTTCATCGAGCGCGCTGGAAATCTACGGACGTTTCCAGTCTATCGGTCGGCTTATAATATCGATATTAAAAGTTCGCCAGCAGTAGCGTAGTCCTGCAAAGAGCACGAGCGGGCCCGTTTCGGCCTGATGGACGGCCGATAATTAAATTTATATTCCACGTACAATGGGAATTTTCCATCGGACAGTTCCGCCTTTCCCAACCCCACCATTCCCTCTGGAAGTTTCGGCTTTTGTTATCGAAGGTCTTGGCGGGTCGAGTGTGCCCAGTGTTCTGACAGTGACGTGCTCCCGGGATATAAATCAGGGCCAGCAGAATCAGTCGAGCCCGCTAATTAGTCAGAATCGTCGAAACAGTATTAAAACCAGCCGAACTTCTCTATTATTAAGTTACCTTCATTTTTCCTTCTATCGACGAAAAGTTACTGCACGGAATCGCGCGCGCGCGCACTAACTTTCGTACTTAATCCAGTCTCACTCGACAGGCAATACCCAGAAGGTTTCGCCGAGTTCGAATAGGCAAGACAATGGGATAATTATGGTTTTCCATCTATACTAGTAAAGCTGGTTGTACTGTGAATTTCATAGTTGAAAGTGCCAGTTTGAAAGTGGACCTGGGTTGGTCGAGTACTGTGACAAGGATATTCAAGAGTTGCTCTCGATTTCGCACGCTCTTTCATACTATTTTCTCGCGAGCTTTTAAACAGACCATTCAACCGGGATAGCAGTGGTAAGTCGTGGATGGCAGTGGCGTTGGGGTGCGATGTAATTTCGTTGTAAACTCATCAGCATTTACGAGCCGGCCGCGCCAACACTGCTTTTCCTCCCCTTTCGCTATAGCGGGGAGAACGCCGTTGAGGAAATGTATTAAATTTAATATATTCATACGTCCTCGCTAGAACGTTTGCGAGTGCACGCACTAACTGAATTCCACGCGGGGCATTGCGCGAGTTAAAAAACTTATTAAAAGTCGTTAAGGACTTTTCCGCGCCAATTCCTCCCGGCCGCCTTCGCTGCCTTCCCCACCACTGCCCCCTGAATACGTTGGTTGCGCCATCCCAGGAGGTACAGTTCAAATTCGCATAATATTCTCCAGCAATTACAGCAACTCGTGAGCTGTTCTATTAATTTTTAACGAACTACAAGACGCGTTACGTCAAATTGTCTTCATAACTTCTTTGCAATCGTTAGAAGATTGCATCTTCCTTGACAAGGACAAGCTGACACATTAATTAGAAAATAAAAAAGAGAACGATCCTTGTTACAAGTCCTGTGAAGTTGTCCACGCGTTACTGGAATTTTAACGAGTCACCACTTGCAACTTGTCGATCCACCGCTTTGTGCTTACAAATCACCGGCCATTCATCCCACCCATTCCACCTTTCTCCACCCTTTTTTTCCCCAGCCACCTTCTCGCCTTTTTTTCTCTTTTTTCCGTGGGAATTCTCGTCAGCCGTGAGGTGCTTGCGTAATGGCAATCGTTACTAATTAGACGATCGAAGTACCAATTCCTTCGAAGGTGTTTACCCCTGATTTTTCAACAGTTCCCTTGAAAATCAACTAATCCCTGCTGGAACTTCGAAGTCACGCTTTTCCCATGAGAAACAAACATCTCAATATCCAAGGGATTCCCTTCGCTACACTGAGCGATGCTCGCACCGAACTAGGTCACTGAGAATTATCCAAACATTACAACACAGAGAATCCTGGTGGGAGAAATACTGTGTCCTTGTCCCGAAAGGCAGTGGAAATTTATTGAAAGTAGCGATAGTATTAACCGACTAGTGATTCCTTCGGAAGTTCGGGATAGCCAAGTGGAACAGAATGACATGGCTTTATCGAAAATCCGTAGATCCCGTAGGGGGATGTCCTGCCACGTTCCCAGGACTATTCGATATCTCTTTGCGTCGGCTGATTTTTCATTATCGGAAAAGTCTATGACCATTTCCTGCCGTGGAACAGTTATCCTGCTACCAGTTGCTGTCCTGATACCCTCGACGTTAATTCCCTTTGTCTCGCAGTATCGTCCATTAAGTCCATCGCGTTCATTGATCAACTCTCTCCCGCTCAATCTCCAGAGCAGAGTATCGCCAATCGATTAGTGATTCCTGATAGATTCGTCCGGGAGACTTTTCAATCGACAGTGCTCCTTATTCGACGAACGCTTATCAGCCAGGGAAATTTCAGGGAAACAAGGTTTGCTTAAAATAGCACTGAGCGAGATATGGGCGAGGATGATGGCGCGTATATAGCAAAGAGAGAAAGAGAGAGAAAGAGAGAGAGAGAGAGGGAGAAGGTAGAAGGGAAGGTTGGATGTTGCTAGCACGGCGATGGTTGCGGCGTCACCTTATTAAAATCAGGAGTGAGTGAGAGGGTTGGATATTGAGGCCACTGGATGATCGACTATCGATTCTCAATTACGCTTTAATAGCTGCGAGTACACCGTATCGGCTCGGCTGTATCGGACGTACTCAAGTCCGACAGAGTTCACTTAGACGTCCGATGAAACAACAAACCTAACCATTGAAATTAGTAATGTTCAATAGCCATTAAAAGCACCTGCTTATTCATTACCTGGATTTAAAAGAAAAGTTTAGTTTAAAGAAGCAAAGCAAGTAGTTAATGATGGTAAAACAAGCTTGTAATGATTACAAGTCGTCTTTCTTTTGAAAGAACTAAGAAAAAGAATATAAAACGTTAGGTTTTCCTTGAGTGCATGAAAGTACGTCGCATCCTTACTGGAATTCCTTTCTCCGCATATACATATAGCGAAGCGCAAGGCAGCTTTTACCTATTCGAACAACGAGCAAAAGCCTTTCTTCCCGCCGCACTGCTAAAAGACTTATCTCGCGCGAACTTCGCGAGAGAGCCAACCACTCGAAACACGAGATCGCTTTTCTAACATCGATTCCAGTTATCCAGCGCCTCTTAGCTCTCTTCCAGTTTACCCCGCACTACCTTCGGCCAACTTTTAAGCCGACGTGATTGCCAATCGCGCGCCCACTGCTTCCGCAAAAGCATTAGATCTTCCTCGTCAAGGACAAAATCGATCGAGTTCAATCAGTTAATGTCTTTCTCTTCACTTATCTTTAATTGTAAAGCATTGACAAAGGTAGTTGGTTTATACTCGAACATTCCTAGCCATTATTTAACTTCGACGAAGTCGGCGAGAGAGAGAGAGAGAGAGAGAGTTCATAATCCTAGTGCTCAGCAATTCGTCGATGAATTCCAGCGACGCTCGGTTGCGTTTGAGAAGTTTCTCACCGGCAACCGAGACTCTGTTATTCTCGCTTTCTCTCTGTCTCTCTGGTTGGGCCACAAAGCCAACAGGATTCAACCAAGCAATGTCCTTGACGTCTCGTGAAACTGCTGGACAAGCGGAGGGATTCGACTCTCTCTCTCTCTCCCTCTCTCTCTCTGTCTTTCTCTCTTGCATAGACATAGACAGGCCGGAGAGAACGAAGGAACATTCAGAAGCAAGCCAGCCTGGATTTCCAACCAGGCACAGAGTGTGCTCCCCCGTGAAACTTGTCCCCGGTGGAAATGTCGGTCTAATGCAGTCCGACAGTGCATCGAGCAACTCGGCTTCAATTAAACAAGCGATCCTTCGCTACCTAATTACATGATCCCTGGTAATACATTCGACCGAAGTATCATCATAATACTTGAATGCACATTCAAGGATATCCGTAACACGCTCACAGTGAACTAGTTTACACGGGGGAAAAAAAATCATGGAAGCATACAACCTTGTTAACTCTCTCATACTTTTTCTCGGAGAGTAGGACGACTTGCCGCAGTGTTATTACAGCGAGAAGTTACCCAAGCAAATGTAACAACGTGCGCGCTTTATTATTACGACAGTGTGGGAACAAGAGAACTAGGAAGTTCGGATTGGTTGGGTAGACCTGTTACCCGAACAGCTTTACGAAAGCAGTGCTTTCTCAAGGCACCGTTCTTGTAAGAAGGGACTTTCTCTAGTCTCTTCTTGAACTTTCGACGACTTCGGCCTATCAGTTTCTTGGGCGCAAATTTCCTTAAAGCGTACGAGGGGGTGCAAGCACAGGGATGATAGGACAGGGGGCAAGAGAAAATCCAAGGTGACCTTCTAATATCCGCGTGCCTTGAAACCAAATATATATCCAGGATCCTTTTGGAAAGTCGAGAGTGAACCAGAGAAGTCGAACTCTCTCACTGAGAGAACTTCGATCGGGGAAATCTCTGCCGCCGCGGAATTCGTACGTCGAATTTGAGAGTGCGAGGGAGAAAGGAGTATAAGGATATGCTCGATTCAGGAACGCCATGCTCTTCCCGAGGGTCCTGCTGGGACGTGAAAGAATTAAACTTTCCTGATAGAAATCTCTTTGATCGGAATCTAATTTTCTTGGGACAGGTGTTCGTATCGAAGTACGCCCTTCCTCGCGTTGGATATTTCTGGGTTCTTTGGCCTCGTTTTCCCCCGGCGTTCCTGTATAGCCGAGATTGCGGGTAGCCCGTTAACAGGCGGCAGAAGGGGGAGAGAAAAATAAAGGGCGTTGAGGTCTTTCACGAGCGCGTATCATTCATCGCGAAATTAGGACAAGGCGCGCGGCCGTGCTTTAAGGTTCATTGAAAGGCTCACACTCGCGCGGATATCTGGCCCAGAGAGAGAGAGAGAGAGAGAGAGAGAGAGAGAGAGAGAGAGAGAGAGAGAGAGAGAGAGAGAGAGAGAGAGAGAGAGAGAGAGAGAGAGAGAGAGGAGGAAGAGGAAGAGGAAGAGTTGGGAGAGATGCTTGAGAGAGCGAACAAATTTGGAAAGATGGGCCGGGCCCACTTATTTCTTCAATGAAAGAGTGCGAAAGTAGCTAGTCTACTCTCGTTGTCAGACTCTTATCTTGATTCTACTGCCGTGAGAAAATTACGATTCCTTCTCCTTTACAGTTTTCCTTAGTATCTAAGCAATATATTTAACCATCCACGTATCCTCTTTCTTACTTCAGATACGATCTTCGCAAATCCTTCATTCTCTGCTCGTAGAGCTATTTCCTCCCATATCCAGCTGTTAAGTCACTTTAATAGTTCTTGATTCTATAATCTTACGAGGTACTTGTGAATGAAAATGTTACTGATAGCCATAACACTTCTACTTGTCTGGGATATAATAGCTCGAGATAGTTCCCGCTTGTTATAAACCAGTACGGTAACTGCGTACAAGTGGCAAAAGAACATTGTCCTTAACGTCCGATTGATACAGTTATCTTTTTTAGATCGCGTTAGATCGTAAAGAGCCAGAAGCGGCAGCTACCAGCTATTGTTAGTCCTACTATTTTTATTAATAGATCGACACATACATTAGCAGCGCTGCCGTTCATTAAAAGCGTTGAATAAAACATCAGCATATTATCAATAAAGCTCAAACGACCAGTAACGGAAGAGCAGCGCATCCCCTCGCACTCATCGGGTAACCCCAGCCGCACGCGTGTTCCTCCCCCGAAATTTCAATATTTGCGTTTATTAAACATTCAGGCTGCGTCCGATAAGCACGTTTACCGAGTGCAAAATTGCATTCCGTGCAATTTCATTAAATTATCGCGCTTCACGCCCCTCTCATCGCCGTTAACTGCCGCGGACAATTAGATGTAAAAACACTACGCTCTTTTCTGCAGTCAGCCACGCTCTGGCTTAATTGAGCCGCACCCTTTACGGGACTTCCTTTAATCATTACTTCAATAGACTCTTTTTCCTTACTTCTTCAAACCCCAAGAATATTAGTACTCAAAACGATTTAACTTATAATTTGAACCAAAAAGATTTCGGGGATGAAAGATCAGTGATGATAAATCACGACTTTCTATTTTTAATATCTAGATTCTGGGTCGCACGTAATGTATAGCGAGTTACAGGGCTTCAGTGAGGGGGTTGATATGTCGGAGAAAAGTGGCGGATTCAGCAGAAGAGATGAAGAAGGAGCGACTGTGCGCTGGAATTTCTCGTGACCGATGAAAAGACTAGACAGTTATCGGATGATAACTCTGGACAGGAAGAAAAAGAAGAGAGAAAGAGTGTAAGTAAGAATAAGAGAGAGTGAGAGAGAGAGAGAGAGAGAGAGAATCAGGCGCGAGTCGGAGCGATAATAACCAGGGCTACGACGCCAGAAGAGACGTCGTTAAACGGTGGCACGGTTGGACATAAATCTTAGGAAAAACACGCGTGGCAAAATTGCTATCGGAGAGCAGACGTTCCCCACCACTTCTCCAGCGAGATCTCCTTCAAAGAATATGTCACCTTCCACCAGCCATTGGTTCAGAGTTCCTTGCACCCCTCACCATTTCCCAGCCGGATCGTTGCACCGTGAACATCGTGTCGTACTCTCCACTATTTTTCCCCCCATTCCATCTAGGATCATTTCATCCTTGTGACGAAGAACGTCCTCTCGTTTCCCATTCTTGACGAGTTCATCGTTCTCGTCTTCTCTAGCAAACACTCGAGACTGTTAACGCTAATGGAGCAGCACTCGGAACTCCTCTTTATCTATTTAATATGTCACCACCGATGTACACGCACGGATGAACTTTTCACGCTCTCAGAAATTTCATATCAATGACACATATCTTTCTACAGCTGACCCAGTCACGCGATTCATTCCCCGCATTTCAACAGTAATGATTTTATCCTAGGATAAAGGGGTGAATGCAGTTTCCAACAGGGGATAGAAGAGAAGTACGACTGCCGGTATGATTTAGCTCGAGAGGGCTTCACTCAGGATTTTATGGCAATTAGGGGATCGGCCATTACCCACAGGCGTAATGCGTAATCACTGTACAAGCGGTAATTAAATTACGCAGCCTGTTAATACCGTCGGCAGTAATACAAACATATTATCACACCGGATTACTAGATTAATCTGATATTAGCCGGTGGGTCGGCTGAGCGCAAGTTGAAGTCCATGGCAAGTGCATCTGATGCATCACGCTTATATAACCAAGCAAAATGAGAGGGAGAAAGGGATGAGTAAGAGGTATAGAATAGAAAGAGAGGTAACAATAATAAATCTGGCAGATAGAGCTTGTGGGCCAAGTTCCGAGCAGACTTAATTGCTACGTTGAAAAATGACGGGGGTCTTCTCGTGAGTTAGTGAATTTGACGGAAGGTCGATTCCGTGCTATGAGGGTGAGAGTTCGGCTACTCTCTCTCTCTCTCTCTCTCTCTCTCTCTCTCTCTCTCTCTCTCTCTCTCTCACAGTCTGTGTGTCTGTGAGAGGGGGAAGAGTGCGGGTGGAGAACCGGGGGTGGTGTGGAGGCCAGGGGTTCCTTGGGTTGAGCGCACGCTGCCTGGCATATGGAGGAGGTACTGCAATGCAGTTGCAGTACCGTTGCCACACCGCGCCGTGCCATAGTCGAGCCTGCCGGGTATTCAGGCATAGCCGGCCAAAACCATACGAGACTCCGAACCACCAGAATTACCCCGAACGCATCTCGCCACCACACAAGTCGCCCAACTCTAGTATAGAATACCACAAGCTGAGACTTGCTCGTAAAATTCTAGTCATTTTGAAAAATACAAGAAATATCAGGCATAGTAAATCAGAGTTCGTCTGTAAAGATTAATTGTTCATTTGAAAGGATCGAAAGATAGATCTTAGAGTTGAAAATGGAAGTTCGTGGAATAGTAAAAGAGCAGGTTTTTTCACTCGCTAAGATACCTTAGGTAAAGTAGTGGTGAAGGGTGAGGGGGTGCGGAAAGGGTTGGTCTGCAGGGTTGAATGTGACCTAGCATGTCGCAGCGGCGTCGGTGGCTTTTAAAGTGGCCATTTGCCGAGGAGCTTGTGCTCTTAGACCGTGTATTAATACCACCGAGTGCTTCCACCATATTCGAGTTCTATTAATTACGATATCTGTCGACTCATTCAAGCATCATACTTGACAGATGACTTGGTCAAATATATCTTGTTATTCTTTCAAGCATCGAAATCGAGAGCAATGCTAATGGCTATTAAGAAAACGTTGGAATCGTGTAACGTACGAAAGAAGACAGGTTTCACTGCGTGGAGAATTAACTTGTCGAGCAGGATGTGCGCAACTGAAGATCCACCGGTAGTGGAAAGACGCTCGACGTTTCTCTGCAGTGGTATCTCGACTTTAAAGCACCGCGATCCGGAGATAAAACGAATCCACGGCGACTCTTTTCTTCGAGAAGCTAGCTTCCCGTGAAATCGTGGCAGTCCATTCGCTTCCGGCACATCTACCCGCTAGTCATTGATTTCTAACTAGATCCGGATTAACCACTCGCATTCGCCAGCCAATTCTCCATCGCCATTTCGTTTAATGCGGTAATTCGAACTCGTAAATGATTGTTATATTGAAATTTCATTAATTTCTATTCTATTTCTATACAATTATATAAATCATAGTTTTAAGAGTTTCGATAACATTTAATATACCCGATAAAAGAATTGGAGTATCCGGGCCTTTGTGGCGCATATGTAGGCAGAGAAAACTCGAAGGTACGATGCACCGGGTGCACATGTGTGTACGTATGTACAGGGTGATGCCGTAGGCTACGACCCCCTTGCGATAAGGCACGACTTAAATCTACAATTCCTCCGGCCAACCCTTCCTACCGGCGACACACCGAGCTTCCACGAGGAGAGCTTCTTCCTCTTTTTCTTACCTACTGCACACCGGACGCGCACCTTAAGCGCCAGTGTACCCTGCAGCACTGGCGTAGACATTCCGCGAGACTTTCAACCCTCCAAGTGAATTTTAGATATTTTTTATGGATCTTATATTACGCCAATGAAAATTGTATAATCTACACTCATGCATGGAATATGAAAGTTCGAGTTTCATGTTCTACACTCAAAAGTTCTTAAAGGTTTCTGTGTTTACTGTTAGAATTAACCTCGCATTCACTGGAACTTGCCAGTCTTTTTCCGACAGTCGATACCGAGTGAAGTGTTCCTTTGGCTGGAAAAATTCTCGAGCGGCACCGACTCTGCCTGAGTTACTCTTCTTCCAAAGGGTGTCGCATCGCTTTTGGAGAGATGGCAGCCTGCTATACCCGCGCCACTGAATACTTCCACACGAGACAAAGACTCAGGGTGTGCTGTTCTCTTTTAACGGTCCGACTGCTCGCTCGATGCACCGCGTTTCCGGCGGCTCTCACCGGGACATCGCGTTCTCGTTTCCGAGGAAACTCGAATTTCAACGTTCCAGCAGAGCGGACCTCTCGGAAATGGACTGATTCCTGTATTTCTCTCTCACTCACTCACTCCCGACCTGTAATCCTCATTGGCTGACTGGTGCTCGTCAAACCACGCTTGGAATATTCGATCGGTTGGCTAATTTCGTTGAAATCCTCCTCGCGCGAGATTTATGGTAATGCGTTTACACCTCGAATGTGGCCTTACTGGCTAAATCGGCATCACCTCCACCCAGAACAACAGCCGCGAATTTCGACCGCTGCCCCAACACCCCCACCTTTCTAGCACGGGTGTTACATATTATGTGCATGTGAAGCACGCTCAGTATTACTGGCCTAGCCAGAGTCACGTTTAATCTCTCGCACGTGCATAAGAGGATAATTAGCGCATGGAAATATGGCGAAGGTGTAGTAGAAATGGGAAAGAAAACGTTTTTTTTTTTTATTTTCAATTCGTCTACTTGAATTCGGAAAGATTGTTATAGATGGAAAGCTCGCAAACTTTGCTTTAACACAGTTACCATTTTAAGGAGCAACTTGGGCTGCTTTGAAGGACAGCTCTCTTTAACGGCGTCGAATGCCGGGTACAAAAGCCGGCAGAACTCGATAATGCGCGGGCGGCAGTGGCGGCGGCCGGGTAAAGTGACAAAGTAAGCGCAAACTTCGTATTCTAATAACTCGATTACTCCGCGATGAGCGCGATAAACGGGAGAAGGCTCGCTTGGATTTCCCTTGTTATTCGCCTTCTTGTCGCGCGCACCATCCAGTCAGTGTCTATTAAAAATGCTCGGCCAATCGAGTCGATTTTAATTAATAATAGGATATTGAAATCATTTTTATTTTATTATATTCACTTCTGTTATATATAAAGTCTGACTATAACTATTGATTTTCATATGAATTCTATTGATCGTACAATACGAATATCGTAGATTCGTCATTTGCTCGTAATAGCTCTCTCGATATTCGAGAAATGATGATGCAAGAGAAATAAACTTAAGTGCGGGAAATGGCAGCACTGTCGAGAATCATAGGGGTTATCGAAGGGTGGACGGAGAATAGAGCGGAGAATCGAAATTGCGTTTCGCTTGGTCAAATTCGAACACAACGATCCTATGTTCGCCAGTGACGTCGATCTTTTGATCGATCGCGCGTGGAAATCCACGTGGTTTAATCCAGCATCGAAGCGAGCGGCCCGTAACACACTGAGCATGCTATCCTCACCCGCCTATCCTCCTCTACAAACGTACGCTTGCTCGCGCGACCCTCCTCTTCACTTCCTTTAACCCTTTCATCGCTGCGTATCCCGAGCGAGAGCACACTCACTCTCTACTTCGTCCGACTAGTATTTGTCATGTGGTGATTTTCGAAAGATTTGTCTAGCCTCTGCCGATCATCGGTCAACCATGTTCACCCGTACAGGTTTCGAGTCCCTTTGAAAATCACATAGCCCTTCACGATTGCAAGTTGCGACATTTCAAGCCAGTTCTTGTATAGGAATTCTTTTACTATTCCGAAGTCATGGATTTAGATGTTTCATTTAAATGGGCTAAGTATATTTGATCCAAGTATTTGGGCAAATGGCCCACCCAATGAAATTGGATACCAGGATTGACTAGTGTTTGAGTGCGAATATGAGACTGCGTAAGCGAACATCGACGACAATGAGCAATATGTCCCGCGCCGGGCTTGGCTCTGATTAGTCCTTTGTCATTGGCCTGCCAATATTGACTGGGCGCGAGCGCGCTCTATCCGTTCACTGTCCGCAGTTCATCTCGATAATACGAAGACTCGATAACAGGGCTATTTGCAACCGCACTGGAATCAATTCGGCCGAAATCAATACTTGCCCCAGTTACCGCTTACCTTTCCGGGAATTTTACGGTGATTAGTGTTTCGGCCCAGCCGAATCCGGTATACCGATCGCGCAAACCTTCTCCTCCCTTAAATCCCCCCGTCGAAATTAAGCCATCGAATATTTCCAGATCAACGATCAATGCAATAACAGTGCGAATCATCTTTTAAACATTCAAACCATTCCAACAGAGAAAAACAAGAGAATAAAGAGTCCTCCGCCTTTTGTCCCGTTAATTGCCGGACGCTTTTTTTTGTTTTTCACGATAAATTTCACAGGCGATTCTCAAGCGGTGGTATTAAAATGCACGGATTAAAATTGTCGAGAGGCTTGACCAACCAGTTGGGGAGCAAAGAATGCAAGAGAGTTCCGTTTGAAGCTGCCATAGCCGACCGGCGAGTTAGTTTCCCTCTTGTCAGCAGTTATTCCACGGTAAACAAAGAGGGTGAGTAAATAATCGTTAAGCCGCAGCGGGCAATGCAAATCACCGAGCTCTTATTATTCTCTTTCGAAGAGCTTTTTTTCCTCGGATGGAACGGATCGAGAGGGCTACAGGGAAGAGACTTCGGCCGGACAGTAGTCCCATTTGCATTTAGGAGCTCCCTCTAGGCAGAAGGATATCACGAAATCGTGTCGTACTGCCTCCGAAAGGACTTAGTCCAAGCTGACCTGGGACTCCTTGCTTCCTTCTCCTTCTCACTTCCTTCTCTCTCTCTATCTCTCTCTCTCTCTCGCTCTCTCGCTCGGTCTCTACTAGTAGTACTAGGTGGACGTATGAATTTTTACGGGCAAAAGATCAAAGGTGTCCCGGGGTTTCTGCGCTCGGCCAAAGCCATCGGCAATCAGGGTATGTGCTCTTCGTGCTGCAGGGCTCCTACTCCTGCTGCTGCTGGGACGCATATACACGCTACCGAGCGAGGACACGCACAAAGCAAGAGATCCAGCTACCGCTCAAAGGCATCACGCCAGTCCGAGAAAATAGGTCAGGAATCGTAGCCGAAATATCTGATGACATTCGTGATCCTTACAGATTCCTGGATATCTTTGTAAAATTTGGTTCAGTTCATTTTAAAAGAGAATGTTTAATTGTTAGTAGGAAGTGTTTTAGTGTTTGTTTAGTAGGTTGAGATTTACAGAGGAAGGAAGAGAGAGTACGTGTTTGTGGGGCGTGACGAATATATCGGAGAATACGAAGTGTAAGCATAACTGCGTACAAAAGAGATGTTGGAATGGTTGGGGCAAGTGTAAAATGGGCAACTTTTCTCTGAGAGTGTTTCCACCGCCATGTGCCGTCTCGCACTTTTGCTGCTTCGTCATTCACACCTTTTTCTATGCCAGGGTTGTGTGTCTCTCCGTCTGTCCCTAGTAGCGAAGCACTTCCTTCAGCCTTTAACCTTTTCCCCGTCGGGACGCTTCTTGCATCCGTCTATCGCGCGCGGCGGCGGCGGCAGCAGCAGCAGCAGCACGCTCTCTCGCAATCTCCTTATTTTTCTTTTGCCTGTTTGCCCCGAGCTCTGAGTTCGGTCCTTTGCCGAGGCGTGCGATTCGCGAGGTGCCAAGATTTGCTCTCGCACCTTCTTTCCTTCGCTTCTCCTCTCTCACTCTCTTACTCTTTCTTCTTTTTCCTTCGTAGCTGCTTACTCGCTTCTTGTCGCCTCGCACTTCCTTTTTCCATGGTCCGCTCTTCCTTCCGACCAGCCTTTTTCCTTGGCGCGACTGTGTGTCCCGCATTGCGAGAACCGACGAACGCCGTCGAACGAAAATAAATCGAGAGCGAGTCGCGGGAACACACACACATATACATACAAGTTAGATGTCAGAGAGCTTTCTGTTAAATATAATAGAGTCAGTGAGTGGCATTCCCCTTGAGATGCATGAAATAATAGGTGTTGTCCGACTCAGGGGTAGTTTGATACGCTGGTCTGTTTTCGTGATTCAGTGAAACCCGAGAGAGGGATAGTCTCAGTAGAATAAGGCTCCAATTAGTATCAGTTGGATAATGACCTCCGGAAGGGAGAGTATTACATGATCGGCATCCAAAGGCATCTCCTTCTTGCTCGGTCTCCTCCATCTCTACTTCTCACTGTGGTCGATGAGCTTGCGAATAATTAAGAGATCGATCGTATCGAGGCGAGCCGAGCTTCCTGTCCATTCCATCCCGACGCCGAGAATCCCCGTGAGTCCGGTGGCCCGAGAAACCCTCTCGGCAATCTTAAATTCGAGATGCGTCGACGCGGAATCAGACGGAACATCCCCCTTAAATCACCGTTTCCTCCCGCGGGAGTGCCAGTGCCGGCCTCTACCCACTGGATGGAAAGCGATTTTCCAAGTGTTACCGGCAGACTCTTCGGGAACGAGCTATCTCCCTCGACGTCTGCTTCCACTAGAATCACTGGCAGTCCGACTTACTTCAGTCTTCTATGCTAGAAAGACTAATCGCGATGGTACTATCCAAGTTTTCTTCTTCACTTTTTCAATTAATTTTCCAATGTTTTTCTCTTCAGGTTTCAATTATAAACTTGAAAAAAGCTTGATAGGTTTTTTATTGTATATAGACTTTGTTTGTAGAATATCTTGAGTGAGAAATATCGAAATTCTTGATACAGTACAGTCAATTTCCTGTCTCGTAGTAGCATTTGCTTTCCGGTCCAATGGATCCCCTCACGTTATTTGCAACTACAGTCTTACGCTCCTATTTGTCCGGGAATTCCCGACGCCCGGGGAAATCCCAAGGGAAACGCGCGCGAATCACCTGGATTCGAGTTACTTCCTCTCCAAGGTTCCGCTCAGGCAGTTTATACAGTTTTAAGGAAATCTTTGGGAAGCCTGCGAGTTGGCTTCGCGTGAAATTGTATTTGAAGTTCACCACTTGCCGGATGCTCGCCCTTCCATGCAACATGATCGTATTTTCCACTTAAGTGTAGACGAAGCCCTTCGAAATTTCACTCGATCCTTCACTTGCGTCAATTTTAACTTGATTTATTTTCTTTTAGTTGTTGGTAAGCGGAGAAACTTGTTCAAGTACAATTGTTCAATTTATAAGAAGAGAAATAAATTGGCTTCCCTTTAATCTTGATCGGAGTATAATCCCTTCAACGAGAGAAGCAAGTGCGTACTTTCGACGGAGGCAGGAATTCACTGAAATTACCGGGGGAAGGCCTTGAGCGGAAGTCGTCACTTCGGTAGGAAATTCCTTGAATAAACTCGTCGCGCGAATACAAAATAGAGTTTTAACCTAAGAAGGCCGGATGGAATTTAAATTCCCGGCCGAACAAAGGGTGCGCGGCGGCAAATGCAATATGTGTGCGAGTTGAGATTCAAAAGTTACGGCATAAATTCGCGCGCACCTCTCCGCCTGGTGGAGATTTTCGAATCAAACTTTGAGCGCCGCTTCCGTCCTCCAAGGAACGTTTCCAAGTGCGAAAGCACTCACTTGATGACTTTTCGGTCAAAAGTTAGTCGGAATTCTTGATTTAATAAGAGAAATCGATTTAATCAAATTTAACTATGAATAGACAATCTATACAAGTGTATCTATACATATAAAAATATTCATACATGTATACATTACGAATCAATAAATAATTAATTGATAGAAACATTTATCTCTTTGAATTTCAAAGATTGTTGGGATATATTGATTTCTATATGTTCTGGATATTTCAATACTTAATATAGGTTCAATACTTAAACCTTTCCATTCAATATAGTGTATTGAACACTCATTCAATACTTCTTATCTTCCCTTATTCCAAATACACACAATATATATTGATCATACATGAAAGACTATGAAATCTAAGTTAGCCCTTTGCCTGGAAAGAATTAGTGCAACTACAGGAAGAGTATAGAAGTTTCCAACACTTTAAGAATATGAATGACACGGTACATATGATCCCACAAAGGGTATATCAAACAGTACATTAGACATATGCAAAGAGGATCATAAATATCACATGCGGCTTCTTCAAACGCATGTACAATCAACCCATGTTAACATCACATAAATATACCAAAGTACAACTGAGCTTTCCACGCATGCTAGTGAAGTGCAGATATTTGCACAAGCGTACGTTATTCTGAGTACAGAATATGTTAGTACTTAAACGTTACAACATGTCCCTTGCAATTGTGCAAGCGTTACATAGACAGAACAAATGTACTGAATGACTTATTTCTGTACTATGATATTTATTGTGGAAATCATTCATTTGTATAATTAGCTGTCAATCAAACAAATCAAATAGAAATTGTACCTTATGCATAAAAAAGTCATTGCAATGTTTGACGATTTGCATTAGTATCAATTACAAGAATTATCAGTCAATCTCTGCTTGTACTTCTGAGCGCAGTGCAATTTGTTCCAACTGACACACGTATTTTAGATCATCAGCAATTGAAATTCACGTCACAAATTATTCAAAATTCAAAGTACTGTACATTTACACATTTTAAGAGTAAACTCCGCACTTTATCGAACAAAATTTCGTGATATTTACGCGGGACCGAAATGACACGACGCGGTTACAATCCCGGGCTTTTTCTGCGCCTGCGTAGTTGGCCGTACGGCGTCGTGCCAGCTGTCATACTGTATTACCGATAGTATCGACGCACCTGCTGGTCGGTTTGCACGTGTTCATAAAAACGTCGATATTTATCAGTGATTAAATTCATAAAAGTAATAAGATTTATACATCGTTTTATTTATTTCACACAAATATTTGTGTTTACATAACTCCTCGTTTTATTTTAAACAGTCACAGTGAGAGGAAAGCTATAACAATAAACTGAAGTCGATACATTGCGAATTATCGATTGTTAACATATTCAGAGTGAAGATCATTGGAATCCAACATGGCCGAAGTATCATTGCAAGTGTAACGCGCGGTTCTCGTGAATACCAGCACGTAATTAAGTGATGAAAGAGTGTGCTCGAATGCTTGGAGTGCGTGTGCATTGGAGTTCATGGATTGCGAGCTGGCTGAGGGCAGAAACTGCTGGCAAGTGGATGTTGCTTTTGCATGCGAGTACTTGTAAGGTATGAAAGGGAGGGAAAGAATGGAAAGCGAATGGAAAGCGTTACAATTGCAAGGAATATCAAGCCGAGAGAAAGATCGGAAGCGTGAAATACAGAATCGAACTTTTCCTCGCGGCACGCACACCCATTTTCCCGGCCTTTTTTCCAAAGGAAGAACTGTGGTGTCCCGCGGGCGAACTTCCTATAAAGTATAACTGTTTAAAGTAGACGAGACTGGCACGTTCCCGAGCCCGACATAGCTGTGGCTCTATTCTCAATATTGCACAATGCAATTTCCATCTCGTACACGGGACTCAGACCTTCCAGACTGCCTCTTCTCCTCTGTCTCATTCTCTCACTCTCTCTCTCTCTCTCTCTCTCTCTCTCTCTCTCTCTCTCATGTCTTTCCTCGTTCGAGCTTTCGTTGGCCTTGCATAGCTTTACTGAGCTATGCAATTGCCGACCTATTCCCACATTCCGTCGGCAAAACCAGGTAGGCGCATCTTGAAGGAAAATGTCATCCTTTGATCATCGGTCGACCTCTGACCTCCTTCGAGCACGACTTTCTCCTTTCATTTGTGAATCCAATAGGATTTCTCCCCTTCTTTTTCTCGACCGGGTGTCGCCGAGCCCAGCTGTCCCCTGATTAGATAGTACAGTCTTTGATTACAAGACTCTTTAGCCATCGGCTTGCCATAACAGTTTCCTTTAGCGGAGCCGTAACAAGGTGAATCTATCGGGAAGTAATCGGCTCGAGGGTGAAATCGAAGACTCATCGAGAGAGAAAGCCATGAGATAGGAAGATCCAGTTTTCTGTTTTCGAGAAGGGAGTCCGGTTTTCCAGTCTCAAAGAAAAGAGGGCGAGGCAGTCGGAAAGTCAATTTGTCCGAATCGACGAGAGGGTGAAGGGCACTCATTCTAGATCGTAGCATTCAGTCGTACTTGCCAGTGGCCTTTCTATTTCCGGTGCGATTACGAGCCAGAGGTCTATCTCGGTGCATAATGCTCCTGCGGCAGAGCCACTCGAGTCCTGCCGTTCCGCACATCCTGCCATTCCTCTTTCATCCTCCATCGTGTCGAGCTTTGTCAATTTTCTGCGCGAAAAGCCGACAGATGGCCAAGGATAAAAAAAGCGAGAGAGAGAACGATTGCTCTGCTTGAAAAATTCTTAACGCCGTGGCCCGATTGATTGCGTGCGCATCATTCGTTCCTCTTTTACATCTCGGCGAGCAATGTAATCGCTTGCTTCTGCTTTGAATGAACCAAGCGTACACGATTCGCCGCCGGGCCGATTAAATTCGTGGTTGCCTCTACATTCACTCGAAGCACCCTTTTTAATCACGGCTGACCCGCCAGCCTAACATTCTCTCGCTTCGTCTCGATTCTCTCGGATTACACGCTTACCTTTAATACGCATCGAACAATGTGTTTCCCTTTGTGTAATGAAACCCAACCTATGTTGACTATCAGCGAGTGCCACTTTTTCGAGTTTGCCTGCAATCCACTATTATTCGTATCCCATATCGTTTGGCAAATATTAACTTTAATACCACCGCTCCAAAAGCTCTGATCTTGGATTATAATTATTAATAGCATCAATTCGTCTAGACTGCTAACACTAAATATCTAATTTAATCAGTATACAAATTGCTAATATTTCAAACTGCAATGACATAATACAGAGATGTATACGACCTTGATACGTCGAGTTGTAATTCGTGACAAAAGGTGTAGATTAGCTTAATTGACATCCAACAAGCCAAGTTATTACACATAGCAATGACGAAGTATATCTCTTATATCGTTCTAAGTTCTACTTCAAGTTGAAGGAGTTGACACGCGAAAAGGGTGGGTTATTGCTTCGGCGGGGCGATTATCTCGAGGCCGGAGGTTTCTCGAGGCAATTATCTTCGGGTCGAGTAACCTTGACATTCGGCGATGGGCTTAGGGCAAAGGTCGGAAATAGAAAGGCGGGGCGACGACGGGTGAGGTGGTATGCGCGAGGAATACTCGTAACACAAATAGGTGCTTGAGTGAGTGGGTGGGTTGGGTTGGGTTGAGATGCACACATATGTGAATATGAAGGTATATGTGTCCGATTATCGATTCCTTTGGCAGGAGCGGTGATTTCCTTGGTGTGCCTGGACTTTGTGAGAGTGTGCAGGTGCATGGAAGAGGTCCCTTTCCAGATTTACGTGTCCTTGAGAGCTTCGCCGGGCTCCGCATACCATTCACGCGAGCAGGACAACGTCGATGCTTACGTAAGCGATGCCGAAGCGCTCTGACCTGGCCCACTTTTCTTCACGAGAGAAGAGAGCGGCGCATTGCTTGACGAGAGAGAGAGAGAGAGAGAGAGAGAGTTTGCTTTTAATTATACCAGCAAGCCGGCAATTTCCCGGTGAAGCAGCCGCGATGAGCGCTCCTGGCAAATATCGTTAGAGCTCGAGAGGCTTGGTTTACATTTCGTCGAAGCAACCTCGGCCACCTTCCGATACTTTCCTATACGTCCTATCTCACTGTATACCTTTCCCATTGACTTTTCTCGAAATTCAATGTGTTTGGTTTTCGCACTACTCGATTCCCTATCAGTCCTCTACCAATGGTCTATCAGCGCACCTCAAATATCTCCACCTGTTAAACGTCTAAGACGTGACCCAAGCGTTTATTCTTCACTGTTTTTTCTAGCTAAAGAATTCTCTGTTAATTAATGAATGCTGCTTATTGTCAAGCTGATTATCATCCTCTTTTGTCGCCAGCACCTTTCTCAGGGCGTCGAGAAAATCCAGGCAGATTACAGCTTTTTCCGAGTGTCCCAACTAACTCGCTTATGAACGACGTTATTTACATTTTTTTAATTAAACTTTAAGTCGTCCGGTAGCTAACGTTTAGTTTATTCAAGGATTCGAGATAATAGTGTTTGCCCTGCATCTATCTAGGACAGTTTCGTATATTGGTCCATCCGTGTCGGATGCTGATCAACTTTTCTCCCTACTATCTTTTACTAGGGCAATTCATCTAGATTAAATAGTCCAATTGAAACTTGTTTTTCTCCTGGCATCTAATATTTATCGCCCAGTCTATTAGAATAGAAGTGGCCGTTATTGGTATCGGCGAGTGTGCTCTATCGATCTCGAGATTCGGCGAACACGATTCTAGGTCGAAGCGTTCGAACGCTTGAACGTCTATAGACCGTCTCGGCCACCAACCAGGGGGGATTTTCCACGGACAAATAAAATTGTTCCAGGAAGAATGTGCTATGTCAAGTGGTGCTGTATTATTCTCGCGTTCCACACACAGATCCACCATCGTATAACAGTGAAGCGATTCTTACGAGTAACTCCACTACAAATCGATCCACTTGAGTTTCACGGGAAATTAATCGCAGTACGTAGTGGCAAGTGGATTCGTAGAGGTTTTGCATGATATCCCACGCTAGAGGGGTATAAATCACGAAGCGCATAAAGAGTGGCTTTCCATCGATGGAACCTGGCCGTGCAACGCCGCCGGACGGATACAGTCGGCCGAGCTATAACCAGACTCTCCCGCAATGAATCGTAGCTGGTGGATCCGGAATCGCAGCCGGCCGCGCACCGCAGGTTGCGATCATTTTTCGCGCGTCACAGCCTGTCCGCTCTGCGTCAAGAACGTATATGCACACATAGAAAGAGAGAGAGAGAGAAGGATGTATGTATGCCAATAAATATCGCCGACTGAGTAACTGGACTGTTGCTGCGCTAGCCAGCGCGTTGGTCTGCTAGGGCCGCTAATCGAATGATCGATTACGCGTTCGATCAATCACCGCGTCATTTTTCGCCGGCCAGCCACATTATTGCGCCGCTCGGCCCTTGTTCCTACCGGTCGTCGGTGTCACGCGGCCTTTTTTCCATTTTCCGCTTTCTGTCCCGTCAGGAAACTTCTGGGCGCGCGGAACAGAGAAGCTTCTCTCCAGCGACAAACAAAAGAGCTCGTCTCTCTTTCTCTTTCTCTCTGTCGTAGTCTCTCTTTCGCGTATGATCTCTCACTCACCGGCAGCCGGGTAAAAATGGTCCTTGCCAATCGACGCGTCGCCTGGCCCGCTCTGATAAATCATGACGGCAGCCACCCATCGACGCTTTTCACGCTGTCAGTTATAAAAATAATAGCGTGGAAATATCAGCCGCGGGCAACGACATAGGGGGACGCATTGTGTCCTTTGGATTTTGGGGAAATGCGTGTGTGTGTGTGTGTGTGGGTTTATGTGGGTGTATGCATCGGCCCGTGTCTGCCTCCGGTGTACTCCGTGCTCTCCTGGCCTGTCCCGTTTCCGGCATATCTGTCCACGCTTCGAGATGGACTGGTTGTGTGGAGGCTGCTAGCTCGATGATTCGCCAACTGTTTTTCCGTCACGCGAGCTACTCGTAATCAGTGATAGACTTCGGCCAAATTGGCCGTCGACCTGTCCGCCAGACTAGCGATAGCCGTCGACAACGGCAGCTTTCGCACCTGCGAACACTATTTTCGAACAAAAGAATCTACTCCAAACTAGATCACATCTGCATGTCATCCTCATTAGCGACAGACTACCATTTCAGTGTCAACGTTTCGACCAACCTCGGTCATTACATCCTCAACCATTCCTCGCGTCAACGAATTTAATCGTCCCTGGAAAAAGCAAGCGACCTCCTCTCCGACGATCATGCGCGCACGTATATACCACTGCTGTAATTAACCACGTTCAATATGCTCGACGAATCCGACGCTGATTTATTCTTCCCGCTAATTATGATACATGTCGAGCCCCGATGGTTTGTCACGACGAGCGACGCGCGCCTGACTCCTGGTTCACCGAACGCATTAATTAAGCCGATCCTATTTGAATCAGCAGTTATCGCGAATAAGGTAATGTGCGACGCTCGAAACGAATTAACGTATTCTTTTCGAGATTTTTGATGATAATTATAGGAATAATTATTCCATCCGCTTGGTAGATTAAACAAAATGGATAATAAGCGAATTGTTAATTGACCAACTGTGGAACATTAAGTTTCGAATTGTGGTGTACGAAGTGCTTCAAGTGCTGTTAGTATCTAACTTCATATGCAATTGGTGGAAACTCTATTTCCTAAGCTATTTAGATGTAAGGCGCTATAGCTCCTAGGAGTTTGTTCCCCAGGACTATTTCATACGTTTCCGGGTAGAGGATCGTGTCGCGGATCGCCTGGTTGTCCGCTGCGGCAGAAGCACGCGGTAATTGGGTTAATAATGTGTAACGTGGCGATAGTAGCGCGCACGGTTTATTCAATGCTCGAGTTGCCTCGGTCAGAAAATGATAGCAAGCGAGCGAGCGCGCGCGCGCGCGCGATATTGCGGGAGCGTAATCCCCTAGGGGAGCAAGAGAAGCACCACTCGGCGAAGGAGGAGTCCAATGGAACTAGCGCCAGATAACATTGCCACATACCCACCTGAATAAAATCGAGTCCTGTTTAACGAGCTGGATAAGAAGCACTACTGCTCGTAATCCTCTAATTATTGTACCATTTAATAATAATCAAATATCCCGCCAGAGTGGTTTACAACCATTTCTTCAGTCACGAACTTTCACTCTCAATATTTCAATACATTTACGATCGATTCAACGAAAGATTACCATTGGTGTATACTTGCAAACGGAAAGAAATTAGTAGGGAATAAACTTGACGGTAATATACTTATCGCGACTCAAAAAGAATACAATTCTTTTCATTGGTAAAGCAAGATATTTCTGTTGGTTCGATTGGGGATTAAGAAGTTTTACGTGTAAGAAGGTGGACGTAAGTAAGGAAGTCGTAGTCTACGGTTCGAACGACATCGATCGTCGACCGCGATTACAAGTTTATCTTCTCTTTACCAGCAGTAGTTCTCCTTCCACGAATACTACTCTACCTTGGCGCACACTTTCCGCGAGAGCCTTGGCCTCCTAAGTTTCCCGGCAGCCGTGTTTCCCTCCTTTGTTGGCCAAACTATCGATCGTATTAAAGTCAACGGTGCGGCGAGCGATGCTCGTTTGCATTTTATGAGACATCGAGTCGTCGCATCTCATCCGGCCTCTTTAATTTTGGCCCTCCATTGTATGCATAAATTATATTACTCGGGTGCGGTGACCCGCCACTGGCATATTGCTGCTTCGTTCGCTTCTGCCTTGCTAACAGAAAAGAGGGGCGGGGGGGGGGGGGGTGCGCGAGGAGAGGGATGAATCTACGCAGAGCTGTTTCAGAGGGTATATTTCATTTGCCGGGCGACCGCCCTGCCGAACGGATCGCAACGCTACGAAGCACTTGTCCGCACTTGTTCGAATTAACTCGAGGCTTTCGAGCTCGGTCGCGCGGTAATTAGAGCAGCCGTCGATTCCGCTCACGTACCGAGCACACCGGCTAGAGCGTGTCGCGCGTGTGTACCAACCGTCCCGATGAAAGTCACCCTTAACGAAGAACACATTTTTTCCAAACGGCATCCTCTCGCAAGCTTGACTTGCCTGCTCGTCTCCTATCTTGGCATTCCAGACACTGGTAAAGCCATAGCGCCTGCCAACTGTGTACTTCAATCTCGCCGTGTCTCGCGCGCGCGCTTCCGACTTATAACGAACTCATGAAATAAATATAAATGGTGCCGACGCTATTATTCCCTTCTCTGCGCGTATATTCGTATCGCCTCGTAAATCGTCCTACCGGAAAGTCAAAAGCGCGACTCGGAGAACCGTGGAAAAACGAGAAAGGCGGAAGAAGAAAAGAGGAAGCGCCGCCACTATTAATTGTCGTGGCGACTGGATAATAGCGGGCGGCTCCTTCCCATCGCGGTCTCCACTCTATTTACAATTCATTATTTGCCGAAAGAATAGTCGTTGGAATGCTGGTGCGAACGGCCACCGCGTATAATGGATGCACAACATTCTCAATAGAAATATCCTCCTGGAATCGAAACCAGCCAGTGGCTAGAGCGAGCTCTTTTTTTTTTATTAGAGATTAAATTTTATTCTGGATTTAAACCGTTCGCTCTAGAAACGCGCTTTGCCAAATAAGAGTTTTGTATAATAAGCACTTATTAACTGTTGCTTCGTACAAAAATTGCGCAATTCAAAATGCAAGTACATGTAATGAGAAAAAAAGGCCCAACATTGATAGCTTGAGCGCTTTGTGGATTTATGCACGCTTGCTTTCTAGTAGCTCGCGTACTTTCTCTCTCTCTCTCTCTCTCTCTCTCTCTCTCTCTCTCTCTCTCTCTCTCTCGGCAGTTGTTTTGCGAGCTTTGCGGGCATTTCATTCTGTAAGTCCTCTTCAGCAGCACTCCGACCTACCGCACTACTCCTGCCCCTTTCGCTCCCAGTCGCTCTGTGCGCGTGCAACCGCGTGGAATCGCGTCTCCCGGCAAATCGGAGTAAAAGTTAATCGCTTTTTTCTCGAGCCGTCACGCCGACACCGAGGACGCAGGAGAGAGAGAGAGAGGGAGAGAGAGAGAGAGTGGCAGAGAGATTTTGTACCTTTGTGAGAGGCGCACAATGAAGCTTTTGCAGGCTAGACACTCTGGTAGAATAATGCAGTAATGTTGAAACAATTAGTTTTTGGGCCAAAGTTCTTTTAGTGTAGAGAATCCTGACTGTTTCTCTTTATTCTAACAAGGAAGTTTTAAATCTAATAAAGTATTAATAGATTTCGTAATTAATACTTCATGAAATGGAAAGTTATATGCTATACTTGAAGAACATCCGGTAGTATCTTAATTTTAGGACCACAGCGTTTAGACACCCATGCTTTTTAGAGCTTGCAAGGTAAATGGAATAAAGAGGGAGCAGGGTAGAGTGGCCGGCACATTCCCCAGTCTCCTGGTAGGCCGATTAGCATTCGTTACCCTCTGATTCCGAGGATGCTCATACCATTATCTCGCATGGCTGGACGACTCAGCCTGGTAAATATTTACTCGCATTAGGGGAGAAGTTTTATTGATGCAGGCATCCTGCCAAATATTTCCGGAGGGCTTCCGGCCGAGCTACTCTTTTTCCGGCGCCCTCTTACCGAGGTGAGTGCATCAGAAATTTGATGAGCCTCCTTTGCCGCGCTTCTCTATCGACCTCTTTCACTACCTCATTATTATCATCGACTATTCCGGCCTGGAAAAATGTTGGATTAGACCAACCATGTTTCTCGTATCGATCTTTTTCGTTAGACATACAGAATGAATTTCACCGGCTCGAGTAGAATCGATAGAACGAATTAAAAGTTAAGTCAATAGGAAACAACGATCCTCTCTTTTCTTCTTCTGTTCTCGAAGAGGGGAAACGTATGACGTCGCCATAAAGTAAAGCCTCGGCGGAAGCGGCAGTAGTTATCGCTCACGGGGACGTTTGTCGCGACGGAAGACTCGCGTGACTTTATTCCGGGAAACGACATTGCTCCACTCTTGTACACGGGCTACCCCTCGCCGCTGCCTTATACCCTCGTTCTCGCTTGCCAGTCTTTCTCTCCACTCTCGCTGGGACGACGTCGTACGTGCCATCGCACCCAACACACACACACACATATACACACGTTCATCGTACTTCCACCCTTAACGAGTCCACCTTTCTCCGACTAGCTTTGTCTACCAACTCTCTCTCAGACTCCGTCCGACTTTTACTTCGTACCTCCTGCGACAGATTTTTCCCTCTAGAATTTTTAATAACTAGAATCCTTTAATTTCATATTTTCTATTAGAGTTTATCTTTTTGATAGTAGAAAGTTGTGACTAGATTGTATCAGGAAATAGAAGATTCTTGGTGTCTAGGAAAACCTGTAACTCTTGCATTGACTGTAGATACGAGTGGAGAGGTGGTACCGCGATTGGGATTGAAGGACGAGAGAACCGATGGAACGAGATTGGCTGGCGACGTTCACGACGGAAGACTATAGATCTTCTGTGAAGACGAGGTTGTGTTGGTGGTGGTGGAGCAAGCGACTCCCCGATGTCGTTAAGGCACAATAAAATAGCGGCGCGCTAAAAAACAGGCCGCAGGCTAGAGATTGCCACGAGCGATCCACCTAATCAAGTTTCTTCCCTTCTCTTTCTCTTTTAGTTTTCTTCCTCGACGCGTTTAGACTTTTCTCTATCTTTCTTTCCCTTTCGGAATGGTACAGCAGCATCCAATGAGATTCAGTCTCGATCGAGGCATTGTGATAACGAGGGCCAAATCCTAGCGTGACTCGATCCTTTGGTGACTCCTGGCACGCCATGTACCTTGAGGCGTCTTGCCAAAACGTGCGGAAAATTAACGTTCTCCACAGTTACTAGTTTCTCGAGTATTCGACGAGGTTTTTCGTGAATCAGGACTAATTTAGTCGGGCGATAAAACGAGCGACAGAATGTCTCCGTCGATTGGCATGCACAGTACTGGCGTGTCGGTCTTAAATTGAGGCTGGCCGTGTGGGTGGAAAGTGGCCAGTGTTATCGGACGGGCGGACGGTTAATCGCGGTTTCGTCTATGGCTGAAACGATATCGACCACTCTCTCTCGTCGCTAGCGTTATTCCCTTTAATACTGCAGTCTCACGAGAACCCTGCTTCGGCTCCCGGAGGGTGTTGCTCGTCGGCTAGCCGATTAGTACGATCAGTTACTTTAAGATTCATTGGCGCCAGGATTTCACCAGACTTTACTTCGACTTTCCAACTCAATTCTTTCTCTCTTTTTCATTAGCTCTCTGTCTATCTTGACCCTCTAAATACGATCGCTCTTGGAGGGGTGCAAACAATCGGGCACAATTCTCCGGCGAAAGTAAACTCGCTGGTCAGCTTAATCACGATTCCGTCGGCGGCGAGAACTTCCGCCAGGGCTCAGCAAGTTTTCGACGGACAAAAAGCTCGGCGCAATCTCGCGACCGGTTAGGAATGCAGTTGTCGATGCAGGATAGAAAAAGGGGAGGCGAAAGGGCCGGTAAAGAAAAGACCAAGGGAAGAAGAGCAAAAGCATCGGCCACTTGGTGCGCGCGAGCGCCTGCTTGCTCGATAATCGTCGGGTAAACAGTAATTACCCGCTGGCACGTACAGCTGATAACGCCAGAGGAGGAATTCGTGGACCGGGCGTTACCTGATACGAGGCGATCCGGATTTCACCAGGCGTGTCATAGAAATCCCGGCGATTCGCCCGGCCGGAAATGACGCTGGGTGGGAAATGAGCTGCTCGCACTATCATCATCATCATCGGCTAGCTAGGAATCCTCCCAGGATTCCGGTTTACGTGTTCTCCACGTCGTTGCATTTCCTGCCGACCAATAATTATACGACCACCTGCCACCCTCGTTTTCATTGTAATTCACTCGTACCATGCATCCTCTCACTTCGCCCTTCAACAATTCTCACTGAATATAATATCAAAACCTACTCTACCATTGAGAACTCCAACGATATATTAAATCTAATCAAATTCAAAATGACCTCTCCAAACTCCAATATTTCATATCCAACAAACATAAAAATAGAACTCTACAAAAACTATCCAACATCTTTCAGTAATGAATACAGAAAAATCGGACATATAATCCCTAACCGATATGGATATTATTCTGAAACAGAGCGTACCGGGGGCGCAGTCGTAATAGAAACACAAACGAGAACGCAACGGGACGAAGCCAGAGTTGGAGGTGCAGAGCTTCCAGCAATAGAGAGAGAGAGAGCGAGCGCGAGTGAGTGAGAAGGGAGAAGGCCGAATTGCGCTAGAGAGGAGCATATAAGCGTCAGAGGTGTGCATATAGGTGCACTATCGGGATTCTGCAGTGCAGGTGTCCGCAAATGTGGGCCACGCGGTGTGCCCGGGCTAACATGGGCCGCGCAGATAACTCGGATCGACTGTTAGCGTGAGAGCCTGCCGCCCCTCACAGTACTTAGGGCCGAATTCGTCCCGATAGTGAAGTCCTTCAACGGGTGCGGTACTGCATTGTGCCAGCACCCAATCTACCCCTTGTTCTCCTACCCCGTTTATCGTCCTCTGTCTGATTTAATAATTACAACGGGATAATTAGTACGAAAGTTCGACCATCCGGCCTCTTAATTCACAGTGGCGCACGCCAGTTGGATAACTGTGCCGGATATGAATAACAGAGTAGAGCGGGGATAGAGTAAGTAATGAAGTAAGAGTAATCGTGAGACGCAACCGCTCGAAAATGTCCAACTCTCTTTCTCTTTCTCTCTTAGTAGAGCATGAATAACAGAAGGAACTTTTCTCGTTTGCAGAGAAGTCATTAGGCTCTTTCCTGGCCATTAGGCGGCCAATAATAACAGGAGAGAAAGCAGCCTTCCTAATTCATGGATCATAAGACTGGCGAATTATCGTCATATCGGGTCGACGACGACGACGACGACGACGACTACGGGCGTCCCCCGTCACTCGTCGCAGGTCCCGACGAAACTTTGCGAATGTGCCAACTTTAATTAAGGCCGATCGATGTCAACTAGTTTGCGGTTACAGCTATCCTCTCGCGAACCTAGGATAGCGCGTGCGTCGGCTAGGTTCGAGAGAGGCAGAAATTCGAGGAGTCTACTATGTATAGTATAGTATAGTATATATATAGATATATAGTTTGTCAGCGGACTTCCGATGACGTTGATTCAATCAGGTTCTGGCCACTTCGTGCCTTTGTCGAAACGACAGTGCCCTCTAATAACTTGGTATCAATCAAGCTCGAGAGTCGATGTCTCCCCATGGAGGAAAAACGACGCGATAGAGGATAGGTTTGAACCGTTGGAAGATTAGAAGTAGGATTCACTGGACTGTGGCTTTCGGTGTTGATCGTTGAACGGAATGGAGAGAGAGAGTTGCGGGCGAGCGTAAAAGGAACAGCCGACCGATCGATTGAATAGGACTACACTGAGAACGACGACCATTCAGTTTCTAGTTGGCAAGCACGAAACAGATATCCGCAATGGAATCTCCGAGTGTGTTTGCCCGCTGGTGTGGCAGGCGCATGGTCACGTCCTCCGTTAGTTGATCAGAGAAAGAGAGAAAGAGAGAGAGAGAGAGAGAGAGAGAGAGAGAGAGAGAGAAACGAGCCTCTGAGACTCTGAACACTGTTCCAAGCGAAGAGGGGAAGGATTGTTCTCGACGCGGAACTTTGTTCTTTAACGAGCGAGTGCTTACGCGATTCCCTTCTGGCTTTGATGGCTTCTCGCTATCTCCTTGTTTCACCTGTGATTCCTACTGTAAATGTTATTCCTCTCTTACATACAATACAACTACCTCTTTCTCTTTCACGCATACACAGACATATATACACGCGTGTACACAACTTGATCCTGTTGGCCTCGATCGAAATCGAGATCGCTCGTTTCTCCCTTTACCTTTTCACCGCGGGAACCACGTTCGCAGTGGTGAGAGCGAGTTTCATCGATGCAACTCTCGAGATCGTGACTGCCAACAAACAGTTTGCATCCCTTGGGATACATACGTACCACCACTCCCACCTCAAGCAGGCTCGCACTCTTTGCTTTTCGATCCACCAAAACCCTGCTGTCCGAATTTTACTTAAGTAAAATAAGAGTGGTTGATTCTTATGGGTTAGTCTTGTTTTTTTCTTTTTCGATATCACAATTTATATCAATGTTGATTGATTCATTTAAGAATGTCGAGTGAAAATTCTTGGTATTCACAGCTTGTTATGCTTCGTTGGGATTAGCCCACTCGAAAATTCCATAGTTGCTTTGCTCTCTGCGGTGCAAGCGTGTGATTCTCTCGGCGGTGTGGAGGGATTAAGAATGCCAGTGGGATTCTCTGGTGGCATAGGTGAACTTGTTGCAAATGTAGTAATTAATATACATGCTTCTGTCGGCTGGCTTGGTAATTTCAACGAATTATATCGCACTGGTACTACCGTCGTTGTAAAGTAATTCTAATTTCCCTGATTTTGCTAGTTGAGCTTGTCTTATCTCTCGTTGGCTTTCGGTACGTTGAAGCCAATAGCGCGGTAGTCTTGAAACGTTACTTCTTTAGCGATGCTCTTTTGAATAAATTTCTAACCGAGGGTAATCGGCTTGCACCCTCGCACCAAAGAAGCTTTTAACTTCCAGAATTTTCCGTGCCACATACAAACACACACATATATACATGCAAAATCCTAAGAGTAAGATAACGCTCAAGTTTATGGAAATCTCGAGCGCTCTAGAAGTTGGCACTATTTCCTGTCATTATCGTTTCTTTTAGTCTTTCGCTTTGGTATGATCAGAATATCAGTTCTCTTCTCAAATCTCTTTCATTATTACTTCAAATTACTAGTTCTATCCTCAATAAAAAAAAAAAGAGATCTTCGAAGCTTACTCATTATAAATTTCAATACAGTCTTTATTAAACTGCGGCTTCGTTATTAAGCAGTTGCTCGAGCCAAGAATCTTAAGAGGATTAAGTAATCTTAATTTTCAACGGGCATGAAAATCCCAGCGCGATAAAATCCTGTAATAATTCTCGCAATTACTGGTATAATAATAATGCGAGGGAGAAAGTAGAAAGCTCCGAATGATCTCAAGGGACGCAGTTGGGGGTGCGGCATTTAACGCTTTTTTGCCCAGCCAGTTTTCGTAAAGAGAGAGAAGAGATCTCGGTGAAGCAGTAAGCGCAGTGCGCCTGGGTGGTCATTGTTAGTTGCGGTTCGTTCGAAGAAAGGTCGGCGGCGGTGCTCCTTCTTCAAAAAAAAAAAAGGGAAAAGGTGAACGGTGGCTCATTGAAAGGAGAAATGTGGCGCGGGTATATACTGCCAGCCGGACGCACCCTGGAACAAAAGAATGGTCGGCAAGCGCGCCCCTGCTATTCCAGGGATGGCTTCTTCGCAGCATGGAAATATTTCAGAGGATTTTTCCGCGGCATCGGCGATCTCCAGAGTGGTAGAGAACCGGGCAAAAGAGAGAGAGACGTGCGAGGAGGCTGTGGGCACAACTTCCGCCGCTCTTCTGCTCTATGACTTTAGTATGTATGTGTGTCTCTGTCTGTGTGTGTTTCTGTGTATGAGCGGGGTGGTGGAGCGCGTTTCTATTTCGGCGTGTAAGCGCGTCATAAATTCAGCCTCGGCCAGCAGCCACCAGCGCGCCGCTTGTTTTATGCTTTCTGGCCGGGAAGCGGCCCGGGTAATTCTGCAATGCGGTTCCAGCCATCTATATCCTCTTCTTAACTTTCCTCTCTCTTGCAGAGTCCGACTCTTCTCACTCTCTCTCTCTCTCTCTTGCTCTCTTTCTCTCTTTCTCTCCCCGGTGACTGGACTTCCTTTTTAGGGGAAGCAACCTACCAGTTTACTTGTTCACCTCTCTTTGTCAGTAGAAGCTGTTCTAGCATATAGGTGTCCCGTCTGTAGTCTGATCTCTCCTCTCTTCCCTTGTGAATGGTCCTTCTGCCTTGACCCCAACCACCGTTGGGTCAACTACACTCCCGGTGTCCGGAAGACAGGCATTTAGTCTTTAAATACCCATCCGTGGAGACGCGTTGTTTAGATTTATAACTTTTGTTGTATCCCAGATGTGTGAATGTCAATTTGATATTAGTTGAAATATTGTTTCTTATATTTGATTTAATTTCATATGGATAATGTAGGTCGAGTAATATAAAGTTGTGTAGTTCTCCTACAACAATATGTGTTTCCCGGGACTTTTGTTGTCGACTGGAACTGTTTTCCTCTGCGGTAGTGCAGTCACGTTAAGCAAGAGAGCTCCAAGAATGCAATGAAAGCGCTTGCCAGAGGACTAGGAGAAGACGTTCGCGGTAATTCAGCCGGCTAAAATTGCGGCTGCCTCTCCGTAAACTCCATGTAGATGAAGCCACATCCTCCTGGGAGTTCTGGCGCGGAAAGAACTCATTGAAATCTTAAGTAGACCGTGAATATCCCTCTTGCAACGTGCAATCGCGCTATTAAGTTCCGCAATAGCACGGCGATCTACCGCAATTCCACGAACGTTTTTCATAATTTCCTCGCTACTTTCTTGGTGCATTCGTGTGACGTGCACAGTGGACTTAGACTTCCGGAAAGTCAGTAACACCAGGTATTACTCGTTGAATACGCGCAACTTTTCTCACTGAAATCTTAGCGAGTCTCGCTTGAAGTAATCATTCATGGATGAAAGAGATTCAAATTTATAATATTTATTTCACGAATGGAAAATTTGCTAGAAGAGAAAAGTATACACGTGTGTCTCTTCGTAGTGAGTCATAGCGTTGTCGTCGCCAAAAAAATAAGGCTGCTTGTATATCATTGTGACTCTCATTTATCCTTCCAACACGGTAACAAACGACTCGACTTGGCGGTCGCAATTAAAAGTATCGCATGTGGTCGAGACACTATCACGCGTGTCTGGCAATAAGAGGAGCCAGTGGGAGCCGTGTTTATTTACGAGGACGATAGCGAGGATTATCCGTTAGACATTCAGCGAAGTGGCCGATGCTACTCGGCTTGCCGATCGAGGTTCAGAAAATATAGCTGTATACACTCCAAACAACACCTCCGATGTATGATAATTTATTTATATTGGGATTTCTATTGCGGCTGCTTTGCAAAAGCCGAGTTACACCAACGTGTACGGTAAGAGCGTTAATTTATGACTGCGCCGACCATTTCGGCCATGCTTTCTCTCTCACACCCGCGCTTGGGATTACAAGGATGGCGGACGACGTTTCTAGCGAAATATGGAAGTCCGCCGAAAGTTCGAGCGCTCCTCTCCTCATTTATTCAGTGCGTTGCGCTCGCGGCCAGCAGCTTGCATCTAACCGAGATATTGTACACTGCACTTCATCGCTTTTTGGGATTGTGTTATCCGGCTTAGCCCGCATTAGCTCGCTACATACGGTAATACAGAATTATGAGCATCCTCGGAAAAACTCTATCAGCCACTCGCTGAGAGCTGCTAGGAATATGAACTCAACTCACACGTCCTATTCTAAGTGACATAGTCATTATTTATTTAAAGAAGATTGGTCTTAAATAATCCTCGAAAATCAAAGATCATTTCGTCAAATGAAAAACTTTTTTATTAGAAGTTCACTGGAGACTTCATACTAGACAATTTATTATTAGATTCTTACTAGATTCACTGATTCTATCCTGAGCGATGCTAGAAATTTAAAAATGACCTAGTTGAACGACAAACTTCTGCGGTGGATCTTGATTCATTTACAACCAGTTCCCATAAAAAGCAAGTCAAGAACGATGCCAGTGGTCGAATTTATTTACCAGGCAACGTTGGGGGCGCTAATACGTTTAGTATCGGGGGAGGCGGCTGCGAAAGAAGGCGGTCAGTTTCGAGCAAGCTAGCGGGTAGATAAAACGATAAAGGGAGAGAGAGAGAGAGAGAGAGAGGTAGAGCATGAGCTGCTAATTTATGTGCTGCAGCCACTTCTTGTTCGCGACCGCGTGGGAATTAGAATAGCTCGCTCGCGGAGTCCGATAAATATCGTAGCATATAAATTCCTAGCCACCCCCTGAAGGGCTAACGCCCCCCGGCGGCGCGAACGAAACTCAAAAGTGGACCTTGCCAATTTCTCCTAGAAATATCTCCCAAATTTTTTTCCTATCAAGAATTACCCAAGAGAACTCAACATCTTTTAATATTACAATCATCCTTTCAACAAGTCTCCAAATAAATCTACAAAAGAAAAAAGCCTTAATCCAATCGAAACCAGATAATAATTATTCTCACAGAAATAACCCACGATTGATAAGGAAATGAAAGATATAGTTGGTTGGAGAGTCGATGATGCGGTTGACTATAAACGAAAGATCAGAGGGTCGCTTCACGGCCGATAAGGAAATTGAATGAAAGTGGATCGAAATATCGGACGGCTACCACGGGACTCTCTCTCGCGGATGGCAGGAACGTAGCATAGCCAAGCATAGGATAGCATAGCATAGCGTAGCATCGCAATAACGCGACGCGCTTTGCATTCGGAATAAGGTGTAAATCAAGCGGGGCTCGCTGAGCCGCGGGATTTATTCGTCGAGCGGCGCGTGCGGCTGCACTTCCACCTAGATAGAAGGATATAGAGACGCGAGCGCGCGCGCACATAGAGAGTACTGCGATGCTGCGCCGGATGTCGATGCTAATTTATTTACGCACGGCTGAGCGCGCGAGCGCGCCAGAAAGAAATTGGCCGTACAGCAGAGAGAGAGAGAGAGAGAGAGAGAGAGAAAGAGAGGGGGAGTGCGAAACGGAGCGCTAATTCGGCGTGTATGTTACTAGCATAGCCCGCGGACGCATAGGGGATTACAAGAGCAGCCTCGCTCCTGCTTCACCAACTGCAAGGTTCGTGTTCTACGGCTCTCTCTCTCTCTCTCTCTCTCTCTCTCTCTCTCTCTCTCTCGCACACACATGCCTCTCAAGCTTGGTAATTCAGCGCGGTAAACTCGCGGCAGACGGCATACAATATGCAGGTGAGAAAGGTCCTCCTTCCACCTGCTGCCGCCACTCAGTCATCCTTGATTCATCTCCGCGCTGAAAGGACCAGCAAGCCCTGCTCCAACTCGCCCCCCGGCCAAGCCCGTCCGTTTTTAGACCGCAGGAACTTCGACTGCATATTTTATACTAGGAATCATTTGGATTTTATTGCCCATGAAGGATCTAGTCAATCGATCCTTCTTAATTACGAGATTTCAGGGGAAAATGTCCCTTGGTTTTTAAGTGTGAAGCTAATATATCAGCTCGTGAAATATTATAAATAGTTGAGTGATTTCAATAAGTTAAATATGGGGTATACTTAGAACTTTAGATGTATTTAAAATAAATTAGATTATTTAATTATTTATGATATTCTATGATATGATATGATAGATTTATAAGGATAATTGATCTTGAAAGGAGCAGTGTATGTGAACTCTTAATAAAAGCGAGTGACACGAATTTCATACACGTTGCTTCTTCAAGGGTCGAAAAAGGAGTGCGGAGGAGCATTTCGAAGGGGCGAGGTTCAAGTGGTGAGGTGTAAGGGCATGGTGCATGTCGCTAGGGAATAAATTGTAGGTGACGCACGCAATTGCAAGGGTGGGCATATGTGTGGTGGTACATATGTGTCGCAAACACTTGAAGCTTGCCCGGCACTCGAGAGACAAGGAGAGAGTGAGTTAGTGAGAATAGAGGAGGACACGTAGTGCGGGGCGCACCCTCGTAATTACGGACCGACTCCATAATAGGATTTTCGGTGGTTTTAGCATGAATTCCAGCGTGCCACTGAGCAAGGAGCGAGAGAGACGCGAAGAGCGATGGTTATCGCGACGATATGACGCCGACGATATTCACGTTGATTGCGGTCTCTCGATTGGCACGTACTAGTCAAACACATATTTCTCTCGTCGTAATAGGGTGCTCGATTGCCAGGGCTTCGAAAAATGGAAAATTCCCTAAAGTAGAATTTATCGCCCTTATTTTCTCGATCGATTCTTTCTCGTCGTGAACACTTACGATAGTCAGACTTTCACGAAGAACTCCTTAAATCTTGAAGCACTTCTACTCGGAGTGACAAACCGACAGGCACCACTCCGAAAGACATCGCATCGTTTTTTCTACGAATTAAAGATCACCCGGTCATAATTAGCACTAATTGGAAAACGGTAGAGCACTGTTACGATTCCAGCGAGGACCAAACTCGGTCCTGTAATTTGGTCCACTCGTTCGGGAAAAGAGAGTAAAGTGAGAGATAGAAAGAAAGAAAGAAAGAGAGAGAGAAGAGAGTTTAGAACGGAAGAAAGGCCATCTGGCAGTGTCGCGAAGGAGAAAGAAAAGAAATTGGCTCGCAGCCGTAGAAACTGGTGAGAAGAAAAGCGGAGATAGTACCGAATATATCTTGGTTTGATGCGATCTCGAGTAATTATTCAGGACTCCCACTGCGAATGGATTTGTCTGTCGGGCGTACTTCCACTTTCCCAAGCTCAGCGTTATTAAAAGTGAAACGTCAGGATAACGATACGACAGAACGTGGCTTTTCACCGCTCAATTATTCAATCCCCCGCTGCCTCTTCACCGGTGGGACTTATCATCGCCCTCCACCCCCCTCTTTCGCTGCCTAAATCCTTTAAACTCACCCCCTTGACGTACAAGCAGGATATTGCCCGCTCAACGAAACATAGCTATCCGGGATTATACAAACTTTCCTAGAAATATTTATACCACCTGTAATAATATTTATCGACTCGAATTACCTTTGATAGGAATAATATAAATTTAAGATAACATTTCTTAGTTATTCTTATGACACATTACTATGAAATTACAAATTGATCGTAAATAATTCTTAGTCGCTGTCATTTTAAAATTAGTGTTCCTCGAACAGGGCTTCGATGTCACTCTAATGAGAACTAATTACTACCCTAAGATTGGTCTCGATCTTCGCCAGCTTCGAATTCTACCGGGTGCGCGTTCCTAGACAGGTTTTTCCAGGGTGGAAAATATTAAAATTCTTGCTAGGCGATAAACTTTCGGAAGCCGTCGCGAGGCTGTCGCGCCAGTTTCTTTCGACGTGAGCTATGTGCAATAATAAGAGGAAGGCGGCTTGGAATTCTCGCACCGGGACACGGTTATTACAAGGTCGAACAGCATCCTTGTAAGCATATCTCCTGTCAGGATTACGTCGCTGGTAGATGAGAAAATACTTTAACTTACCGGCTTTCCATCCTGCATTTGCCTTCGCGAGCCTTGCAGTTACTCTTGAAATCCTCGTAGATTTGGCTGCAGGGTTTGCCACGCAGGCAAACGCTCAGCGCGTGGTTGCAGTTAGGCAGAGCATCAATAGCGTAAGGGTCCTTGTCTGGAAAAGTGCGAGAGCAGGTGAAAAACTTTCTTACATCTCTCGAATTCCGCTTGAGTCGCTCATCTCTAGCAGTAATGCCCGCCGGAAAAGTCTCGCCGATAAGGGATGAAACGCAAGAGGAGGAGAAGAAGAAGAAGGAATAAAGAGGTACGAGTCAAGTCGATCGAATGTAAAATCCTGAGACTTGGCATTCGAGCTCGATCTGATTTCGCGAGAACCGCTCCACATTTCATTCGTCGACTTTGAAACGCTTCCCTTAAGATGCGCAAGGGCTTGGAACACGAGGCAAAGATCGGTGGAGAGTTTCATTCAGAAAGGTAAAGACGACGAGGAAAGAATATTTCGTCGTCGTTAAGGAATCGTCGAGCAAGAAGGAAGGAGGCTAATGCATGGTAGATATGCATCCAACTCTGCACCTTAGGAGATGCCGCCACGGCTTATCTTCTCTGAATCACGGCTGACTTTCATCCTCTCTCCCGCAAGGAGGATCTTTCGGCCTTCGGAGACTCAAGAGTACGAAGACTCGAGCCGGACATATCTTGGTCGTCCTCTGAATCGACGGACACAGAGCTCTAACGAAAGGAGAGTGGAAAAAGAGTCTCGACGGTACCACTAGAATCGAGCGAGGGACTTACTTCCTTACTTCCTTACTTCCTTAAGCGAACCGGTCACTGGGAAATCGTTCGAAGCCATTACAATTAAAGTTGTTCCACTCGATAAAGCGGAAGAATTTGCCATCAGGAAAATACCAGCGAGTTTATCGGAGCCTCTTCTTGGTGCTAAGGTTGATGGGAGAGATAACGAAGAGCGGCATAGTCGGAGAAGCAGATGAATTAAAATAATAAGACGACCACCTTCACCCCTTTCTAGGAAAGGTAAGAGACGATTGGTGGGAGTAGAGAAAGAAGAAGCGCCACGGCGCGGCGCGGCGCGGCGCGGCGAGAACCAGCGGAAAATGAGGCTATTCTCTTATCAAAGGAAAGGCGGAAGGGTGTGTTAATAGGGAAGGCCAGTTGGGAGGCCACTCCTCGGCCGCCAGGCAAGAAAGAGAATTGAAAGAAGTTCTGCCTGAATAATTTTTAAGGCTCTACCGTGCCCGGCCAAACCTCACAGAAGGATGACAATAAGGACCCAGCACGATTAAAAAAGAGAATCCCGCTCATTAAAAACTCAGTTCAGACCGCATTATACTCGATCTCAATTTTCTATGATTAACATCATCAAATTGTATCATTAAATGCATCAACACTCCCTCCTCAAAACTAAACTATAAACTAGAATTATAAACTCGTGTATAATACCAACAAGTTTAAAGGGCGAAGTAATACAAAATACACAAACAACGGGTTCGACGAACTAAGATAATAATTGGTGAAGTGGGGTTGCTATAAAAGGGAAGGAAAGGGTGTTCGCCGTCTCAGTAGGGTTGAAGGAGAGCTTTCTCCAGCAATGGAAGCGGAGAGACACGAAGCGAGGGCCAACGTTACCTCTGCCGCCACCGCGGAGGTTGCTGAGTAGCATCGAAAAGATCTCTCGCGCGCGCGTTTCCAAGGGAGGAGAAAAGGTTCGCCGAGAGAAAAAAGGCCTCGAATGGTGGAATGGAGGGTGAAAAGAAGCGCATCGGGAATTATCCGCGGATCGTTCGGAAACGCTCAAAAGGCCTGGTGGCCCGTAGGAAGCGAGCCCTCGGGAGGCAGGAACAATGGATACGAAGGGGTGGTTGGGCGGGGGGGGGGAGTGTGGAGAGGGATATGGAAGAAGAGAGAAGAGAAGAGAGGGAAGAGACTATGAGACGCGAAGCGACGCCAGGCTTATATAAGGGGGCTTGCAGTCAAAGATATCGCGGGCCTTTTGTTTCTCCTATGAGAGACAGACTCTCTTCCTTCCTTCCTTCCTTCCTTCCTTCCTTCCTTCCTTCCTTCCTTCCTTCCTTCCTTTCTTCCTTAGCCTCGGCGGCTTTTGCGGCTCGGTGTGCTACATCATCGAGTAGAAACGCTCTCCCCGGTGTCTATTTGAACGCGCCAGTCCACCCAACCACCCACTTCTTCCCAACCCCACAGCCAACTGGCCTCTAAGTGCTGTCTTAAGCTACTTGACGCTCCCACCTCCTTCTTCTCTTCATCTTACTCATCCCGCACTTCTACTTCACCGCCACCGACTCCCACTGTAATAAAGCTCCCACTGCAGTCACTATAGAACAGAGAACACCCTCTGACTTTAACCCCCTCTTCTAATTTCACCACCCTTCGTTTCGAGCTAATTATAGATGGGCCCGCAAACGCGACTCCAATTTCTCTTGTCCGATTGATGAAATGCCTTCGAGTGACGATTGCATTCGTAATGCGAACGCTCCAGACGGTAGCTTTCTATGCTTCTCCTCTTACAAGTCCCTTTGGACAAGTCGCAAAATTAGGTGGTTCCAAACTCACTCATTCAATAGTTGTCTACGAAGTTGAAGGTAATAGATCGTTTGCATCAAAGGACTTTTGGATATTTTATTAATAGTGATGAAGTTGCCACTTATATTTCAATTATATTGGATGCTATCTTTAAAGTAGCCGCAATCGGAACGGATGCGAGCTTCCCGTGAAATATACTGACGTCGATGCTGGAACCCGATCAATGCCAGACTCGACGTGGAAAATTGCTTTAAAGCGGAGTTGCAAAAACGCGCGAGCGAACGCGCCCCTACTAATTCGTTAATACAGGTCGGGAAGCTTCATTCGCCGTTGCGGATATCAGACCAATCAATTATTAGAGTATCGCCACGATAGAATGGTGGCGCATATGCGAGAAGGACATATTGACAGGTTGACGTTTGAATAAACGGGTACATTTACAGGCTGAGCTAAACCGGTGGAAAATGGAATAAGCGCTAGGGCAATTGGATCCGATGCCGAAAGTGTAGAACCACCCCCTCGATTGCCGTTCCGCTCCAAGCATAATTGGATTTCACCATTTTTGGGGGATTTTTTCTTCTTTTTTTATTTTTAAAGTAGAATAAATGCGATACTGATGTAATTACGATCAGTAGTGGAAAATTCTTTGGGGGGAAAAATTTCACGCGAAATTGAATCGCGAAATAATTGGAATGGAATGAGAATGTTTTCAGAGTGCCGTGAACTGACAAAGTCGTAGTGTGCTCGTGTGAAATACTGATAGAAACTGCCCTCAGACAGAAGTGATGACGCTAGGAATATTTTTCCTGCTCTAGAACAGGTGTAAGAATAGCTAGACCGATAAAATTTAATTGGAAATCCCATCGTAGCGTGCATCTATGATATACTGACAATGAAGCTTGCCTGAAGCATCCCCAATTTTCAGTATTCCTAGTATTCGCCACCATAGCAATCGGTTCTCTACTCGGCAAAAATAGTACAAATACAAAGTCAGCTCTAGCTTGGCAATCATTTTTTTCAGCAATCTCTGTTCGATGAATTCTTTGGAGCGTAGCTAATTACATCCGACTGATTGCTAATGCGCTTACGCTCGCAAGTCGTTCGATATCGGCGAGTTCGCGCCAATCCCCTTTTTGGCATGTAACCCGATCGAGAAGTTGGTGTTAAACAAGGAATAAGTGCCAACACGATTATTGGAAATGTCGCGGCGAGTGGGTAGACGCGTGTGGGTGGGTGACTCGTTAAAAGTTTCCGGCGCCACCGTTCCTGACCGAGGATCGAGATTGCCGAGAGCAGTGGGCGTCCTACGAGAGGAGAAAGAGAACCGATCGAGAAGGGAACTTCCGCACTCGTTGGACGGAAAATCCTTCGTTACGATCCCCACTCCTCCTTTTTCTGATCAGACGATCGCTCGCGAAATTAACTCCCAGTCGTATTGCTTCACATCGATAGATCTCTATACGCGTATCTATCGGTACGAATTCTTCCAACGATCCTTTTCTAGAAAATTAAGAACGCTTCGCTCCACTAGACCGAGCTACTCCATTATTTATTTCCACGAAATCAAAGGAAAATCCCTCGGCTCGAGTGGAGACGTAGTATAAATCGGGAAGGGAGACAGAAGGAACATGGTTTCAAGTCGAAGTTGAGGCTGGATTTCCAACGGATGTGTGGAACGACGAGACTTTTCTTCTCCGTTGAAAGAAAAGAAAAAGACAGACAAAGGTGAAAGACAGAGAGATACTCACCTTTCTTCAAAACGTAGATGCAGGGGTGGTCGAATAGGAAATCCCGGAAGCTGTTGCAGTCCGGATCTACATGCGGCTCCCTGCAGAGGCACGTGGGTCGGAAGAAAGAGAAAGCTTGCAGAGTACGCAGTGCCGCCTGACACTTTGTCACTGTCACCGTCGAACAAGCCACTGTAACACCGAGTGAAATTATTATTAAGTGCGCCGTACACCAGCGACTCGAGACAAATTTGCTTTCTTAACGCCACCTTGTACGAATAAATTTCCAACGGGCCCACATTCCACCCTCACTTTACTCTAGGCTCGCGCGCGCGCGCGCGCGCGCCTGTACTACACTTGCGCCAGGATCTCCAAGGATCGCAACGTCCTCGGATAATTCAGGACAATGTTAGGCAAGCAGGCAGCTTATCGGGGGTGTTATGAAGTTCGTTACTCATTTTCGCCTTACTGAACACAACGCATGCATTAATCCGTCGGCGTACGACACACTGGAGTAATTAGCCAGGATGATCTCGTTGAATATTAAACGATCCTGGTCTACTTGGTGGGTTAGACAGTCTTCCTCGTAGACCAAAAATCATCGTGTCGCACAGAATATAGCGTTTGGGGATTTTCACCAAGCGTAATTAAAACACATATGTTAAGGGTGAAATTAGGGTTGAAGCGAAGTCCGGGTATGTTTAACACACCAATTCAAAGGGCGTAACGCGACTATAAAGTCCTTGGTGTTAGCCGCTCCTTAACAGCCAAGGATTCTCGTCGATGTCCTTTCTTCTTTAAGGGGATTACACTTCAAGCGCGACAATTGTTCTAACACGATGGCACATCCACTGTCAGATCTTAACAGTGACAGTCTGGAATTTTGTCGGCGAATTTCTCTGTCACTAGACGCTAGAATTATCACAGGGAAATTCGTGTACAACAATAGGCAAATGATTATTGGAGCAACAAATTCTTTGATAATTGCTAGCAGAATTGATTTTATACATTTCGAACCACTGTATTTTTTACTGTTCTTTATTGAAATAAATCCCTCCTTTTAAAAATACCAGGAACTTCTGAGAATGCGGATGGACAATTTTCGAGTGATTTTTCAGACATTTTTGTGGCGTTACAGAAATTCAGATGAAAAATAGCAAGCCTGTTTTAATTTGATAAATTTCCAGGCCATGTTCTGGATCTATATGGTAGCTAGAACTATGAGATATAATCGATTCTGGGATGGGTCATTCCATCGGATTGAAAATATCACTCCCAGGAGGGGGTGCGCTGCAGCTGGTTAGGAAGCTGGGCTGACTGGCTCTTTCTTAAATTAAACATTAACTTCTGCCTCGGCCGACTACCTTGCCGGAATTTTACTTCTCGCTTTGCAGCTTCTCCCCAACTTGCTCCTTACGAGGTTGGCCCTCCTTCTTCGAGCTTCTCCATTATTCTCTGGGATCCCAGTAGCAGGCGGCACTTCTTATTTTCTCGTTTCGCGAAGCATCGGAATTAGGTCGCTGGCACCGCTGTGCTTCCGTTAACGTCCTTTCGATTTGCCACGGCTGAGATGATTTGTGGCAGGAAAAGCATCTAATTGTTTATTCAATAATTAAATTGTAAGCAAGACAGTAACGAGGAAACCGCGAGATTTCTCTATCTTGGTAAAGATATTATGTAGGGTGAAAGACTTTCCCATTAATTTCATTACTGAAAGATTCCGCATTAGTCAAACGGAATTTACGATGTCCCCGTTTCGTAATTAATGCAGAGCATTTCGCCAGCTCGCCTTGGAATAATTCGAGAAGTGGAAGCATCGATTTCAGGAAAAAGATCGCCCATTAACTTCTAGGATAGTCCATCTTGGATTAAAGGACTTATCCAGTTCATCGCAAGGGCTCCGCCTGAACTTGGAGAATCCGATCTGCTCTGATCCCAGAACAGGATCAATTTAGCACTTCGAAAATCAATTAGTCTCGGAGAGAAGAGCTTGGTACTAAATCGATGACGCTTAAGTTCGCGAGGAAATGGTTAAATGAAGTTTGAAAAATCGCACGTTTCATTGACCAGCTGGGTCCAAGGTTTTAAAGAAATGTTCCTTCTACGTTACGGGAATTTTTCATACAGAAAACCACAAGTATACAATTGTTTCTTGTACCATTCTCGATGTGTGGCGTATGAATAATAGTTGCTGTCAGCCGCTTCATTTCATTGCGGATAGCACTCGTTCCTGTTGGGTTGCACGGCTTTAGACCGGCGAGCCGAGGCTTATATTGACCAGGCTACATTTCTGCAATTGTGCAAAGCTTATCTGCATTCAATCGGACCGCGAACGGTGCTCCGAAACACACGGGGAACATATATACTGCTGCCAGAAATACACAGGGATGATGCCCGCGCTCTGTGTATTCAAAGCTGTTGCAACCCCCTTTGCGCCTCGCCTTGCTCGCCCCTTTCAACCCCAGCACGACGCTTCCATCACTCGAAACGTATCGTTCTCAATGCCGCCGCTTCTGAATTCGTTTTCCCTCCATTTCCTAGTGCTATTTGTCCAAAGAGACCTTGGTATTCATCTTGGTATTTGGGGTTTATGATACTGCACCATTCTCCTCTTCCCTTATTCCACTGAAAACCAAGCGGAACTACGCTTGTATTCTCGAAATGTCAGCTTTCGATTTTATCTCGGATGTGTATACACCAAGAGAAAAAGAAAGACAGAGAGAGAGAGAGAGAGAGAGAGAGAGAGAGAGAGAGAGAGAGAGAGAGA